>CM064518.1:52171028-52619136 GCA_032716605.1 Paralithodes platypus
ATCCGGGAGGCCTCATAGGAGGCAAAACAAAAAAAATTGGCAGGAATCCGGGAGGCCACATATGAGGCAAAATGTGAATCATAACACGGCAACCACACGTCATAGCGATGTCATCTCAACGGCATTCTACAGAGAAGAAAAGGTTCTACAATTTGCAAAAAAATTGACTGCTCTAGGTGGTCTCAATCAGTAGCTACTGAATTATGAAGTTTGCCTGTACCAAAAGGGCCCCGGACACAGCGATCGGGATCATATGAGGCCCCACGGATTTCGTGGGTTGATAATGAAGTGTAGAAGTAATGGCAAGCTATCGAAAAACTCGCTGTGAATCTGAAAATGAAGATGGAATCATTTGATATGTTGGCAATACCAGTACTCTTTTATAAAGATATCTTTATCTTGTTACTCCTGTTACTTTCCCTTCATAATTGTTAAGGGGCACAGGGCCCTGGGTGGGGCTTTGGTGTCCCGGGCATTTCCACACCCTCCTCAGCCCCTCACCTGGGAGCGGCTTCGGTCACCTGGGCTTTCTTAGTGGTAAAGCTGGGATGGTTCTGTGGGGGCGTTTGGTTATGGCCTTGGCCTTGCTCGGGACTTTGGGGCTGTTCGGTCAGACGGCTTGGGGAATAACAAGAACAACTATTAGTGTTGCCATATGGATTGAGTTGCCAATATGTATTTATTTATTACTAATGAGACCAAAATATGAATATTGTATTGATAGATGCATAAAGATAGACAAATTTTAAACTCATGTGTAGAGTGAAGATGGGGAAAGCATTAGGAATAGATGGAGTGTGTGGGGAAATGCTGAGGTATGGTGGTGAGATGGTGATCAAATGGGTATGAAAAACGTGTAAACTAGCATGGGAGAAGGGAAGTGCACCAGATGACTGGAAGACAGGCATAATAGTCCCCCTGAATAAGGGTAAAGGGGAATGAGGAGTGTGGTAATCACCGGGGGATATCTTCTAAGCGTAGTAGGGAATATGTACAGTAGGGTAGTGATCGAGAGTGCAAGCGAAAACAGAGAAATGGGTAGGTGACGAGCAGGGTGGGATTAGGAAGGAAAGAGGATGTGTAGACCAGATTTTTGCCTTGAAATGTGTTGTGGAGAAATATCTAGAGAAAGGAAAAAAGTTGTAAGTTGCCTTGATGGACTTGGAGAAGGCGGATGATACAGTTCTGATGAGCGATAATGAATGGGAGCTGCAGGGTTTGGTAAATGAGTTTGGAACAGTGTGCGAAAAACGGAATTTGAAGGTAAATGCGGGGAAGAGCAAGGTTATGGTCTTCGAAAGGGATGAAGTCACAGAGTGTGAGGTGAAGTTGAACGGTCAGGCTATGGAGATCGTCAACTCTTTTAAGTATCTGGGCAGTGTGTTGAGTAAAGATGGGACTATGGATGAAGAAGTGCGGGAGAGGGTACAACAGGGGAAGAGGGTTGTAGGAACGCTGAAAGCAGTAACAAGAAATAGGGTGGTCAGTATGGAAGTGAAGAAGTCCTTGCATGACAGTGTGGTAATCCCGACACTGACTTACGGAAGCGAAGCATGGACGTTGGTTGAGAGACTCAGACCAAGAGTGAGAGCAGTGGAAATTAATTACTTAAGAAGTGCGTGCGGAGTTACATGGAGGGATAGACAGACTAATGAAGAAGTAAGAAGGAGGTGTGGTGTGGAGGTAGATGTGCTGGAAAGTGTGAAAAGGAACAACTTGAGATAGTTCGGTCATATGGAACGTATGGAAAGCAAGAGAATGACTAAGAGGGTGTACGAGAGCGAGGTGGAAGGACAGAGAGGGAGAGGTAGACCGAAGGAGAGGTGGAAGGATGGAGTGAGGAAGTATATGAACGAAGGCGGAGCTGGTTGGGAGGAGGGGCGTCGACTGACATGGGACAGAGGTGCATAGGAGCGGTTCGTTCGTGGCCACCCCTTCGGGGATCACGGCATCAGGGAATATATAGATAGATAGATAGAGAAGGCCTATGACAGAGTTGATAGAAAAGGTCTGTGGAAAGTTATTTCCAAAGTGATTTTGATAAGCTTTTTGTCTTTATAATGTGTCGTCCCTGTTTTGGCTTGTTTATTTTGTGAGTTTTACATTATAACTCTTGATACCTAACTGTCTTCTAGGTCATAACTTTCAGATTACAGTACAGTGGGCCCCGCAAGGGTGCGCACTAAAAGGGTGCGATTCTCCAACCGTGCGGCAGATGTCCGTGTGGTGCGTATAATCCAAGGGTGCGAAAAAAGCGCGAAAAAAGCAAAGCGTGCGTTTTTTTCGCCCAATAACCCCTGAAAAACATGAACTAAGGAAAGAATACCTGTAAGTAATCCCTCGTTATCGATGGGGGTTACGTTCTTAAGACTGCCGTCGATAGCAAAAACCGTCAATACCACATTACCGTACATTACGGTACCGTACATACACGTACAGTATCCGTGGTCTCCTATCCTATGTACTTTTAAGCGTTTCCTTTACACATAACCTTACATATTAGAGTATATTGCAAATATCTATCACTGAATACATTAGAGGCCATAATAAACGCAAGAGATACAAGGTTCAGGTACAAATAAGCAAGTAAAAGGCGGGTGGACTTAGAGCTTCTGCCTTGTTTTGACAACATTAAAAATGGAGGTCGAAAGTGACGCTCCGATCGTCGGTGAATCCGGATTCACTCAAAACCTAAAGTCTTTAGGCTAATTATTTTTGCTCTCGTTTTCGGTGTATTTTCTTATTATTGTATGTCTTATTGTTCATCATTTAATCCACTTTTGGTTGGTATATTAGAGTAATATAAATAAACAATTAATCCGTCGATATATCAGTCGATACTCGAATCAGTCTAAAGTCAGTCGATAGTCGAATCCGTCTATGATAAAGCAATCCGTCTATAATCAAATCCGTCTATAAAAAAGCCGTCGATAACGAGGGACTACTGTACAGTATAGATATGTGATTAGATATTAGATAAAATATGGGTATTACACTCACTTTGGATGGTTTATGTATGCGTGGAGGTTGGGATGTTGGTCTTACTGAGGGTCCGAGGCTCCTCAGTAAGACCAACATCCCAACCTCCACGCATACATAAACCATCCAAAGTGAGTGTAATACCCCTATTCTATCTAATCTAATCACATTTCTATACTGTGCAGGTATTCTTTCCTTAGTTCATGTTTTTTAGGGGTTATTGGGCGAAAAAAGGGTAAGTTTGAAGAGTCCCCGGACTACATAGTGAATTTCCCATAGGTTCTTAAGCTCCAAGGGTGCGTTTTACAAGGGTGCGCGCATGTCTCGGACTTAGGTAACCGCACCCTTGTGGGGTCTACTGTATAATAATATAAGTACCTGTGATAGTCGTTTATCCATTTCCAGTACAGCCTTCTCTGCAGCATTCTTCTGTATAAAGGCACAGGCAATACCCACATTCTCCTGGGCTATAGCTGCAGCCAACTGTTCCATCTGCTCCACTTGTTGGGACAGCTGCTGGGGATTGGCCTGGAACAAATAATAATAATATATAAAAATTATTAATAATATTATATACTGTAGAATATCATACATATCGGTAAACTACAGTATATGTGGATCAATGTGCTAAAAACTAAAAAAAATACAATGTAGTCCTCAAAACTATTATCTATTATAATTTTTATTTTCCAAATCAGGCCCTTGAATAACAGCCAAATTATCATATAAATGAGCCAAATTTACCCTGGAAAAAGCCTGCATTAGACCCTGCTTGATGCTCTTGGTAATATTAGTGGCCAGGTAGTCTCTGCAGGTTATCATGGCCATGGCAGCAGTCAGATTGCGGACCATGTGGTGGGTAGCCGCACGCATCCTAGCCTCATCTGGGTCAAGAGCAAAGTCCTTCTTGATGATCTGTTCGGCGGTGGTGATGGCGATCTTGATGCTGCGCTCGATCACCGCCCCAACGATCTCCTGCACAGCGCACTCCACCGCATGACGTACCAGTTGCTTTAACTGGGCATTGGTGGCAACACCTATCACCTGGAATAACAAATTGGTTGGATTGTAAAAGGTAAGAAATAAAACAAAGTAAATTTCTAGGTTGCAAATTTAAAATATTTAAAAGTACAGTAACCCCTCGCTATTTCGGACCTCTAATTGTCGGAAACCCGTACTAGCCGGATCGGCAACAGCCTCCCGGAGATTTCCCTGTATATCTCGGAAGTTTCCGAGTTGGACGGGATTTGTGTCTGGTTTACAATGTTCTCTCACTCGGTTTTAAGTGATTTTAGGATGAATTGAAGCCTGTCCCTTTTAATTATTGTGTTAATATTAATTACTATGTACTGTACTGTACTGTCCCTGAAAAATAATAAGTGTCGTATTTGTCATTAATATGATAAATTTCACATGGAAATAAAATAAAAAAATAAATAAAAAAATCCCCGCCGCTGTAGTACTCTCTCTCCTCCCCTCCCCGGCCTCAACCCCGACCCCGTTACTGTGATGATGTTGATAAGCCTTGTACTACACCATATTGATAATGCAAAACTATTGAACACACTTAAAAGTGTATATTATTTGGTCTCTATATAATCTGTGAATAATTTCCGATATGGAAATAAACTTAATAAACTTTCCTTTCCCTAGTAGTAATATCGATAGTAAAATAACTTATAATTGTTTTTATTCCCAATTAATAAGATTTTGTAAAATCTGCACTAAAGTAGATGACTTTTGGGCTAGAGCTAGGTTACTATACAGACTCTTAGTGGACAGAGGTTTTGAGGCAAGTAAATTGTTCCATAAATTTAATCTTTTTAGGGTCAATTATTGTGACTGTATTCTAAAATTTGACATCAATAATTTTAATCAAGCATTTTTAACTTGAAGTTTCTTGTATAACCTCTGCTTACTTTTTGTCTGTATTTATTGTTTATCTTTTTCTTTTTCTATTATTATTATTATTATTAATATTGATGATTTTTTAAATTTATTGTTCTTGTTAAAAGAGTACTCTTTGTTTAAATCTGTTGTTACTTCATATTTTGCAATTATTTGTCTTTATATTATATGTATTCATTGTCAATAGTATCAATTGCTTACTTTTGCGATTTCCTTAGTTTATTTGTGCTATAAATGTAGGTTATTTGTAGGGTAGTTATTGATAGGGGTCACTTGAGGCATGCTATGCTTACAGGTACCTACCCGATAGCACTATCGTTAGTGAGTGCTGTACTGTATTTTATATATTATTTTGTAATAGTATAGATATCTTATCAATATTTGTATTTTGTACTATTGTTAATGTCTTGTCATGTTGCAAATTTGATTTTAAATAATATTTTGACATTTAACATGTAGTTTCTTTATTCATGCAGAGTTTAGTCAAATTTGCCAGAACGTCCCGGACTTCCCAAACTTGACTACTTCCTTTAACGTGACGATAGTGCGTTGTTATATGTGCGATTAGTTTGCTTGGGAAACAGATTAACTTGCTCATGTAGTAATGTACACCCTATGTGGTGGATTGTGTTCTTTTATTTAATAATTTTCATTTTAGTAAGCGTTCTTTCCACATAGCGATTTTGATAATTTAATTTGACTTTATATTGTCCTTGTCCCAATTTTGGTTTGTTTAGTTTGCAAGTTTTACATTTTAATTAATAAATGATGGAATTAAAGAAAAAAACATTCTACCAACTCATAATCAGCAAAAACGACACTAATGTCAATTAAACAAATGTTACAATATTTCCCTATCATTTTGTGTATACCGTGGGGGGGGGAAAAAAAAAATCTATCAAACTTAAATCTTCCGTCTCCGAAGCTCGGCGCCTCGCTGAGACAAGACGGAGGGGAGGGTTGAACTATTTTGTTGACTATCTTATTTATTGTTTATCTATGTGCTGGAAGGATATTATATTTTTCAATTCCATCGCATTAGATATGATTCGTAGATTACAAAAAGTCCAAAAAAGACAGTTATGTTAATGTATAAAGTAATGGGGGGAAATACAAAATTTGTCTGCTATTTTTCCCGCCTTTGGTTCGCACCAACGTAAATTTGTTGCCATCGAGTGAATTGAATTTTTAAAATCGCAGTCATCAAAAAAATCACTGGATTTCTATAGTCATGAATGTTACAGACATATTACTCTAACATTCTATTCAGTACATTGTCCAATATAGGGAGGTGTGGTGGAGTGGTCTTGCCACTGGCCTGGTAATCCAAAGGTCCCGGGATCAAATCCCGATGTATCAATGGGAAGATATTATTGGGATGGAATTTGTGCTGTACCTAGTATCAGTGCATTACCACAAGCCCACCGAAACGTCAATAAAATACCCTCATTGTTCCCTGATTAAATAGCACTGTATGAATATTCCCATATTCAAAATATGCTATAGGGGTGCAATGCCTGGTGAGTTATCTGCTCAACAGGTGGCGTTGTGTGTGTGTAAGTGTGAGAGTCCGAGTGTAGGGGGTGAGACAGTGAAGCACGGGAACGAGATGGCTTCAGAGATGGGGTCGTTTCGTACCATAAGTGAGCACCGTGCCTCATGTGAAGGCAAGATGGCAGGTGCTCGTTGTACTCTACGTGCTTCACATGTCTCACTCCCTAGACTGGAACAAGACCTCACGGGCTTCACTGTTCATTGTAAAGCGGTGAATGTTAAGGCTCTCAGCCTATGCCCGAGAGGAAGTAAGTTGGAATATAGAAAAAAAAAAAAAAAAAAAAAAAAAAAAATACAAAGTATTTATGATTAATAAAACATATTTGATTAGGCCCACAAAAACACATGGTCATTTGAAAAGTGGTCCTGTTAATATTTTAATAGATAGGTATCCATGTCCTAAAATTAAAATGATATGTATAAAAACTCGAGATGAATTTATAAAATAATCGTCATTAGCCACTTTACTGGATTAAAATGTAAAACTTGCAAACTAAACAAACCAAAATTGGGACAAGGACAATATAAAGTAAAATTAAATTATCAAAATCGCTATGTGGAAACAACGCTTACTAAAATGAACATTATTAAATAAAAGAACACAATCCACTACATAGGGTGTACATTAATACATGATTATATTAGATTATACAATTATAAACTAGTTTCAGATCTGGCAAGCGCATAATAAATTGATGCAAGTGTTTGCTACCCATAATAGTCATTATACGAAACTTCTCGGACAGTAAACATCTCTTCCCCACTTAACTTACTTTGTTAAATTTGACATTAGTTGTGCATCTATGTGCACATTAGCAGTAATGGTGGTAGATATTTGTTTCTCACAGATGGAAATCTTAATATAATGTGGATTATAGTCTTAATAAAAGTAAAATGTTCAGTTATAGATTGTGTCGTGCGTGCGTGTGTGTGTGTGTATTCCAAGGTTGCCAGCACACATCACATCTCCAAACTCGCCCAAAAGTAGCCCAATCACTTAATACCGCACAACAGACAATTTCAGCTATTTTAATCCTATCACACACATTTTCTGATATGTATATCTTTAACAGCCATGCATGCATGATACTATGAGTTCCCCAAATATAACTAGGCCTAGTCTAGTCCTAGGCCTAACTATAGCCTACTGTATGAGTAGTGGCCTACGTGTCACATCATTTAAATATTAATGAAATACCACATACATTATTATCACAATCATGCACTCATCAAATCTGCATCAATGTCCCAATCCCCCCTCACAAACAATCACTTAATTAGGCTATTCAGTCACCACCACATAGGCTACCATACATGTATAGTACAACCAACAGAAAACCATGATGAACGTTTGTATGAAATGTAGCCTAGATATAGGCTACTCGACATCTCTACAACTTTAATAGTATATAGAACCAGCCCAATTCCGCTTTCCTCAATGTTAGTTAGTTAGGATAATACTTCAGAGGCTATCCACCCCATCACACTGTAAATCAAGAATATAATATCGTTTGAAATGGAAAACTCGCAAATCTACGCTTCTGAACGAATCCGAACTAGCCCAATGGTGCGAACAAAAGAAGACCTTGGCAACACTGTGTACGTATATCCCGCCGCGATCAGCTGACGACCTAAACAGTCGCCCGTGGAAAAGGCAGTGTTGTAAAAAAAATTGTCATCATCTTTTTCGAATTTCCTGCATCTCCACGTATGTAATTTGCTGCCTCTGTGTTCTATGACATTCTGATTCACATTGATTGATTTCCTGTCACTGGTCTAATAAGAAATATAGCCGGTAACATACAGTATTTAGCTGCCCGATTTGATAGTGGATTATAAATTGGTAACTTAAAAGCGCACGATAGCTTGTTTTGTAGGAAAGAAACTATAGTGCGCAGGCGCAGACATTCAACCTGCCAAATTCTACAGCTACAGAATATAATACCGTATGTTCACCCAATTTCTACTGAAACACGTATTTGTTAGTAACTAAAAAGGAAGTAAATACAATACTTCAATGAGTATTAACATTTTGCCCAGCCTATCACACCACATTAGATGAAACTAAATTTCTTGTTCAGGAAGCTGATATTTATGTATCAAATTATGTTAATAATTATATATTCACTGCATTAACGAGTATATAACCATCATATTATGAATCTAGTAAAAATATACAACACAACTATGTGTCATAGATAGTTGAGAACTGTATTAAACCTCTTAAATCACGAAAACCCTCAAAACACCTCAATGGTGCATCACACACGATAGTCATTTGAATAAGACCCCCAGCGCCACCTGGATTTTTAGTAGTTTTACCTCATTAGATAGATAGCTAGAGAGAGAGAGTTGCAGAGGGGGAAGTGAACGATAAACACAAACTATTATGAGACAGACTTAATTGGTTCTGAAAAGATAAAGGAGACATTTTTATTGACTCTTTTTCATGTTATTATTTGTGTGCTGGAAGGATAATATTATTTTCAATTCCATCGCATTAGAAATGATTTATAGATTACAAAAAGTCCAAATAAGACATAGTAATGTTAATGTATAAGGGAATTAGATAGATGCATTAGAGATAAATAGATAGAGAGAGTGGGGCTAGGGGCGAGCGATAAAATACTAACATATGTGAGACTGACTTAAGTTTCTGAAAGACAAAGGAGACAATTTTATTTACTCTCGTTTTCATTTTATTATTTGTGTGTTGGAAGGGTAATATTGTTTTCAATTTCATTGTATTAGAAATGATTCATAGATTAAAAAAAGACCAAATAAGACAGTTATATTTATGCATAAGGAAGATAGATGCATTAAATAGATAGACAGACAGACATCTCTGGTGACACAGACTTTCCTCTTCTAATTCGGAATTTTCCCTCTCTTAATTAAGTCGGACTTCGGACATCTCGGACTGGGTCTCCCCCTAATTAGTCCGAGATGGCGAGGGTTTACTGTACTTCTTCAATCGAGTTGTCAACTTGTGGAATGGGCTTCCCCGAGACGTTATAGACTGCAGCACCGTTGATTCATTTAAATTCCGCCTAGACAAATATCTCGCATCAAACCCGCGACTGACTGCGTTTGTAAATGAATAACTTTATCCTCCCCTCAGTTACTAACCCATATGTCCCCTACTAACTTCCTAGTCCTGCCACGTTAGTGGCAGGGCAGTAGTTTCCTTTCCAATGTTCCCTTACCCACTCTAAACCACTGTTTGGACACTTGATCCTCAGTGTTTTGGAGGACAAGCAACCTAGAAGGGTCACTAGACCTGTTGTTGCTTGATTTCCTTTGTACTCCTTTGTACTCCTTTGTACTGTACATTCAAAGGAAATCTCTGGGTTGCAAATTTAAAATATTTAAAAGTACAGTAAACCCTCGCTATCTCGGACTAATTGGGGGGAGACCCAGTCCGAGATGACCGAAAATCCGAGATGTCCGGAGTCCGGCTTGTGTCCGACCTAACAGAGGATAAAATCCGACCTAACCAATGTCCGTCCGAGACAAAAATGAAATCGGAGACTACAGAAAAAATCCGACCTCAAGAGAGACGTCCGCGTCAACCTAGAAAACGAAGACAACCCTATTCGAACCCTATAATCTGTAATACAAAACACAGTACAGTAAACCCCTGCACAACGAACACTCTTGCAACGAATTTTCACTTTACCGAAGGTTGCATAGTACTACCCCTTGCCCGCACAACAAACACTTTGGCTCGACTTTACAAATTTTATATAGAGATTTACCGATGGTTCGGAAGTTTTTTGCCAGGGTATTTTTAGCTTTTTTCCACATAAAATTGCTCCCTCCCCCTCTGCAACTCTTTCTATCTATCTATCTATCTCTCTAATGCATATCTACCTAACTCCCTTATACATTAACATAACTATGTCTTATTTGGACTTTTTGTAATCTTTGAATAATTTCTAATGCGATGGAATTGAAAAATATAATATCCTTCCAGCACATAGATAAATAATAAATAAGATAGTCAACACAATATTTCAACCCTCCCCTCCGTGCGAGCAGACGGAAGATTTACGTTTGATAGATTTTTTGTTTTGTTTTTTTCCCTCGATATACACTCTCTTTCTATCTATCTATCTCTCTAATTCATCTACCTAACTCCCTTATACAACTGGCCAACTTCCTAGCAGGCAGATGTGCACACGTATCTTTTGCCGGTCAGTCATCTAAAATCAGAAACTTTTCAAACGGAGTCCCACAAGGATCCGTCCTATCGCCCGCACTCTTCAATCTGTACATGCACGATATAACTACACCCAATACGCCCCAAATAAACTTAGCCTCCTATGCAGATGACATAACACTCACATGCACACACCATGACTCAAAAAGAGCAACAGATCTCCTTCAACCCTATCTCAACACACTGTGTTGTGGAGGTGTGGTGGAGTGGTCTTGCCACTGGCCTGGTAATCCAAAGGTCCCGGGTTCAAATCCCGATGTATCAATGGGAGGATATTATTGGGATGGAATTTGTGCTGTACCTAGTATCAGTGCATTACCACAAGCCCACCGAAACGTCAATAAAATACCCTCATTGTTCCCTGATTAAATAGCACTGTATGAATATTCCCATATTCAAAATATGCTATAGGGGTGCAATGCCTGGTGAGTTATCTGCTCAACAGGTGGCGTTGTGTGTGTGTAAGTGTGAGAGTCCGAGTGTAGGGGTGAGACAGTGAAGCACGGGAACGAGGTGGCTGCAGAGATGGGGTCGTTTCGGGCCATGAGTGAGCACCGTGCCTCATGTGAAGGCAAGATGGCAGGTGCTCGTTGTACTCTACGTGCTTCACATGTCTCACTCCCTAGACTGGAACAAGACCTCACAGGCTTCACTGTTCATTGTAAAGCGGTGAATCAGGCTGGGAAATTAGGTATAGCCCGGCAGCCCGGACATGTAGCCGGGCTAGTGATTTTCAATGTTAGTCTGCCCGGCAGTTGCCCGGGGGACAAGTGAAAGTTTGTAATACTTCCTTACATAACTCTTCAATAAAATATATACATACATATATAATATCAAATACCGGTATATAATTAATGTAGGAAAACATCGCTGCGGTAACCCTTTAATAGACGGAGTCTGAGACCGACGACACTCGGTGTGCGGTAAACAGCTAATCGGTTGTCGAATACTATACTGTCAATATTGATTTATATCATATGCAATAACAACACAAGAATCAATAAACAGATAAAGAAAACAAAAATGGCATTTTTTGCATGTATTCATTCTTTTTCTAGTTTCCTCCCTAGACCTCCATCATATTTAAAGAAAACATCCTTTAGATCCCCCTTCTAGATTAATGTGTAGCCTACATTTTTCGGTAGAAAAATTTCCCGGCCTAAGGCCGGTTCTTCCAACATTACAGGCTCACTATTGTTCGCCAGGGAAAAAATCGACATCTAAATAGCACGAAAGGTCTAAATATTGACGACGAAATGGAGCGAAAGGTTTTAAGATCGACTAACTAATGGGGCAAACATCTTAACATCTGTAAACTAATGGGGCTAAACATGAGGGAGAAAGTGGTTCAGAAAACAGGCCCATGTCCCCTTAAGCTTGTAGATGGTGTTGGTGGCATAGTTGTTGGTCAGTGGTCAGTGTTATACTATAAGCCATAGATGCTGGTTGTAGGGTAGCAGATTGGCATCGTCTGCACCTACGCTTGTCTCCACTTATTACCCGATATCGGTGTGGTTTTATTATTTGTTCTAGTTTTCCCCATTTTAATGTTAATAATTCCGATCTTCAAAAAATCGGGCTATTTGGGAATTTTGGATTATTCGTGTTCGAATTATCAGAATTTTGCTGTAACAGACTATTTGACAGACAGACACATCTTCCTTAACCCCTTCTGTACCGGCGACGTTTATAATTTCTTTCTAGCTAGATTTATACTATTTTGTGCAGTTTAAGAAGGATGTGTGCTATTATAGAAAAGGTCAAGTGAGATAATTTGAAGCCTGTTAACCTCTGAAGTGCGCATGGGGGTAATTGGAAACGTCCCCCTGTGCTGACGTATTTGAGGTGTTTCCGTCACTAAAATATTCATTGTGCCATTAATAGCATTAATACTTATCCATATGCGCCTATTATGGGTTGATTATAAAGGTATTAACCTGAAACAACAATAAAACGAGTGAAAACAGCGTTTGGATGGTCAAAATCGGAGATATAGCCCGCGAGTTGTATAATGTATGGGTGAGGCAATCTGCTTTCCCGCCAATTTCCCCCAAGGCCACTGAGACACAGTCGATCGATACTCTCTCTCTCTCTCTTGCACTCGCTTGCTATCAGTGATGACCACACCCTCCAATCGGATTTCTAATGTTAGCACGAAAATATACCTCAGAATAAGGGAATAACAGGGAAAATAGGTGATAACTGAAGGAGAGGAGGAAAGTGGGGAAGGAGGGGAGGTAGAGGACTGAGATTTTGCATGGCCCAGGGGCCAAAATAAAAAAAAAAAAAAATAAAAAAACATTTTTTTTTCGATGTCAAAAGTTGATTTTTTTTTCTCTGACTCTTAAGAGTCTCCCCGCAGTGCGCCGGGGGAACTCTTAAGAGTCTCCCGGCAGCTCCCGGGTTAACCCTTAAAAAGCGGCTCACCACATAAGTCGAGTTGAAAAAACTGGCAAAAAACGGGTGAAAAAAGGGTGGAAATCGAGTGAAAATGGGTGGGATAGTAATGATCCATACGTCCGACATCTGTGGCCTCCCGGCCCACACTAACTCCAGTTCCCCCACCGCGCGGGAGGATGACAGTGTAACCAATAGTTCGCTAAAAGTGAGCAAGGTAGCAAAATCAGCTAAACTTCCATCTTCGAGGTAACACTGTCAGTGCTCCACGAGTGCTACGTAGCTGTATGTGGCGTCATTGTGTAGCGATTTCCACCTAGTTTTTGGCGCAATACAGTTCCTTTCATACTGATGGTTGATATAGCAGTCAGAATGGCCTGAAAAGGCCCAAAACAGCCACAGAGGACCCGCTAGACTAGGGTTAATAGCTGGAGGCCCCTTTTAAACTGAATTATATAATTTAATAGTAGCCAGAATATATTGAAATGGACGTCACCGGTAATGAAGGGGTTAAGTCAGTGTTGTGATTTAATATTCAGTATAGCCGTAAACACTCTCTCTCTCCCCCCGGTATACGTCAATAATGAACTATGAATTTGTAATGTGATCCCATAGACCAAGGCTGCCTGTTCCTAGAAATGTTATTCGCCGTATTCAACTTATTAGGTCTGCGCGTGAAGCGAAGGAGGCTGTTGTTGTTCTGGAATTGAAAATTATTTTGGATCGACATCCACATCGACACCCTATTTGGGGGAAGCGAAGGATCTCAAGGGCTTACACAGTCCTTCTTCCTCTTCTTCTTAGGGCAACGCTTATTGAAAATTGCAATTTTTCGGTTATTACTGAACCAAATTTAATTATTGTTTTCGCGCATATACTCTGATTTATCCTCTAGGCCCTAACGGAACCCTTTTTGTTTTATTTGGTCCTGTGCGTAGCTCTACGCAACTTGGAGTTAAGACGACCACACGGACCTATACTGTAGTCTGCTTGGACTTGTAAAATTGAATATTGCTAGTCGTGAAGTTTTGTATTGGGGAGATTGTAGGCACCAGTCGAGCAGGACAGTACCCAGGGGAGGTCACATAGCCATATGATAACGAGTTACTGGATCTCCTGCTTCATTTGCCAGGCTTCCCCCACTTTTTCTATAGGTGCCTCACCTACACAGAGAGTAATCCAGCTAACTCTCATAAACACTTACTATTCATTGAATCATTTCACTACACTTAAAAATCACACCACACTTCTTTCCAACACACCTAAATTTCCTCTAACTTACTGTACCGTGATTTTAGGTAATATATTTGTGAATGCATGTGGTACTTAGCGAGCGAAATGTCTTACAGTGTATCAGGGCAAGTACAAGATATGTCAGGGCAAGTAAATTTCAGAAGTCACTAGCCCGGGGCAAGTAGATCCGCAACACTAATTTCCCAGCCTGCGGTGAATGTTAAGGCTCTCAGCCTATGCCCGAGAGGAAGTAAGTTGGAATATAGGAAAAAAAAAAAAAAAAAAACCATGGCTGGTGCACTACAAACAGACTTAATCTAGCCCCAGCCAAATCCACCGCAACCCTGCTCACAAGCTGGACAGGAGAACACGAATACATCCCTCAACTCACCATAAACAACACACCCCTAACACATACACACACACCCAAAATCCTAGGAGTAACATATGATACTCATATGACATTCAAACAGCACACCACAAACATTAAAAAGAAACTGACACCCAGACTTAACGCCCTCAGGTCACTTGCTCACACAAAATTTGGACACAACAAAGAAACTACCACCACAGTATATAAACAATACATAAGATCAGTGATGGAATACGCAAGCCCAGCCTGGGCTTCTAACCTAGCTGAAACACATCATAAGACCTTACAGACTATTCAAAACAAAGCCCTGAAGATCATTACAGGCTGCACAGCTACTGCACCCACAGATCACCTACATCAAGAAACCAAAATCCTCAAAGTCAAAGACCATCTGGACATGAGAGGCACCCAATTCCTGGCAGCAGCCTCCACGAACCAAGACCACCCACTAAACTACATGGCAACACACACACAGACACCAAGAAATATCAAAACAACACCCAGCACACGGTATCACACAAAATTATTGTCCTCTCTCCCTCCCTGCCCACCCCAAACCAACTTCCAGAAGCACATCCATACTCATATCTCTCGCCGATCCATCCTCTCACTCACAGACAACACGCAGCTGCATGCACGACCTCCCGAAAACCATCCTTCCGAATCCTCCCTTCCTCGCGAGGACAGAGTCCACCTGGCCAGGCTGAGATGCGGACACCATCCAGCTCTCCTGAGCTATCAGAAGAGACTGGATGACTCCGTTGTCGACGCCTGCCCGGGATGTAACACAGCACCCCATACCATTAAACACATCATAGAAGACTGCATTTCACACAACCACTTACGCCAACAACACAATCTACACTCAATGAGAGCTCTGTGGGAAAGCCTGATCGTGGCCATGGCCTTCCTCAGGGACTCGGGGCTGTTCGGCCAGGCAGCTTAGGGAGGAACAACAACAACAACAACTCCCTTATACATTAACATAACTATGTCTTATTTGGACTTTTTGTAATCTTTGAATCATTTCTAATGTGATGGAATTGAAAAATATAATAACGGATATTCACCCTTATTGTCCGGTGACGTGAGGTCGTCATCCGACACGTCATCCTTTGTCGGACACCGTTACGACACATTTCGGAAATATTAGAGATATCAGAGGACGGTTATTATGTTCTATCCAACAACCAACTCTACTCCTAAAATCGATTAATGAAATATTACAAACACATGTGGCAGTCCGTGGATTCGAACCCAGGACGCTCACACCGAATATCAACACCTTATACATTGCACCACGAACATTTTCCGAATACTTATATAAAGTCCGACAACGTCAGAGACTGTCGGAACGATGACGGAAATGTCCGAAATACGGAAGTGCATGTCCGAGAGGCCGTAGCCAGTCTGACTAATACGGGTTTCCGACTTCTAGAGGTCCGAGATGGCGAGGGTTTACTGTACATTAAAACAATCAAATAATTTACAGTAGTAGTAATAGATAATGCAGGTTTTACAGATTTACAAGTGAAGCCAATGTCTTTGAGAAAATTATATATTATCTCCTTTAACTCTATTATTGGGGCAGAAGCCTTCTATAGCAAAAAATACACCAGACAGCTATTTTTCTGCTAATTCCGCTCAATAAACGTCACCCTCCGTAGCCTTGAGCAAATTGGAACTAGGGATGAGCCAGAGTATCAGTATTGGTGGTATCAGCTAATTTTGGAGGTACAGTATCAGCATCGGTAAAAATTCACATTTCCAAAATCCACTTCTCCCTCGCCTTTCATCTTTGTTTCATTCAGTGCAAGCATATCATACTTCCTTCTTTCAAATAACCTTCCAATGTCCCCTCGCCTCTCATTCGTACTACATCCACGCACATTTAAAGATCCTATTCTTAGGGTCCGGGACCACGAACGCGCTCCCTCGCATTTTTTTTTTTTTTAAATTTATTTAACCCTTCCTACCCGGTCTGCCTTAGGTAAGGACAGCACGAAAGAAGGGCCGCTACCCGGTATGCCTTATCTAAGGCATGAGCTTAATAGCCTAATTAAGCTTGGTCCGAACGCCGTGCGTACGACGTATGTCAACAAACCCAAGCGTTCGTCACCGCACCTCCGAAAACAAGAAGGAGAAGACTCCTCAATGTTATTGTTCTGACGTCATGACGAAATTAGTGTCTAAAAAGCCCCCATATTGGCAACATCTCTGCAATATTGGCTCCACTGAAATCGTCATCACAACTGAACCAGTTGACTTACAGAGCTCTACTCAATGCCAAAATACAGATTGAAAACCACACTACGATTATAGATGAGTGGGAAAGTTCTAGCAGTGAAAATAAACATAAATACGGTAGCCTAGGCCTAGACGTTTTTCAGCCATATCGCCCGGGTAGGGGCGACCGTCATTTGGTAAGACAGCCCGGGGAGGAAGGGTTAAGGGGAGAAGGCTACCAAGCACCCCGTCCCAGATCCCCTCTAGTCGTCTTCTACCCCTCGCAGGAGAAAAGCGGTGGTAGAAAATGTTCACCCCTCCACCACTATTTATAAAATTTCTATCTGGCCCTTTTTAACTATTTATGAAGACAAACTTTGGGTATAAAGTTTAATTACCTCGCCGAACAGCGATTTAAACCTTACCGCTGGAACCAGGTGTTTCGTCAGATTCCGGCATTTTGGCGCGCTTATAAATACGCAAAAAATTGCCTAACCTAGGGTATATACTGTAATATATCCAGCGGAAATACTCGTTATCTTGCGGGGGGTGAAGACTAAAAGTCTCTAGACCAAGAGGTTCAGTTTTTATGGTGAAAATGAGTAGGGCAGTTATGGCCGCCAGGAACCTAGAAACCGTGTACACTCCCGATTTTCGTCATTTACAGATACTCATATCTCTGTACCTTCTACCAAATTAATCTAAAATGTACCACAGACAGCTGAGCATTGGTCTCTGTTTACTAAAGTGCCGAGAATCAGAAATTTGTGAATCTCGTAACGTGAACTTAAAATTTAGTTGAATAGGGGATAATATAGCTAGTAGATGGTGTTGGTGGCATAAACTGTATTGAAAAGAGGATTAGTTGGATAATGGGACTGTTTACTGATGTGCATTAGTGCGCATGATAAAAAAAAGCATAGGCCTAGGCCTACTTTGTACAATCAAGTATCATTTATATCTTCAATATATTTAAAAATCAGTCATTGTTTACTGGGGGAACACCATAATCAGTTTCAGAAGGGGCTGTACATCAGAGTTTGATATCCAGACTTGTATTGAATTGATAAGATTTAGGCACAAAGGCCAAGCACTGGGACCTGTAGAGATCATTCAGCGCTAATATCCAGACTTGTATGTCAAGCACTCAGCCATCTGTATTTGTCTGGATGGCTGAAACCTAAGTCTGGTTGTTTAAGTTAGATATCCGGACTCATGATTCAGCCATCCGGATTTGTCAGGATGGCTGAATATATATCCGGACTTTTGTCAGATCCAGACAGGGTTCTTCCCCAATTAGTCTGGTATAGTATGGGTTAATCAGGAAAAAAAATAACAATACGCATTTGGTTATTGAATATTTGATTATATCAACCAATTGATGTAAGCAATTTTGTAATGCTTATGTGTTTTCTCTAAAGTTCTAGTATCTCATTCACCATACCGTATTGAGGCTGATGATTTACCTCCCTTAAAAAACGTTGCTTTCCACCCAGTCCGGGCTGCATCCGGGCTCCCGTCAAACGGCGATATTTGTGCCGGAAAAGGGCGGTGTCTCCATTTTTGCGGGAGAATGGCGAAAAATTGGCCTACTGTGATATACATATACATACATACATATAAGTTTAAAGACCATTTTGTCCACATGAAATGTGGTTACAGTCTCACGTCCTAAATGGCGGCTTTCCAGGCTGCCCCCTTTATTTTCTCAATAAAAACTGAACCACTTTGTTTATAGAGTTCTAGTCTTCACCTATCACAAGATAACAATGAGCACTGCCTCTGGATATATATAACCTAGGTTAGGCATTTTTTTTTTTGCATATTCATTAGCGCGCCAAAATCACGAGAATTCGATGTTTCACCCGGATCAAACAAGTTTTACATTTTAATTAAAAGGAAGGTTTCAAGCCTCGTTCAACTAGGGTTAAATGTTCTGCCAAAAATCTCAGCCTATTTTTTCACTTGGTGATTAATTTAATCCTTTAGCAACTGATTTTTTTATGTCTAGAGAATAAATTTAAAAGTACTATGTATCTGCATCATATTTATACAGTACCAAGTTTTCACGATTCACATAACATTTCATACCAAAATATCCAGAATACACCTGAGCAATCAAGAAGGGGATATCGTATTTCATTGTCCGGTAAAATATAATAAAACTGATAACAGACCAAAGTACTGTACTGTACAGCCCAAAACCAACCTGGGGGACTGAGACAGAGATATGAGGTTCCAATCCCCGGAGAGATGCTACACTGATGTCCGAATAGATAAAGCGCGGCTCAGATGCAGGTGGCTGTTGTTGTGGCTGTATAGGTGTTGGGGTGGTGGGTGGGTGTGGGGGCAGTACTGTAGGTGGTGTAGGGGTGGCACCAACTGAGGAGCTCTGACCACTCACTGTACTGCTGTCCACCAGTGCTCCTGGGGGTGCTACTTGGGACCAGCTTGTCTTTGCTGAAATAATTAAAATATTTTAATAGCAAACTGTGTTTCTTGGAGCAATTAAGTGCAGTACAGCGCAAACTTTTTCTGCATACTGCGCATCAGTTTACACCACTTTTTTCTACCTCTTCAAGCCCTAATCTACTGTGTAAAACCTAGGTTTTATTTATAGTAACTCTTAATCCTTTACTTGCCATGCCCTCTCTCCATCTTCTGAACTTGGCCTTAGCATCCCGCACACTATCCGCAATAAGTAATTAGGTCATCTGCGTATAGCAGTTCCCAGGGGAGTCCAAATCTGAAATTTTGATTAATTCCTTTGCGTTTATCTTGTGTCGTCCCAGTTTTGGTTTGTTTATTTTGCAAGTTTTACATTATAATCTCCAGATAGAGCCTCCAGAACCGTAACAAAGAGGAGGGGGCTTAACACAGAGCCCTGGTGGACTCCAAAGCGGACTGTAAACCCATTTCACCCTCACTGCCGTTCACGAGTCCTCGTACACCTTCATTATCTAAAGCATCAACCACTCCTCTACGCCAAGCATTCCTATAGCCCACTATACAACATGTATGGGCACCCTATCAAAGGCTTTCTCCAGATCTACAAACACAAGGTAGAGATCCCTATCTTTCAGTAAATATCTTTCCTGTAGCTGCCTGACTATGAAGATAGCATCGACAGTACCACATCCTGGCATAAAACTGAACTGTATATCATTGATAGAAATGCTTTCCCTGATCATGCCTTCAAAGACTTGATCAATGATTTTCAGGCCCTTATAATTTTCTATATCTAACAAATGCCCCTTACCCATATATATGTTTACTATTACAGTTTTATGCCATCATCAGGGATTCTCTCTTCTAAAATTATGGAGTTTACTCAATGACCAGTCTCACTCCAATGTCACCTGAAGCTTCATCATCTCAGCGACAATGCCAGAGCAGCCTGCAGCTTTTCCATCCTTCATTTTATTTATTGTGTTGCTTACAACAGCTGGTAAATATTGGTTTATAAAGAATTTTCTTATATTCTTAACCTAAAAGTATGGTACCGGTAACATGACGTAACTCCGGACGGGGAGATAACTTTGGACACTCTAGAAAAAATATACAATGAACCACAGTTATGGGATAAATACATGATGTTATGGAGAAACAAGTATGTCTGTGGTGTTCTTCCATAATGCAGTAATTTTTCCATAACTGTAGCTTACATACTTTTATCCAGAAATGTCCGAAGTATAGCCTCTGTCCGAAGCTAGGCCATTTCACGGTAGTATATTCTATCTGGACACAAAACATGGTGCAAAACTCACGTATGAACGGTGCAGAAGGGAATCCTTGCAGTGTGGGGAAGAGCGGCGTTGACTCTGCTCTCTTAGATCCACCCTGCTGTGACAGTTGGGCCTTCAGCCGGGCAATACGTTCTCGGTCATTCAAAACATTAGCAGGCTTCAAGTCCTGGAGGGAAATTAGCATTAGAGACTGAACAAAATCTATAAGCAGACTTTGTTAGTATATAAATATGAGAATACGCTAAACAAACACTCTATATACAGTAGAGAATACAAAGATAGGAGAGTAAGTCAACATATTATATACAGTATCGCTACATAATATTAGGATACGAAACACAGATTACACAATCTAGTTAAAAGTTATATTATTAGATGAAAGGTTACAGATTATAAATCTAACAGATTAACCTATCCAGTACAGGCGTTGGCCCTGATCCGTTAGTACAATAAAGTAACACTAGTACCAGCGGCTGTCATTCGTCACTAATATGCCACCCTTGTTCCTGCTAACATCGAGTGGGAGCCGCTAGCATGATTTGAAGGCACTGCTGTAAGGTGATGGCAACACTGCTCATACTTCCTCCTAGCTGCTCAAGAACAGAGGAGTCAGTCACCCACCAACTCTCACGGTGCTGTCTCACAGTTGGTCAAAGTTCCAGCTGACCAAACCCTCGCTCTGGGGCTCGCAGAATTAGCTGGCAATACTGGTGTAGTTGCCAATCAGTGGATATAATAACTTTAATATTTAAGCAAATCGACGAACTTTGGGTGAATGTTCGAAATCATACATAGCGATGTATGCATTTTTATTTGAGATAGGCTTACTTTCCCTTGTTTAGTATATGTTCTAACAATGATAAAGCCAAAATCAGATCTACCAATCCCAATCTTTGTAAGACACACCTCCTTCCTACACCAGTATTGCCAGATAGTTCTGCGAGCCCCAGAGCGAGGGTGGGTCAGCTGGAACTTTGACCAACTGTACATATATTCTAATATACTCTGGTACTGTAGGGGGTTAATGACAGGTTACTAGACCGGTACAGTAGTACGAAAAGTATTATATTATGTATGTATGTATGTATGTACTGCATGTATATTCTCAGGCATTTGAGGCATGTAATGCTTACAGGTACCTACCCGATAGCACTATCGTTAGTGAGTGCTATTTGTATTTTGTATGTTGTTTTGACTTTATATTGTCTTTGTCCCAGTTTTGGTTTGACTTTGTTTGCAAGTTTTACGTTTTAATTGTTAATGTCTTGCCAGGTTGCAAATTTGATTTTAACCCACTGAACCCCAGCTAGTTAATTATAAATGTATCACCCAGGACCAGCAGGTTGTGAAAAAACAGATTTCCAGAAAACACCAGGAATGGGTTAGAAATGAAGGAACAAAAAACCGATCCCCTAGGTCATTAAGGGGTCCTACGGTGCGCTCGAAAGTCGGAATTAACATGGGGAAATGGGTAGGCAAAAACAGGTTTTTGCGCGCTCACGCGCACACGGTTGGACTTTGAGAGTTTTCAACCATCGGCATTGTTGCGTGGGATACTTACACAGTTCCCATACAAATCTGAGCCCTCTAGGTGCCATAGGACCGGAGTAATTAACCGCGACGCACCCTATGCGGCTCTGGGGTTTAGCGTTACAAACATTGCCGACGCAAACATGTCGTCGCTGGGGTTCTGTGGGTTAATAGAACATTTTGACACTAATTGTAGTATCTTTATTCATGCAGAGTTTAGTAAAATTTACCAGGACGTCCCGGACTTCCCAAATTGACTACAGTAATTCCTTGAATGTGACGATAGTGCATTGTTATGTGTGCAATTAGTTTGTTTGGGAAACAGATTAACTTGTTCATGTAGTAATGTATACCCTATGTGGTGGATTGTGTTCTTTTATTTCATAAATTTTATTTTAGTAAGCGTTGTTCCACATAGCGATTTTGATAAGTTATTTTGCCTTTATATTGTCTTTGTCCAAGTTTTGATTTGTTTAGTTTGCAAGTTTTACATTTTAATTAACATACCCAATAGGTGGGGGTGGCCGACTCGAGAAGAGCACGAACAGGGACAACACAACAAAACACAAAAAAACAAAATACAAATTCACATACATCCAAGTCACCCAGAGACCTAGGATCACTAATGGCCTCCAGCACTCCCCCGGTCCCAGACCTCCCAGAGAGGTCTCAGCAGGCAGAAACGCAGCGGAGCACACCACTATGCCCGCCCACCTCACATCAAGGCATGATCCTTCATATACACTGGCTCCCCGGGCCAGGCGCCTGACGGACTATTATCTAGTCTAACTGGCTAACTAAATTCCAACAACCGTGTTATCACTTATTCTCCATTCATTCCTATTCATATCATAAACCAGTAAATATATCCAAATAAATTCAAGAATATAAATAATAAATAAATAATTCCTCTATATTGACTGTAATGCCTGATTTACAAATGACCACTGGTAGCATTTTCTTATCCTAAAATACCAGTAGGCCTACCTGTAACAATGAATCCTAATGCTTTATTGACACACTGACTTCTCCAATTAACACCTCTATAACCGAAGGCATGTTTCCAATAATAATAAAAACTTTGTCATCAGCCTAAGGCATGTTTCCAAATTAACTTAAAATTGCTAAAGTAATACCTCTGTATAAAATAATGTCTCACTTGTAAACAATTATCGCCTACTCTCAATATGATCACTTTAAAATAAAATCTTTTAACTAATAATGTATAATAGAGTAATGTCATAAACAAACATAATTTTGGCAGATTGGAAGCCAAAGCGTCACATTTTTCCTTTGCCCCTCAACTTTCTCTTCATAATTGCTGAGGGGCACAGGGCCCTGGGTGGGGCTTTTGTTTCCCGGGCGTTTCCGCACCCTCCTCAGCTCCCTGCCATGGAGTGGCTTCGGTCACCCAGGCTTTATTGTGGTAGGCAGGGAGGGTTCTGTGGGGGCACTAAGTTATGGCCTTGGCCTTACTCGGGGCCTTGGGGCTGTTCGGCCAGGCAGCCTGGGGAACAGCAACAACAAACATAATTTACTTTATAATTTCCAGTTTGGGATGTGGCAACCCAACCACCTTCTATGTTTGTGGTGCTGATAGCCCCCTAATTATCTGATGATACAGGGGTTTGGGTGGAGGGCTATCAAAACCCACCAAGTGAAAAGTCACTTCACTAAGAATCAAACGGGCCTCGGAATGGGACGGACCTGACGTTGATAATATGAAAGAGAGGGAGGTAGTGGAGGTGTTATAATGCGGAAATAGATATATGAGGACTGACTCAGACTAAATAGAAGGGCAAATGTATTAGAAAGTGGGTGTATGGTGTGGGTATAAGTGCTGGAGTGAATGAGAATGGAAGAGCCAAAGAAAGGGTTGGGAGAAGATATAAGAGCATACTGTATAACAGTTAGGTCATCGTCAATCTGACGCCCCGCTTCGAGAAGAAGCGCCCAAAAAGGGATGGCCAAGGCAGAAACTGCCTCCAGGCTCCCAGACATGCCCCCTTACCTTGTGATACCCTGTGATGTGTTCGCCACTCTTCTAGCGGCACCGAGGAGCGCGCCGCCCCTCGTTATGGGTGGTGATTTGGTGCAGCAAGACTGGTTGAAGCGACAACTCGCTCCCTTGCGAAGATGGGCTCGTCTGGCACTTTTTGCAGTTCGACATCGAGGGCTCTCTTGAAGTTGTCTAACGAGACGTCCCTCATGTCTCTTACTGACCCACGCTATAGTACTATTTCCACTAAGTGGATTATGACCCTTAGTACTGAAGGAGCAGACCCAAAGCAGTCCCTCACCCTGATGGCAGTTCCACCACTGCTTTGCTATTTCATTTACCCCTGGCTGGAAGCATAACAAGCACAGAAATTTTCTGAAGATAGGAACCAGTGGTTCACTGCTCATCACTGATACTCTTGATACCTAACTATCTCCTAAGCTCTTAAATAGATATCATATCTTGCAGCTTGACCCCACACATCTATCTCACCATTCTCATCTCATTACGTTCCATTCTGTTGATATCATCTGCTTCAGCAGTATAGTAAATTGAATACACAAGGGAACTTAAATGATTTTGTTCTGCCTAATATGAGAGATCCAGGAGGTTGTGGGGCAGACACCATATTTATACACGTCACCTGATTTGAGAGAGCAGCTATACGGTCGTTCACAGTATCTTCGAATATGGTCAGGTATCTTCTATACATACTGTACATACATACATACATACAATATGGGAGAATATAAATCTCCTACTAAAAGACCTTCTGTAGCTAAAGGTAATACTCACCTCCAGATTAATTTCCAACTTGTTACAGAGGACTTCAATCTCAAACTTAAGGTGAAGTTTCATTTCTGGTTCCTTGTGCAGCTCAGCCAATACGTTCATGATGGCCACTGTCCAAGGGTTGGGTGGCTTGAACACTCGACTTTTTGCACAAGACTCCATCACTTTAGCCACAAATGGAATCACATACTGCATCTCCTGTTTAATGTGATAAGTGAAGTTAAGAATCTGCAAAGTAACGGTATCGGATATTAAATAACATACCAACAGTATACATATCCGTGTCTAAATAATTCAAATCCATTATATAATTTTCATTTTCCTATATTAGATGTAATCAGAGTACAGTACTGTATAACCTAAACAAATAAAATACAGAAATAGTATACTAATAAGTTTATAATGTAACCACTCACAAACTTGACCTTTTAAAATAAATTTTAGTTACTGTATTTCAATTTATTTATATTTACAAACTTACCACTGTTCCTGAGTTGATCAAAGTGACTACCGTACTACTAATAATTTTCAGAACTTATACTAAGCACAATTTTTCTCCTTCCAGATTCAATAGCGCTATAATAGCCAAGAGAAACCATTACCATGGGCTGGCCTATCAGAGTGAGAACTGAGCGATCTCTGCCATACCCATAGCTTACTCTGACTGTTCCTTTAACTTATATATTTTCTAGATCTCAAGTGACGGCGTCTTTTCCGTGGATTGACCTCCCAATCTACCAAGATTGGAAGCCAAAGCGTCACATTTTTCCCTTGCCCCTCAACTTTCTCTTCATAATTGCTGAGGGGCACAGGGCCCTGGGTGGGGCTTTGGTTTCCCGGGCGTTTCCGCACCCTCCTCAGCTCCCCGCCATGGAGTGGCTTCGGTCACCCAGGCTTTATTGTGGTCGGCAGGGAGGGTTCTGTAGGGGCGCTCAGTTATGGCCTTGGCCTTGCTCGGGGCCTTGGGGCTGTTCGGCCAGGCAGCTTGGGGAACAGCAACAACAACAACAACCCCATCCCCTTAACCAACCAGGCAAGCTATTCCACTTATCTACAACACAGTTTCTAAACCAATGCTTGCCTATACCTTTATCTTTTTTAAAGATAAATTTATCTAGCTTGAAGCCACATGTACGGGATATCTCATTCAGCTTTATTACTTTGCTAATGTTCCCCATATTTATACCCTTCATCCACTTAACCCATGGACTGCAAAGGTCCTCTCAGAAGCCACGATATTGAAATGTGTAAAAATAACTCTTCTGAAACCATGCCAGTGCCGGGAAATGTCTGAAAATTGGGTGACACATGGAAAGTAGTGGCATCTTTCCATACCACATCCTCCACTCCTTCCCCCTTTATACCCCACCCCTCCTCCCTCCCTAAACTTGGCCTTTATTCTGCACATATTCTAGCAGTTCATTATCTCCTCTTATTCTTTGTCTTTCTAATAAATGTAAATAAAGGTTTCAATCATCTCCTCATATGATGAATAAATAAATAAATTAATACAAATATAAATAAATAAATAAAAACAGATGGGTAGATAGATATCTTACCTGAAGTCCCTTGTTATATGACTCAATCAGAAGAGATTTCATGTCGATATCGGTATGCAGAATCGGTTTGTTTTTAGCCAAAGTTAACATTCCCAGCCAATGTCCAAGGTTTTTCAGCAGTGACTTGTCCGAGAAGTTGGCGGCAGACTTATCCGCCCTGAGGAGTACCTATAAAAAAAAATATATAGGTAGTCATTATTCGCTAACAAATAATATGACAATACAAGTTACTTAAATCAACCACCATAAAAGAATTATCCAATGCTTGGGAAACAGATTAACTTGCTCATGTAGTGATGTACACCCTATGTGGTGGATTGTGTTCTTTTATTTAATAATTTTCATTTTAGTAAGCGTTGTTTCCACATAGCGATTTTGATAATTTAATTTGACTTTATATTGTCCTTGTCCCAATTTTGGTTTGTTTAGTTTGCAAGTTTTACATTTTAACTTAGCTGCAGACTTGTCTGTCCTAACAAGTACCTACTAAAACTGGCCTTTCTCAGGGACTCGGGGCTGTTCGGCCAGGCAGCTTAGGGAACAACAACAACAACAAATTAATAATTAATATAGTCAGCCATTATAATGTAAAACTTGCAAAGAATTTCAGAAAGAAAGAAATAGTAGTCAGTCCAGAAAGAAAAAAATATATATTAGTTTAGAAACAAAATAGTTAGCATGAAAATATAAACAACAGAAGGCCTACTCAAATAGTAATTCAATCAAATTAATCAGTCAAACTGAATTTATGTGTGTCAAAGCATACTCAAGCCCATACAAATGTACGGTAGCTAAATTTGGGGGTGTGGATATTAAGAGACAAAAAGTAAAGGAAAAAAACATATGCTTATATTAATAACAAAAAAGATCATATGCTTTTTCCAAATCCATAACATAATATTGTAAAACTTGTAAAATATACAAACCAAAACTGGGACGACACAATAGACAAAAGAACTTATCAAAATCGCTATGTGGAAATAACACTATACTCAAATGAATCTAAAAACACAAAATCACCACATAGGGTGTACATCACTACATGAGCCCAAAATATCTCCTCGTTTCTCTAAATACTTATCGCATAGCTGTCTTATTGCAAAAATCTGATCCACACACCCTCTTCCCCTCCTAAAACTGCACTGCTCTTCTCCTATTGCACCTTCTGTACCTTTTAGTATCCTCTCTATCAACACCCTGCCATACAGCTTTCCAACAACTGATAATAAACTAATACTTTACCTCTATAACTTAAACACTCCTGCCAGTCTCCCTTCCCCTTGTATAACGGCACAATACATGCACTCCTCCAGTCTAATGGTACCATTGACATAACAAATGTTTTACTGAATAAAAATAGTTCAAGTTATGAATGAGATCCGACATAGGCAATGCACATGGTGAAACGACCCCTCCGCTCGTGATTTGGATAGTCCATTCACCATGGGAAGGACGCTGCTAACATCATCCAAAATGGTGGCTGGAAAACGACAATCAATATTCAGCGGCTTGAAATTTTCCCGTAACGCAAAACATGAAACCGCGAACCTTGATGTAGCGAAACATAAATTTAAAGACCGAATGCTCCACACGAAGTGCGGTTCCAGTCTCACGTCCTAATGGCGGCACTCCAGGCAGCCTTGTTCAGAGTTGCCTCACTTATTTTTTATTCAAGATCAGACCTTACGGTCTGATCCCACGTCTTTCTTGGTTAGCCCCTTGGTGCAGTTCCCCCCACGTTCACGGACTTGCATCTTTTCACCGAACACAGTTCGCCCATCCTCTCTACATATCCAAACCATAAAAGCCTACTAGTACATTTCCCGGGCGTTTCTGCACCCTCTTCAGCTCCCCGCCATGGAGTGGCTTCGGTCACCCAGGCTTTATTGTGGTCGGCAGGGAGGGTTCTGTGGGGGCGCTCGGTTATGGCCTAGCTCTGGGCCTTGGGGCTGTTCGGCCAGGCAGCTTGGGGAACAACAACAACAACTAGTTCATATCTCATAACTGATATTTTGTATACCTAACAGTCTCCTCAGCTCTTGCTACATATCCTATCTTGCAGTTTGGCCCCAAAAGGAAATATAATCTAATATTTTTATAATTTATGCCTGAAACACTACAATCATAAATGGTGAACAGTAGGGAAGTGATTACCTTAATATTCCTGAGCGTTTCTCGACAGACCATAACATTGACGGTGTTTATCTTGAGCTGGTCGAGGAAGAGGGAGTAGAGGGTGTGGAAGTTGTTCTCGATGGAGGCGCGCTTCATCACCAGGTACTGAGCAACCCACACCCAGTTATCATCACCCACTACCTCACGCAACTCCTCGCACTGTCAAACAACAAATTACATGATTATTTTACTAATCACTAGTCATACTTCACAAAACTACTTACAATGCTAAAAGAACAAATTACACACAAATACATTTCTCACTTCTAGCTTACTAATTCCTTAACATTTAACTCCATAGAAATAAAGGTATCATTTATAATGTCAATATAAAAATATATACAATAAGATCTCGAAACTTGCAATAATTGCATACCGTAGTCTTGCCGAGGGATTGGAAATCGCAGGATAAAAGACATTGTACAAATGAAAAAATTATAATGGGGTCCAGGAGTATATTTTTTTACCAACGAACATTTGAATCAATATTTATGTATTTTATGACTCTCAAACCTTAAATGTACATCTACGATGAAACATGTAACTGGCCAATAAAACAAATAACGCATTTTTACTTGGATAAAAGACTAGTGATTCATGTATGTCATGTCGAGAGGCGACAAGTTGCTAAGCCGGCCGTAAATCTATCTATCTATCTATTGTCCAACGCCTAACTCCCGTTGAGGGTGGCCATACACAAAATGCTCCAAGTGGACTTATTCCCCATGAGGACAATCTGAGCCAGTTTATGAAGGACTTATAGGACTGAACTTAGGGACTGTCCGACTCAGAGGCCTTCTATGTATTTTTAGCATATTTTCTACAGTGCTGGGCTAGCCGCCAAATCCACCAAACTGATTCACCCTTAGGTAAGCAGTAAGGATATATTTAAGGTCGCCACTCCTAGAATTTGATAAAATATCCACAGTTTACAGTTTAATGAAGTTTTCTTTGGCCTTTACACTACTATTATTAACCCTTGGAGTTCAGCCCCTTTACACCTTCCTGCCAACCCTGAACCCGGCTATTTCGTCTAATTTTCGGGAGTTTGGTGCGCTTATTTATACGCAAAAAAATGGCCTAAGCTGGCTTATATGTATATCCAGTGGCAGTTGTCGTTATTGTCTTGCGTTCGGTGAAAACTAGAAGTCTCTAGACCAAGTGGTTCGTTTTTATGATGAATATAATTAGGTCAGTGTGGCGGACGAAAGCCTAGGATTCGGTGTTTACTCCCGATTATCGGCATTTACCGATACTCATAACTCTGCAAATAAATAGCTTAACCAAGATTTTATGCATACCAGAGGCAGATATGGGCGTTGCCGTGCGATGGATGAAAACTAGAACACTCTACATTGTGTGGATATTGTGAGAGGTGAGAAATAAGACCGAAAGTTTGGCGGGAATTCCGAGCTTCATCCGAATGTGGCGGCACCGCACTACCAACCGCGGCTACGGTCTGTTTATATTCGTTCAACAATCTATTATTGATTATGTATTATGTAATAATATTGATCATATTGATAATTGATTACTGATATACTTCACCATTGTACCCATTCCTAAGTCACTGTCATCTGTTTTCATGCATCGTTTGGGACTCGGGTTCAGAAAGTACAAGCTTTCGTAAGGCTTGCTTGCAAGCAGGAGTCACATGGCTGGCTGGCTGTGTGTTCTTGTTGTTGTTGGTTATACGGACGACCCGCCAAGACAACACAATTTTCTCTAGTGCAGTTTTAAGTGGTTTTGAGCCTTAGATTAACCCGTAGGCGCCTCAGAGGCCATCCGGGTCTCACAGTGGCAATAGCTAATGGCCTCCAGAGCGCTCATCCGGGTCTGATGGGTTAATACAAATTATTATTTTCTTGCGTTGGCGATCCCTAGCAATTGGGTATATGCCTGAGTATGTATATACATACATACATAGAACAAAGATATACAGGGTGTTCAGAAAACATGTGTACAAAATGAAATGGGTGATAGGGAACACAAAATTAAACATTTTGTACTCCATGGAGGTATGTCCATAAATGCTTCCTTGCGGTGCTACAGGGTAGAGAGTTTCAACGTAATTTCCCTAAATTTGTATCCTAACTTCTCTGAGTAATCCGTTTACATACAAACATAGTAATTTAATGTACACAACAGTATGAACATTACTTTATTAATGTCAGTACACTGCAAAACCAAAAGAACATGAAATTGAAGAGAAGATTAACAATCATTAATCATCAGTCAGAACTGTTTACTGAACGAAGATGTCTTATGTCATACTGGTGTGTACATTAAATTACCATATTTGTATGTAAACGGATTACTCAGAGAAGTTAGGGTACAAATTTAGGGAAATTACGTTGAAACTGTCTACCCTGTAGCACCGCAAGGAAGCATTTATGGACATACCTCCATGGAGTACAAAATGTTTAATTCTGTGTTCCCTATCACCCATTTCATTTTGTACACATGTTTTCTGAACACCCTGTATATAAAAAAAATCAATAAATTTAGACAAAGTGCTAAATTTTAACTCTCCACCTACCTTCTGTGGCAGATTGACTTGAGCCAGGTTGTTGAAGATGAAGGCCACCTTGTCCTGGATATGTTCCGGAGGTGGCATCACCTTCTCCTCTTTCTCTGTGGCTACCAGAAGGGTCTCTATGTTCGTCGTTGTTATGGTCGGCTGGGGGAAGATACCAAATTACAGATATAAGCAATTTAACCTTTTCATTATACCATTCATTCATTTATTCTGGCTATTACTAAATTATTTTAATAAGCTTAGGAGGGGGATTGTGGGAGTTGGGAGGATTAACCGAGATAGATGTTAACGCTTCGGTTCCTAGACAGTTTTCAAAAACTGAGTAAAACTGTCAAGTGATAGCCAGAAGATAGTGGAAAATATGTAAAAACACTTTGTCCCTAAATTTATACATAGCCTTACTGCAATTTTCCTATATCAATGAAGAGAGCTGGTAAGTTATTCCCTTCTGGTCCTCAAATATACCTTCACAAGGTCCACTTACATCATATTCCAAATCATCTGCTATGTTACGTTTTCCTGCCATAGTCCAGCGTGGCAATCAAATATGTAACCTTTCTAAAGAGAACCAATAACCATGTTCACAAATGCAGATTTTGTGTTGGAGCCATGTGATAATTAATTGGCTTGAAATGAGGTACAGATACTTGATAACCTCATTGAAAAGCTTACACTTGATCAACATCGTAATTCAAAATCAACGGGTAGAAACAGAAAGGAATATAAAAGACATTGATGAGAACTGGCCAGATATTTGAATGTCAGATATAGTCAAAATCTAGCCATCAATCAAGTGAATCAGACAAAAAAACAGTATGTTGGACATGTGAAGGTGCCTATTTTAAAAATGGAGCTAGTCACCACTTGTAATGTAGTTATTATTAACTGCCCCGGCCCAGCCTTATGCATAAATATCTGTACTTAACATAAAGTACAAAACAATAAACGATAAAACAAACCTTGCCCTGGCCCACCGCCGCAGAAGCAGCAGGCATGGTTTGTGGCTTGGTGATAGGTGCGGGGGCAGCAGTGGTGGTGGTGGTGGTGGTGGGGGCGGCAGCAGTGATGGTCTTGGCGATGGATGACACCACAGTGGGGGTGGGGGTAGGAGGAGGGGGTCCCACTGGAGTTACCACATTAGCCACTGCCACCACAGGAGCTGCTGTACCAGGGGGTGCTGTACTAGGAGAAACATTGATGGAGGGCGGCATAACAACACCAGATGGTCGGGAGGGGGGCTCTTGTGACTGAGTCCCATACTTAATATACTGAAAAGAAAATATGAAAATTAAAAATCATTGTTTAATATTTTATAAATGGCAATAAACACTATTTCAAATTTACATATGCTTTAATGATAGATTTTTTATTTTTTTTAAGACTTTTATGAGATCTCTATCTATTATAATATAAACTCTATTGCCAGACACCATGATCCGCGAAGGGATGGCCACGAATGAATCGCTCCTAAGCACCTCTGTCCCCTGTCAGAGTGCTCCACACTAAGTATGGTTCCGGTCTCACGTCCTAATGGTGGAGCTCGAGGCAGCCCTGTTCAGAGCTGCCTCTTAGTTTTGCCACAGACTTTGTCAGTGGCAACATATCAACTATATTCAAGGAAGTTCCAGTGGCTATTTACAGAATTTGTCCTAGCTCCCTTATTTCTATCCATTTCCTCCAGTTCATAGCAAAAACTATCCCTATATTCTGCTATATTCAACACCCATATTTTCCTTTATGAAATGCATACCTTCCAGATGATCTTTATTTAAGCTAATGTTGGCAGATACATTCTTTGCTCAGAATGACCTTTACATCCCGAACCCACTTCCCGTCTTTCCTGTTCACCAAGAAGTAATCTATCTGGCTATTGGACTGATACCCCCAGATCTGTACGTGATCAGACGAATCCACCTTTTCTTGAACTTACTGTTACACACAACCATGTTGAGTGCAACACACGACTCCAGTATACATTCGCCTTCTAGATTTCTCCTTCCGTATCTATTTCCTCCATGCACACCATTACAGTATATCCATCAGCACATGCTCCCACATGCCCAATAAGGTCACCATCTAGTACTGTAGTATCATTCTCAGAGGCCCAAAACGACACTAATCAGGTCGTAGCAAAAGTCCTCTTTCCGTTTTCAATTCAAACCAGCCTGTGGAGCATATGCAAATATCGTTTAAATTTCTTTCACGAACTTTCAGTTTCAATAAATTTAATCTCTCAAATACTCTTGATCTCAAGCACACTCTTCTCCCACTCCTCAACCACCAGAACACCCACTTCTCCTTTCGCTTTTCCAGACTCATCTCTTATCCTATGTGGTGGGCTGGATATTCATATTTTTTCACCAACCAACTTTACTTCTAAACTCAATTAATGAAATCAGAGTGAGGGTTGTTGTCCTCTACTTCCCATAGCCAGTTCTGACTTTACCCTTCTCATTCTTATTTCTATCTTTTTTTCCTGAGAGTGGTGAAGGCAGTGGGGCCATAATGGTGTGCCTCATTGTTCCCTATTGTCTTACTCTCACAGCCCACTGGCACAAGTCGGCCTTTCTCTCTCTGGCGTAGGGATACAGCTACCCCACTGCCCGCCACTTCGGTAGTGCAGTCAGTCTCTGTAGCAGTAACAGCGATTTCTTGTTACTGCCTTATTATAGCACGGTTAAGGCTGGTGTGGTGCGGATTTGAGAGGTGCAAGTGCTTCAGGGGGACTTTGTTAAGTCTTGCTGATACACTGTTAGCGCTATACCAACATCAACCACTGTGATGACATTTATCAACGACTTACCTGAAGTTATAACTAATGGAAGTGAGATATACCTGTATGCGGATGACACTAAGCTGTATAGAAGAGTGAGGAGTAAGGAAGATGTGGGTTTGCTTCAAGGAGATGTGGAGGGCATGAAGGGATGGTCTGAACATTGGTTAATGCCTTTTCATCCAAAAAAATGCAAGTACATGCGGATTGGGACAAGCAAGATAGACAAGGTAGGATACAGTATGTATGAAGCGATGGAGGAAGTTAATGCACAAAAGGATATAGGAGTAGTGATAGACAATAAGTTAAGTTTCTCAGAACATTTAGCGGAAAAGATAAACAAAGCCAATAGAATTGTAGGGCTGATAAGGAGGACATTTGTGTCACTTGACGATGAAATATTCAGGAATCTCTATACAGCGCTGGTTAGGCCGCACCTGGAATATGCGAACCAGGTGTGGGCTCCATTTATGGTAAAGGATATAGAAGCAGTGGAGAAAGTGCAGAGGAGAGCTAGCACGCTAGTACCAACGTTGAAGAACGCGGGCTATGAGCAGAGGTTGAGGACACTGGGGCTTCCGACACTGGCATATAGGAGAAAGAGAGGGGATATGAGAGACTTTTAAGATAGTGTCAGGAATGTATGATGAGGATGTGTGTGAAAGTATCTTCTTGATGCGGGAGGGAACAAGAACGAGAGGACACAAAGAAAATTTACAAAGAAAGAAATAGGCTTGAAAAGGCAAAGAACTCATTTTGTGATAGAGCAGTAAATGAGTGGAACGCACTGCCCCAGTATGTAGTCGATTCCGAATCAATAAGGGCGTTTGAAAATAATCTTGATAAAGCATGGGGAAGACAAGATTTGAAGTTTGATTATAAAGCAAAAATACAGAATAGTAAAAATGTTGCGTCTGCTACCGCCGCCGCCAACACCGTGAACGACCGCAGCAGTGCAAGTACTGGCACTGAGCTGGATACACAGGCCTAGTTTGCCTTTTTCCAGAGGATCTACTGTAAGGACCATATTACCAGTCTTGCTAAGGCAGCCTCCCAGAAGCTGGGTGTGCTCAACCGCCTTAGGGGGTTCTTTTCCCCTGCACAGCTTCTTGCTCTGTACAGGGATATAGTGCATCCTTGTATTGAGTATTGTTCACATGTGTGGGGAGGTTCCTCTCACACTGCTCTCCTAGACAAAGTTGAAAGGAAGGCCTTTCGTATCATTAACTCCCGTCCACTCACCAACTCTCTGCAATCTCTCTCTCTCCGCCGCAATGTTGCATCTCTCTCGCTATTCTATCGCTACTATAATAATCAGTGTTCCTCAGAGCTTTCCCAGTGTATACCACCTCCTTTACGTAGGGCACGTGGTACCCGTCTTGCAACTCAATCCCACCCCTACTCTGTGCAACTCTCCAACCCGAGAGTGAAACATTACTCTGTCTTTCTTCTACTCAACAGCTGAGCTCTGGAACTCTCTCCCAGAATCAGTCTTTCCCTCTTCCTATGACTTAAATTGCTTCAAACTCTGTGTGTCCAGACATTTTGGCTCGAACGTCCCTTGATTTCGGCCCTGTCACTCTTTCAACTATGGGGGAGGCACTCGCTATAGGCAGTTCTGCCTTTTGCCTCCCTCAATCACAGAAAAAAAAAAAAAATTTGTTTAAAGAATGATAGGGCTGTGTTGTGGTCATGTTCAGAGAATGGATGAAGACAGAATACCAAGAAAGATATATGGGACTCAGGTGAGTGGAACAGCTAGTAGTAGACCACCTATGGTATGGGAAAAGAAAGTGGAAAAATATATTGAAGAAAAACTTCCACGTAGTGGAAGGGGCATTGTGGCACGGGCAAAGGAGGCATGTCTTGACAAAGTAGCCTGGATAAGTTTCTGTCATGGCCATCCTTTAGCGGGGATTTCCCAGGGGAAAACAAGGCGTCGGAGATGATGATGATGATGATGTGGCAAGTCATTATTGTACTGTACTACAATAAAGAGACTAAAACCACGCTCTCTATGGATGAAGCAGTCTTTAAACTTGTATGTATGTATGCATCTCCCTTTCAATAGATCCTGTTTCTATTGTTGTTTCCATATATCTACTGCGCACCACACCCGTTCAATCAAGTTTCCTGAGAGCAGCATACATCCACGCTTTCTTTCACTTGTCTAGGGAATACCATCTCTGCCGGTGGTGGGGCCGAGGCTGCCACTGTTGCTAGAATTAGGTGTGGCTGGGGGAAGTTCAGAGAATTGACGCCAATCCTGACCATGAAAAGAATGCCTCTCCCCCTGAAGGGAAAGGTGTATGCCTCATGTGTTAGAAGTGCAATGACGTATGCCTCAGAAACATGGGCCGTTAAAGTAGAGGATGTCAACAGAATGGAGCGTAATGAGATGAGAATGGTGAGATGGATGTGTGGGGCCAGGCTACAGGATAGAATAACAAATGTTGAGCTGAGGAGACGTTTAGGTATAAAGAGTATTAGCGAGGTGATGCGTACAAGTAGACTGGGATGGTATGGACATGTGGAGAGAATGGATGAACAAAATTGGGTGACAAAATGCAGGTCTGTGATTGTGGAGGGAGCTGCACCAAGGGGTGGACCGAGGAAGACCTGGGATCGGACTATACGCGCCGATCTCAAATCCAAGAACTTGACAAGTGAAGCAGCCCTTAACAGGGTTGCCTGGAACGCCGCCATTAGGACAAGAGACTGAAACTGCACTTATGTGTGGAACACTCAGTCTTAAAATGTTATGTATGTATGTATGTACAGCAAGAGTCCTCTGATCCGAAAAGTAGTTGTTTGCATACATTCTGAATTATCAAATGTGCTGAACCATTGGATGACATATAAAATTCAGGAATAAACAATATCACCTGCATTATTCTTCATGCATCTCAAAATAGCTTAAACTCTAATGAAATTGTATGATTAAGCTTAAATACCTAATTATGACTATAAGTCAACACAAATTCACAGATTAGAGGAAAAATATAGATTTTAGCCTTTTTTGGACAAAAAATTGGTCCTATACAAATTCCTAACTATTAGATTATCTGAATTATAAGATACTGGATTACATGACTGTTACTGTAGTAGGAATTTTGCAAGAGCTCTAACCTCAATGAGATGTGCAGGGAAATCATTAAAGTGCTGTATAGCCATGAGATGCTGGCAGTATCGGGGATATTCTTTCAGGCGGCTTCGGAACCGGTCCAAAGCCACGATACCAAAGTAGTACATCTTGCTGCCATGGGGTTTTTGTAGCGCCTCCATCACATATCTTAGTGCGACACCTAGCGCCATGTACCTGAGAGTAACAAAACATTTCAATAATCATATATCATATTTGTATACCAATTTGCCTTTAGATTTAGTATATTCAGAGTTTTGCTTTATTATAGATTTGCACGTTGACAGGTTCGTTGGGAATGGGTTTATTATAGATTTGCACTTTGACAGGTTCGTTGGGAATGGTAATTATTTCATAAATGTTTATACATACTTTAATAATGCATCACTTAGCTCTACTCCCACTAGTTCAGTATATTTTGATAGAACTAAACTTAAAAATGCCCTTAAATTCCTACTTTTCAATACTTATGTTAGATTCGGGCCTTACATTTTCAAACAAATATTAGGAATTCCTATGGGTGGAAATGCTAGCCCTTTAATTGCAGATTTATTCTGGCTTGCTTTAGAATTTAAATATATAAAAACTTAGTTGACAGTAGCAAGAAAAATAAAATCCCAGAAAAATTAGCACTTGCTAAATTATTAAGTAATAATTTAAAATGTAAAACTTGCAAACTAAACAAACCAAAATTGGGACAAGGACAATATAAAGTCAAATTAAATTATCAAAATCGCTATGTGGAAACAACGCTTACTAAAATGAAAATTATTAAATAAAAGAACACAATCCACCACATAGGGTGTACATTACTACATGAGCAAGTTAATCTGTTTCCAACTAATAATAGTAGATACATTGATGATAATTCTCGTTTGCAATTTGTTAAATTTTAATCAAGTTGCAAAACTTATTTATCCTAATTCTATTCCCCTCACACAATGTAAAGTAAATGATGAAGTTGAAAATGTTCTTGATATAAATATAGAGATTGTTAACCCGGGAACGGCGAGGGGGGGGGGTAATGAACTAGCTCCCCATGGCGAGCATATGGGCTCCATTCAGGCCTATAATCGTCATTTTAAGATAAATATCGTTATTACTTATTCATATGAGCCTATTTTACCTTCACTATGAAGATAGTAACCTGTAACAACAATCAAACCAGTGAAAATATAATTTTTCTGGTCAAAATCGCGAATATAGATGGACCAGCCCATTCATGAATTAAGGAGAAAATTGAGGCAACCCCTCCCTCCACGAGGCCTCAAGCCACACTGAGCTTACTCATACACACACTCGCTTGTGTAACACATCCGCTAGGCACGTAAACACATCCCCCACACAGTTTGCTAATGTTAGCACAAAAATATACCAACAAATTAGGGAATAACAGGGAAAATAGATGATAATTGAAGGGGAAGGGGAAAGGGAGGAAGGAGGGGATGTGGAGGAGTGATATGAGGTATAGGGAAAGTATTAGGGAGGTATTTAGAAACCTATACTGTATATGTAGGCTCTACTATATAAATTTTCTTACAGTATGTATTGCATGTATATACGGTACACATGCACATACCCCATAACTGGGCCAGACCTATGAGAGTTCCGTATGGAGCTCAGTGGTCTGGTTAATCTGCTCTACATAACTAACTAACTAACCCCATAACTGGGGGTGGCCGACACATGCACATACCCCATAACTGGGGGTGGCCGACTCGAGATAGAGCCCGAACAGGGACAACATAAAAAAAACAAAATATATATTCACACAAATCTACTGTACGTCACCCAGAAGACCCAGAGACCCAGGATCACTAGGGGCCTCCAGCATTTCCCCAGCCCCAGACCTCCCGGAGAGGTTCCGGTCTCAGCAGGCAGACACGCAGCGGAGCACACCACAATGCCCGCCCACCTCACATCCAGGCATGACCCTTCATACATACCGGCTCCCTGACGGACTATTATCTATTCTAGTCCAACAGGCGCCCGCCCCCTCTCCCTAACAAACACATTCCCTCTCCCTAACAAACACATTATCACTCGTCTATTCACAAATACTGATACTTACTCAACAAGTCCTTGTTCAATAATTCCTCCAAAGAGCCTTGCAGTGGTGAAGAGTTCTTTGTCCGGGTAGGTCGGGAAGAAACGATACTCCTCAAAGAGATTTCTCAACATGCACGAATATACCTCACGTTCTCTCTTGTTAGAAGACTCGTGAAACTTTTTCAGCATGTCTAGGACCTGAAAGAGACAATTAGTTTGTGATTAAGCTATTGTTGAGAACAAAATTGACTGTAAATAAAGTACCGTTACATACATATGGTTCATTGAAACACATTACTTCTTTATTGATTTTCCAAGCTTTAACCTTCGTCAAACAGCGGCATTTGAACTTTCGCGCTCCTTGTATACGGCCATTTTCTGTTAATTTTGTGATTTTGACGCATTCAAATATCCACAAAAGAAGGAACTCATGACCTTACTCTTCACAGGAAGCTATGAACTTGCAAGATGTGCCGTGACAGATGATTATAGAGTATAGTACAGTAGTAGTACTCGTCCCCTAGGCTGCCTGGCCTAACAGCCCAGAGCTCTTAACCTATGGGCTGCGACCGTCCTCATACGAGTCTGTAGTGATTTTTTATTTTTTATTTTTTTCCCTATGTAATTAAAAAAAAATCTCACTACAGACTCATATGAGGACGGTCGCAGTTCATGGGTTAAGGATGGCCACAGCCAAGACCGGGTTTTCCCACAAGGGTCTGAAAGAATGTATAATGTGTTGTTCGCGTCAGTGGTTGTGTGCTATGCAGTCTCCATAATGTGTTTGATAGTTTTCAGTGTTATGTTACAGCCTGGACAAGTATCCTGGACGAAATCATCCAGCCTCTTCTAATAACGCAGAAGGACTGAATGGTGCCCACATCGCAGCCTAGCCAGGTTGACTCTATCCTCAAGGGAAAGGAGTTTCTGAGGGATGGACTTTAGTGGGCCGTGATTGTAGCCGAGTGTTGTTATTATGTGACTGGATGGATCGGTGAGTGATTGGAGTATGGATATGCTTCTGGAGGCTGGCTTGGGGAGGCCGAGGGGGGAGTGTAAACAATATTTGTGTATGATAACGAGTGCTGGGTGTTTTGATTTTTCTTGGTGCCACTACTACTTATGCTGCTTTGCACTACATAAGGATTTATGTATACCAGTATATTTTTTCCTTTGAAATTGTAATATTGTAATGTAATGTTTTTGAGTGCCAGTGAATTCCCTTTGGGAAGAATTTGCACTTTGGAGAAATAAAACCTGATTATTATTATCATTATTAATCTCGGTCAGTTATAAAGAAAATACAGCACTCGCTGTTATCTAGCGAATGGTGAAGACTACGTGGTTCAGTTCAGTGGTTCGGGTTTTCCGCGCCCTGGGGTAGTAGCAGGAGTCTCAGAAATTTTAAGTCATTTCCAAACTCATATCTCCGCAAAGAAATGGCCTAACCTAGGTTAGATGTATATCATGAGACAGCACTCACTGTAATTTTGCGAATGGTGAAGATTAGAACATTGTACACCAAGTAATTAAAGTTTAATCATGAAAATACAAAGCTAGTTTCGGAGGTCGTCTGCTTAAGTGTCACTTTTCGTTTCAACGTTCGGCTGCACATTCTAAGTACTCTTGCAACTATTGATTATTGATTTATTTCACCATTGTCCACTTACGTCCCTCTACCAAGAGCACGCACTAGCCCTGTCAATCAAGGGAGTGCACAGCGTTAAAAACTGCAAAAACAGAACTGTAACTATTTTATGTCACTGAACACTCCTTGTCTGCCTTGATTCAGATGGCCAAAAACTATCAATGAATGAATGAATTGATAAAATTCATGCACAAAGGCCAAGCACTGGGACCTGTCGAGATCATTCAGCGCTCCAAAAACTATCAATCGATTTGCCTGGGCAGTGCTTGCAACAGTGTCCCAGGTAGGCTGACTGTGACGGTATGATGTGTGTTTCGAGGACCGCCCGCCATGACAACAGAGCAGTCTCTCGTGCGTTTTTAAGATTAATTCAAGCCCGTGCCTCTTAAAAGTACGCCTGGGCTCCACAGGGAAAACTCTAGCGTACTTTTAAAAGTACACCCAAGCTGGATGGCTTAAATGTGTTCCTTGAGCGGTCTTTATCCAAAGCAAGAGATAAGTTAACCAGGTGAGGAACACGTGTTAGCAAAGGACCTACTTAAAATCCATAATCAATATTTTGTTTTATTAATTTCACCATAACACCAAACACCTCCAATGAAATTAATGAAAGCATATATGTGATCCACCAGGATTTGAACCCGGGTTATCACACACAGATTTTTAGACACCTTAACCATTACACCACCAAGACGGTTAGATGTACACGCATGCACGACATACAGTACTTGCATACAGTACTAATTTTCGGTAAATATACCTGCCAGGCGCTACCATGATACATCCCCTCCCCCCTGCTCTTAGGGAGTTAAGCTTCGTTGTTCCCCATCTTACCTCTTCTATGGATAGAGTAGGATGAGGAGGATGATTATAGATGCGCTGAAAGTAACTGTTGGCCTCATCCTCCACCTCCTTGCTTACCAGTTGGGGCATGTCAAAGATTTGCGAGATGTCCACTGCAAAAACAATAATAATACATAGTAATTCATCCTGTAATGGTCATTGTTAGTAAGTTTTGGTATAAGCAGTGTTTTAAATATCTAGGAGTGATAAGCAGGGATTCAGGTATGGAAATGGAGGTAAAACAGAAGTTTTAAATATCTAGGAGTGATAAGCAGGGATGGAGGTAAAACAGAGAGTATGTGAAGGGAAGGAAAGTTTTCGGAGCAATGGGAAGTACAGTATGCGGTGAGAAATCTCGGAATGAAAGCTAAAAGTACAATGTATCAAGGGATAGTTGTACCAAGAGTGATGTATGGGACTGAGTCATGGGGTCTGAAGGCAAAGGAGAGAAAGAAAGCTGGATGTGATGGAGATGAGCTGCTTGAGGAGTATGTGTGGAGTAACTCATAGACAGATTTAGGAATGAAGAAATACATAGGAGAGTGAGACAGCAGTCCACCTTTGTCGGCCAGAGTGGACAGAAGGGTGCTGTGCTGGTATGGAAATGTTGAGCGAATAGAAGATGAAAAGCTTACAAAGAGAATATGTGAGTCAGATATAAGGGGAGTAAAAAGGATAGGAAGACCTCCATTGAGATGGAGAGATTGTGTAGTACAAGCGTTGGAAGATAGAGAAATGACTATAGATCTGGCAAGCGAAGTGGTAGTAAATAGGAATGAATGGAGAATGCTTGTGAATAGATGAGTGATAACGCGGTCGTTCGGGAGCCAGTTGGACTAGATAATAGTCCGTCAGGCGACTGGCCCAGGGAGCCGGTATATATGAATTGTCATGCTTGGATGTGAGGTGAGCGGACATTGTGATGGTGGGGCTTTACTGCATGTCTGCCTGCCGAGAACCTTATCCCAGGTCTTCCTGATTGTCATCCTTCCCTCCATTCCTACACTCTTAACATGCTTCACCCAACCATACTTATCCATTTTCACCACATAGCCATATTCTTATGAATCACCTCACTGATACACTTTATATCAACGTCACTCTCTCAACTCTGCTCTCGTTGGTCCCTCTCTCACATCCCGTCATCTGATTGAAAGCTAATCATGCACACCCAGTCTATGAATACTGAGTAGAACTTTAAAACTTAAGCAGGAATCACATAAGCACGCTTCAACTTAACCTATATTGGGAACTCTGGTCTGGCAGTTTACATCCATTTGATGCAGTTTTTACCACCATACATTCCCTGCTGAATAGCAAGGCTAGGGTGGGTGCTCTGATGAATCAGGGACTTAGTGAATAGTTGCCACAATTTGCTAGACCGCGCCGTTCACCAACAGCACTGACATCTGCCAATAACTCACTGGCTGGCCCGAGGCTCGAACCGTCAACCTCATGGTTAGCAGGCAAATGCTCTATCAATCGAGCTACGGCCTGTGGCCATAACTCAATAACGCCACAGGCCATGGCATGGTTAGTAGAGCGTCTGACGGCTCATTGAAGGTCGGCAGTTCAATCCCCCGCCGTGCCATTGGTAGACAGCAAAAGTTTGGGCAGCTCAGTCTAGTTGATTCATGGCAAAATGTCCAGTAAAGTCCTTATAACAAGGGCATGCCCAAGTCCTGTCAAATCCAGGGAGTGCAATTATCACAATGAATGGACATAAAAAACATTCATTAACCCGGTGAGACCCAGCGTCGCACGTGTTGCGTCGGCAGTGTTTGATCACCAACTCCCAGCGACGCATCACGTGCGTCCGACATATAAAAAACACTTACGTGGCTCGTAAGGTAGGAAATGGCGGGAGAATAGGAGGGGGAGGTACCGTAGTGTGTGTGGGAGCCGGGCCAGTAGGTGTGAGTGGGCCGAGACAGCCGCGCGGCTGGTGGTGGTGGGCTTAGTGGGGATAGTTTACACCCTTAGTTCACCGCCACTTTGAACCTTCATTACTCCGGTCGTATGGGAGCTAGAGGCTTGAGATTTATGTGAGACACTCCTTAGGATGTATGCCATACAATGCCATACTCAGTTTTTACCCTAGTGCTCCCGGGCGGGTGGTCATGCGGGGGAGACGAACTATTGAAACCCCCCCCCCCCCCCCAAATGACCGAAATGAGTTTTTTTTATTTTTGTCTTCATTTCTCACCATTCTCTTCCATTTTGGCTCAACAAATTTTTTTGAGGCTCCCCCCCCCCCCCAAAAAAAAAATGTCCGAGGTGATTTTTTTTTTTTTTTTTTTTCATTTCTCATCCTTGTCTTCCATTTTAGCAAACAAAAAAAATAAGTGAAAATGGCTTGGGACTAGGGTGAACAAAATATTATAACTAGCCGGGGCTCAACGGGTTAAACTTATCAAAACTCTCAATAATGCATAAATGATCATTGCAAAATCTCTAAAACATACTTTGCCTAGCCGGTGCGACGGTAGGCTGAACTGAGTGAGAACGTAGTGACGAGGGCATGATGGATGATGCTTGTAGTGGAGGCAACTGTGACCCAACAGCTGCCCCAACAGCTGCCACAGCTGCTACTGCCGGGTGTGGGGGCCCCAGCTGTAGTGCCGGTAAGATAGACGACAGCGGAGACTGGGAGGTGCCGGGCGCGGTCGATGGGCCTGAAAGAAAAGAAAATGCACTAAGAACTTGAACAATTTCTAATCTTGGTGCTGTCTGTACTGTGAAGTTGTGAATACTAGAGTGTTAAACTAGTTTGAATAATTGAACCTGTAAAGCTAAACTCTGAAGCATTTGGGATATATTAAAGCATTGCATTGTCTGTGTTCGATGCTGATTCAAATGGGTGCGTAACTATTAATCTAACCCCTCGAAGACGGATGGCCTTGTAAACGCCACACCGAACTTTCACCGCGGAACTCAGGTGACCTCTTAAACTTACACACTCTAAACAGACCTTTCAAAGAGCGCATTAGTCCTTATCTCATCGCTATAATTGAAGGTCAGCTGAAATCTAAATCACTGTCTGAATTGACGCCTACCTTCCGACCCGTACGGCTAATTTTGTTTTAAAAAGAAAGATGTTCTAAGTCCTGGTGGTGTTTTGAGAGTGCTGACTTAGAAAGCAAAGAAATGTCCGACTTAGACAAGCTTAAGAGTGATACTGAAGAAAAAGTACCAAGTGAGAGTGAGGAAGTATATGAACGAAGGCGGTGCTGGTTGGGGGGAGGGGCGTCGACTGACTGGGGACAGAGGTACATGGAGGCGGTTCGTTCGTGGCCACCCCTTCGGGGATCACAGCGTCGGGTAATAGATAGATAGATAGAATGAATTTCATGTTTTTGTGCAGTATCAGGGAGAGTGCAAAATGTGACGATGAGAGTGAAAAACATCCTGTAAGTGACGCGACGCGTGACTTAGTGCATACTAGTCAGGGCCGCGACGAGGCGCCCGAACGCAGCATGAATCCCGCGGCCAAACACTACATCTTTACAACCTCGAACCAAAACAACCAGGCGACGTAGTGATGTCCTGTCAACGTGGCTCAAGACAACAGTACTGTGAGTACCGGTACTCCATTTTCCCACTGAGCTAGCCTTTCTACCTATTGCCATTGCTTAGCTATTAACCCGGCAAGTGCAGGAAGACTCTTAAGAGTTTCCCCGGGCGACTGCGGGAAGACTCTTAAGATCCTGGGCCTAAAAAAATCCATTTAAAACACCCCAAAAAAATAAAATTTTGTTTTTCTTTTTGCCCCTGGGCCATGCCAAATATCACTCCTCCACATCCCCTCCTTCAGTTATCACCTATTTTCCCTGTTATTCCCTTATTCTGTGGTCTATTTTCGTGCTAACATTAGCGAGTTGGTAGCAGGGCGTTGTCATCACTGTTACCAAGCGTGGGAAAGAGCGAGAGAGAGACTATTGCGTAACAGTGTCTCTCCAGACAAGGGGAGGGGAGGAGGGGAGGGAGGTTGCCTCAGCCATACATTATGTAACTCCCGGCCTGTATCGCCGATTTTGAACATCCAAACGCTGTTTCCACTTGTTTTATTGCTGTAACAGGTTAATACCTTTATAATCAACCTAAAATAGGCGCATATGGATAAGCATTAATGCTATTTATGGTAAAATAACGATGTTAGTGATGGGAACAGCTCAAATACATGCGCACAGGGGTGTGGTGTATCATACCCCCCATGCGCACGTCTTAGGTTAAGGTGTTAAGATTTAGTGATATTGCCATAAGGCCTGAGTCATAGGGTATGGAGCTTAGGAGGCCAACCAAAGCAGAGGGGTTAAGGACTGAGTGATCCATAAAAAACTATGGTTTCAGTCTCAGAAGTTAGTAGGTACAGAATTAAGTATGTCATTTCCATCCTTTGCATATGACCACTACAAATGCACCTACTACAGTACTTCCTGTCCCCCTCCTCGCTTCAAGACATTCAGGCTACCAAATATAGTCTCAATCTGGCCAGGTAGACACTGTCCTCGCGAGGAAGGGAGGACTCGGAAGGATGGATTTCGGGAGGTTGTGCATGCAGCTGCGTGTTGTCTTTGAGTGACTGGATGGAATGGCGACTGATATGAGTATGAATGTGCTTCTGAAACCTGGTTTTGGGTGGGCAGGGAGGGAAAGATGGCAGTATTTGTGTGTGATATCGTGTGCTGGGTGTTGTTTTGATGTTCCTTGGTGTCTGTGGGTGTGCTGTCATGTAGTGTAGTGGATGGTGTTGGTTTGTGGAGGCCGCAGCTAAGAGGGTTAATGATAACAATCAGGTGGTCCAAAAATAATCAATGGGGACCTTCACAGTAGCAAAATTTTAGTCCAAATAATAAATCAACAGAAACTAGATGGGACAATTCAAATTCTTAAAAAAGGCCTATTTGGGCTCTGTAAGACTGACATGATAAAATGGTAAGGATTTTGGATTACAGGACGTTGTTACTAAGGAAGCAGCTCAAAACAGCCACAACTGGACTAGTCAAATTCCAAAACAGCTTAGGGGTTAGATTAGGTTAGCCTTCAGTAGATTACCTTAAAGTTTGGCTAGGTTAATATAGGAGTAATTTTGATATTGGCCGTTTCCAATTGAAAAGTTCACATCGATGCTAAAACGGTAATGATAAATATTTTACCTAAAGGTCGACCAGGTGAGCCTGGTGCTGCCCCCAGAGCGCCGAGACTACCAAGACTCATGGAAGAAGAGCCAGGTGTGGGGAAGATGGATGATGTAACACCAGTGCCGCCCAGGTTAAGGTTGGTCAGACTGGAGGCTATGTTACCCAAAGCGACCTCACTGGGAGCAGCTGGACCAGGACCAGGAAAACCAATCTGGAATGGCATCAAGAAAAGTTACCTCATAAATATATGGAATATATATTAGTTTTTGAATGTCAGCATGGTGGCATATACTGTAACTTGGTAGCGTAATGGTTAGTGCGCAAAATTTTGGTGTGAGTATCACAAGTTCGAATCCTTGGAGTACCATAATATGTATTCATTAGTTTCACTGATTCCCTTAATTAGGTTTATGTGTATGTTAATTGCTGCTTTGCAGGGTTGGTGACAATATGAATTATAGTTCTAAATGCAATTAATAAAAAAAATAAAAATAAAATAAAAAATAAAACACACACAAACAGAATAAGTTTGCTACTTACCACCCCTACTTGCTGTGCCCGCGAACGTGTCATGTGGTTGCAGTTCTGAACCATCTGAAGTATGGTGTCGGACAACTCCTGAGACACATTCCTGAAAAATTGAAACATTTGGTGTAAGATTACGGTGTACTGTAAGTACAATAATACATTTATATCACCTGCAAAATTTATATTAAATTAAACTCCATTAGATTAACACGTTTTTTAATATAATTAATGGGTGGATGGGACTCGTTAGCCTTGGTAGGCAACTCATCTAGGGGAGACAACCTTATACAAATCCGGGTGGATGGGACTCGTCAACCTGTCTAGGGGAGTAAACCTGATACAAATCCGTACTGCTTACCTAAGGGTAAGGCAAGTTAGTGGATGGATTAGCCGAACACCACTGTAGAAAAATAGTGCTAACAAGATACACAGAGGGCCTCGGAATCGGACGGATCCTAAATTGAGTGGTCAATCCTGTAAGTCCTTCACCAAACTGGCTCGGGTTGTCCCTCTCACAGGGAATGGGTCCGCTTGGGGGCATTCTGTGTATGGCCACCCTCATAAGGGGAGTAAGGCATCCGGCAATAGATAGATGATAGATTTTAATATAAAATTGCAACATAGCAAAATTCCAATACGTCAAACACAGATAATACAAAAAAATCCAAGAGTTCAAATGTTTGAAGACCAGAATTGATATGTATTCGTATGTATATACTCTGGCACCTTCCCCAGTTTTCCTATATCATTATTTTTCTTATTTTTTTTTTTTTTTTATTTTGTGGGTGGCCGACTCGAGAAAGAGCCCGAACAGGGACATTACAACATATCAGAAACACAAAACACAACAAAACATAAAATCTCACACACATCTAGGTCGCCCAGGACCCAGAGACCCAGGCCCATTTGGGGTCCCCAGCAAAAGATTCCCAGGTCCCAAATCCCCCGGAGAGGCGCCGATTTCCGCAGGCAGACCCGCAGCAAAGCTTCACCACCACAAGCTCACCCACCATGTTTCCAGGCGCACCCTTCATTACCACCGTCTCCCCGGGCCAGGCGCCTGATGGACTACTATCTAGTCCAACTGGCGCATGACCCTCTCTCCCAAACGACCGCGTTTACATTCATCTATTCACAAGCATTCTCCATTCATTCCTGTTTATCTGATATAAAAATGGAAAAAACAAAACTAGCAAAAAATCAAAATGCGCGCCAGAATTAGCGAACGGGTGTATCACTCCCAAGACATATAATAAACTGGATTTTGGTGCCAGTCTGGTGGCGGGTACCAGAGCACAGGAGTTAATATATTTAATATAATTTTTTAAACATTATCCTTCTCGCATTCACAAAAGTTAGTCACCAACATAATAAACATTAACTGAAGTACCGGTACTAAACATAAATTATTGAGTTTTCCAGTGGTGGCGGCCTCATGTTTTCAGAAAGTTTCAGTTCACCATAAAGGATCGTACGGTACCATTGGGCGTCAGCGTTCGATGTAGACAAATTTTGAAATGTTTATTTGTAATATACTGTATATTATAATGGGTAAAATTATAATTAAAAACTGTAAAAATCTCTTACATAGTACAGGCATTGAGGCAGACCAGTATTGTGGTCATGGTCTCTGGAGGCAGCTGGGATGACTTGGGCAACATGTCTTCCTTCCCTCCCATCAGCTGGGGACATCGACGTTGCAGGAACTTGATGCACGATGAGATGAAGGGTTCACCGTGCTCCCGGATTTTGTCCGTCAACCATTTGTCAAGCTTCAGAAATTCACCTGTAGAAATTTATAAATCAGATTTTGCAAGTTCTACACAATAATATATCAAGTGGTTGAATGTATATGGTGGATATATTGGAAGGGAGGAAAAACACAGGAGAGAGCCCTAATCCTTTACTCTCTAATGTTTTGGGCTATAATAATAATAATAATAATAAGCATGTTACTTATTTCTCATAAGCGCCAATTTTTCCGAAGAATTCACTAACGCTCGGAAAGAGAAAGAAAAAAGAACAAAATCAATGTATCAAAAGAAAGCTTATATACAACACACATTTAACAATCACTAGCAGTGGCAAAATAGCAAACTCTATAGCCATCTGTCATGACACCTCTCTCAAGATCATTGCTTCTCTCAAAGAGAAAAGTCTTAAGTTGTCTCTTGAAGCATTCAACAGAACTCAGTTGTCTCATGGACAGCGGCAACCTGTTATACAACCTCGGAGCCATGTAGGATAATGACCTCTCAAAGAAAGAAGACTGCTGGAAAGCCCTTGGTTCATCAAGACGAAAAGGGTCATTGTCATGACGCACAACTACATCATGGTGTGCCGGTGGGTGCCTGAGCAGCTCCGCAAGGTACCTAGGCTCACCAAATTTGAGAACCTTAAAAGTCACTAAACACAACTTAAATTCTATTCTTTCTCTTACTGGCAGCCAGTGCAGTTCTGTGAAGAGATGTAGTAGGAGTTCTAGGTGGAACACCAAAAATTAGTCTTGCGGCCCTGTTAAGAACAGACTGAACTTTCTTTAAAATATAATTTGGAATACCCACCAACAGGGCATTGCAATAATCAACACGAGAGAAGACCAATGAGTGAACCAACGTCAGGAGGCAACGTCTGGTTATAAACGGCGTCACCAAATAGAGATTTCTGATGTGCAAGTAACAACTTTTAACTATCTGGTTTACATGCTCTTTGAAATCTAATCGGGAGTTCACATATACACCCAGATTTCGAACAGAGTTGGCCGGTCGCAGCCGAGATCCACCCACATTGATGGAGAGGGCACCTACTATATCATCAGCTCTTCTATTTCCTCGGATGATGAGAAAATCAGTTTTACCATCATTTAGTTTAAGTTTTCTCGCTCTCATCCACTTCTTGATATCAGACATCAACAATTCCATCTTACTCCGTATATCAACTATATTTGTGATTCTCACATAAATCTGGGTGTCATATGCATAAAAGTGAAAGGTGACATTATGTGCACGAAGCAGAAGAGACAAACTGCTGATATAAATTATAAATAGGATAGGACCTAAAACTGATCCCTGCGGAACACCATACTGCAGGGGTGTCGAGTCCGAGACCATTTGATTTACCATCACACTCTGGGATCTACCTGACAAGTACGACCCAAGAAGCAAGAGAGCGGAGTCACGCACACCACAATCATAAAGATCACTCAATAACAACTCGTGATCCACTGTGTCAAAGGCTGCAGAGAGATCAAGCAAGACCAATAGTGAGGCCACACCATTGCAAATGTTCTCAACTAGATCATTATGTACTCTAATCAATGCTGTTTCAGTTGAATGATGCTGTCGGTAAGCAGACTGAAAAATTGGGATAGTTTCATTCTGCTGAAGTAGTGGTTGTAATTGGTCAAGTATTGCACGCTCTAATATCTTTGATATGAAGGACAGGTTGGAGACAGGACGATAGTTCAACATGTTCTCAACATCAAGTCCAGGTTTCTTTAGACTAGGTCGGAGTAGTGCATGCTTTTCAGAATGTGGGAAGTTACCTTCAGAGAAGCACTTATTAATTATTTTGGAAATAAACTCAACTGTGTGATCATAGACTCTTGGTAGCTTGGAAACATATATGGGATCCAACGGGCAAAATGTTTTATTGAGGTTTCTTATGTAGGACGAGATCATGTCCACCTCTACTGAGTGAAAGGATGAGAGGACATTATTAGGAATGTGTCGGGGTTGGAGTACAACTGAAAGTTCTTCACCAACAGAAGCATCATCCAGTTCCTGTCTTATGCCAGTTATCTTGCCAGCAAAAAATGACATAAAGTTGGCAGCCAACTCGGCATCGGGTACAGAAGGTCTTAGGCTGACTCTTGCTTTTCCAAGTAAACTGTTTACAATTGAAGCCAACCTCCTCTGGTCGTTACCACATGAGTCAACTTTTCCCTGATAATACACTTTCTTTTCATCTTTGATTGTGTGGACCACGGCTCTTCTGGCTGACAGATATTGCAACCATGTAGAGTCAGTTTTATTTTTCCGCCATTCACGTTCAGCTCTTCTAAGAAATTTAACTCGAGTGCTATACCAGGGTGAATCATCTCGTACTATGATTTTCTTCTCTACTTCTGGACAGTGATGATCGAACACTAATTTAAGTGCATTTCTATGTACCTCCACCAGCTCATCTGAAGTAAGGTTGGAAGTATCAATACTTCCCAAGTACTGTTTTACTTCACTGCTAGCCAAATTTTGGTCTGTATTTTTATAATTTCTAAATCTGATTACTTTTTCATGTGTGAGTGGCTTAGGGAAATCAAAGCTGAAAGTAATCAAAGCATGATCAGAGGTATTAGGGTCAGCATTCTCAACATCAACATCCAGAACACCACCACAACCCACAGGAGAGAGAACCAAGTCAAGGGTGTGTCCTAAGATATAAGTTGGGTGGGACACATGGTTTACAAAATTGTTCTGATCAGTCAACTCAAGGAACTCAGGAGAGAATGGCTTCAGATGAGGGCTGTCAACCCAGTAATTAAAATCTCCACATATCAAAAGTCTTCCGGTTTTAGCAAAATATTCCTCGAGAAACTGCCCAAACTCTTCCATAAAACCCCTATCTGTGCCACGATGGCCAGGCCTATAGACAACTGCCATTCTTAGAATTTGTTGATGGAGTTTTATTTCCACTTCCAACAGTTCATAATAAAGAGGGGCTGGGTTATGGCTTATTTGCAAGATATTCACCAGAGATGTGGATTAGACAACTGCCACTCCACCACCCGGATGATCTCCCCTAGGCCTAGGAACATTTATTATGGAATGGGTTTTAGGCAATGCCGCCTGGATAATATTCAGATCTGACTCGAACAACCAGGTCTCAGTGAGACATAATACATCAAGGTTACGTTCATCCAAGATCTCGCAAATATGATCCATTTTGTTACGCAAGGAACGAACATTCAACAGACCCAGTTTCAACCGGCTCCCTTGTGCATTTTTCAGTTTTTGAACCTACAAAATTGGTGTTTTCAATAACTTTATTTCTCTGAGCTGTCATTAGAGGACAATTTCTACTTGAGGCGAAATGATTTGGCAGCTCCGTAACTGATGTGGAGCTCATACAATTTATACATTTGGGGGAAGTCTTGTTGTTGCAGTCTTTTGAGTTATGAGTACCGGCACAGAAGTTGCATTTTGGATCCTCATTTTTCCGATAACACCTGTCACTGGTATGGCCAAAGCCCTGGCAATGGTAACATTGTGTTACCCAGAAGCGATCGTATGCACGACATCTCACAAGTCCAACATACACAGAATTGCCATCATCCACAATGGAAGAGCGTATTTCAGGTGACATTTTTACTACCGCAGTCTTTGTGTGTGCATCACTCTTTTGCTTGGTGAATAGCAAATTCATAGCTAAGCCATCGTCGACCAGGGACTTTATTCTTGGGTTCTTGTTGAGGATGCTGGGAATGATCTCATTATCCTCAGTGTCATTAGCAATGCCTACCTGTCATTTTTGGCAGCATCTTTTTTGGTTCGGAGACACTAAAAGGCACTGTCCACCCCCAAACACTGATTGATGGCCCTTCCTGCGTCTTCTTTGGCTTTCTTGGATGGAGGTCGTACCACCAGTACACCTGAATCAGTTCTAGTTAACTTGTTGACCGGAACCGAAGCCAAAGCAGTCTCGATTGCCTTTGTATCTGGTGGGCTTACTGGCTCGGAGGATCGGTCTTTTGGCTTCACTACCAGGACCTGATGGTCCTAGACAGTTTTTTTCTTGCCACCATCTACCACCTCAGTGGTGCGTTTGGTCGGCTCCTTTTTGGTCTCTTCAAATGTTTGCTGAACTATCTTGGCAAACAAGGGAATGTTAGGGGCAGCAACTTTAGTCTCAAGGATATCCATTCTGTTACATGTAGTGTACACCCTATGTGGTGGATTGTGTTCTTTTATTTCATAGATTTCATTTTAGTAAGCGTTGTTTCCACATAGCGATTTTGATAATTTAATTTAATTTGACTTTATATTGTCCTTGTCCCAATTTTGGTTTGTTTAGTTTGCAAGTTTTACATTTTAACCAATACTCTCCATCTCCACGGCCACCGCAGAAAGGGCACCCTTCACTTCGTTTACAATGGCAGTCTTCACTTCACCAACTAGGGCAGCCGTCAGGTCATCCAAGGTCTGCTGACTAATTGCTGCGTCCTTAGCAGCCAGGGGGGTGGTATCGCAAACAGTGCAATGCCATTTAAATCCAGGTTTCTTCTTCTGAGGACTCTGAGGTCCTCATCATCAAAATTTATACAGTTGACGTGAAAATATGTACCACACAAGTAGCAGCCCAGCGATTTGGCCTTGCCCACAACCTTCCCGCAACTGCAACTCTGCTTGCTTGCTGCCATTTCAGTGGAAGTAACCAATAATTAAAAACAAAAACACCTGTTTTTCGTATCTGATTAAAAATAAGAGAAAACCCTAGTTTAAAATGCAAGTTTTGCTATGCAAAAACCCAATCTATAAACTGGTTATCAATTGTAGTCATGGGCTGCACTCATAACTGTCTTGATGGTGTAATGGTTAGAGCATGTAAGTTCTGTATCAGATATCCTAGGTTCAAATCCTGGAAGAATCACATGCTTTTATTAATTTTTATTAGGGATTTATTGGAGTTAAGAACTATGTTAAAAATAATATATATCTTAAGCCACATTATTTCATAATGCATCAGCATTTATATCACCAATAAGATGTACTGTATACAAATTAAATTGTAAAACTTGCAAAACAAACACACCAAGAAAAGAACCGCACATTATAAAGACTAGCAGGCAGACACGCAGCAGAACTACCGGTACACCACAATGCCCGCCAACCTTATTTCCAGGCCCTTAACCCTCTTGCTATCCTGCGGACTCAGGGTCGCCGTTTAGCATTAAGAAATAGAGTTCTCTCAATCTCATAATCACCTCTCCAAAATTAGTTTTCTGCCCACGGCTCACTCAAAGACTACTGCAGAGGTTGCAGTAACTAAACTAAAGTTTTCTAAACACCCTTGATGGTCACAAATACGTATCCCAGAATGGACACAAATCACGTCCTGTGCGTGAAAAGGTTAATAACGTACACCAGCTACCCAGGCCTGGCGCCTGACGGATTATTATCTAGTCCAACTGGCGCCCGACTCACTCTCCCTACAACTGCGTTAACGCTTATCTATCACAAGCATTCTCCATTCATGGAGAGGAAGGAAGGTTTTCGGAGCAATGGGAAGTATGTGGAAGGTGAGAAATCTCAGAATGAAAGTAAAAAGTGCAATGTATCAAGTAATTGTTGTGCCAACAGTGATGTATGGGGCTGAGACATGGGCTCTGAAGGAAAAGGAGAGAAGAAAGCTGGATGTGATGATGAGCTGCTTGAGGAGTATGTGTGGAGTTACTCGTAGAGACAGATTGAGGAATGAAGAGATACATAGGAGAGTGGGGCAGCAGGAATATTTGTCGGCCAGAGTGGACAGAAGGGTGCTGAGCTGGTATGGTCATGTTGAAGGAATGGAAGATGAAAGGCTTACGAAGAGAATATGCGAGTCAGATACAAGGAGAGATAGAAGGCAGGAAGACCCCCATTGAGATGGAGAGACTGTGTAAGACAAGCTTTGGATGATAGAGGAATGACTATAGATCAAGCAAGGGAAGTGGTAATAAACAGGAATGAATGGAGAATGCTTGTGAATAGATAAGTGAACGTGTGATCATTTGGGAGGAGGAGTTGGGCGCAAGTTGGACTAGATAATAGTCCATCAGGCGCCTGGCCCGGGGAGACAGTTTATATGAAGGGTGCGCCTGGAAGTGTGGTGGGCGGGCTTGTGGTGGTAGGGCTTCGCTGCATGTCTGCCTGCTGAGATCATAACCTCTCCGGGTGGTCGGGGGGAGTGCTGGAGGGACCTTGGTGACCCTGGTCCCTGGGTCTTCTGGATGATATAGATGTGTGTGAATTTGTGTTTTGTTTTTGTGTGTTCATTGTTTTCTATGGTGTTGTCCCTATTCTGGCTCTGTCTTGAGGCCCCCCCCCCCCAAAAAAAAAGGAAAAGGGGGGATTGGGCCTGAGTATATAGATAGATAGATAGGTAGACCATTGCTAAGCTATTACGGTTACAAGACCATTAGGCCTAATATGGGCCGATTCTGGGGGTATGGCGTGTAAGAGGTCAGCTGAGTTGGAGGGGTTAAAACTTAATTACTATGGACTGAAGATTGGTGAAGGTAACATACATCTGTAGGCAAGGCAAGCTAGGTTTACCACAAGGAAGGACCGAGTTTTTTTTTTTTTTTTTTTTTTTCTATATTCCAACTACTCCCTCTCGGGCATAGGCTGATAGCCTTTACACTCTACCGCTGAACACGGTGAGGCCCGTGAGGTCTTGTTCCAGTCTAGGGAGTGAGACATGCGAAGCACCTATTCACGGCTCGAACCCAACTCCATCTCTGTAGCTGCTTCGCCGCTGCGCTTCACAGTCTCACTCCCCAGGCTCGGACCCTCACTCTCAGAACGCCACCTATTGAGCAATTAACTCACTAGGCATTGCCCCCCTGTAGCATATTTTTGAATATGGGAATATTCATACAGTGCTATTTAATCAGGGAACAATGAGGGTATTTTGTTTTGGCATTTCGGTGTGCTGTGGTAATGCACTGAAACTAGGTACAGCACACAAATTCCATCCCAATAATATCTTCCCATTGACATATTGGGATTCGAACCCGGGTCCATTGGATTACCAGTCCAGTGGCAAGACCACTCTGCTACACCTCCCCATGTTCAACCATGTCTAGGATGGAACTCATACGACCTAATAGCAACCTTCATTTATGCAAACTTTATAACTAATGAACTGGAACTTTTGTGGATTGACAGTTGAAAAGGGTTACTTACGTCTGTAGGCAAGGCAGGCTAAGTCAACCACGAAGGGAAAGGACTGAGCGTTGAGGAGTAGTGAGAGAGCCTTAAGGTCCTGAGCCACGTCCAGGATGCGACTGAGGCGGGTCTGGTCATTCTCTACCATCATATACCACTCGGCCATGGCGTGCATGATGATCTGACGCACTGTGCTCGTGTGGTTCTATAGAAATAGGCAAAGGTTAATACTGTACATTTTAATCGCTTGTTAAAATACTTTCTGAAAGCAGAATACAGTATAGTTAATGATGTAATTAATATTTCATATACCAATACTGAATTGATCCAGTAAGCAAATAATCAATGGTATCCTTCAGTGTCTCTCCAAAATTAACTTTTCATTGTTTCTAAATGCAGGTAGTTTGCTTTATACTGATAACTCTTGCAGTTCAACTTTCCGCATAAATAACACAAAATTGTTATTCTCACCTGAGTGTGCCAAGCATGATGTAAAATGATGGCTGCATTTGGATGGTTACCCAAAAATATGGGAATTAGAGAGGCGATGAGATCTTGTCGAAGTATTGTGTAGGGCAAGTTTACCTGGAAGAAAATAACCAAATCTATAATATTTACAGTAGACCAACGTTCATCCGGCAATCTTAGGATATTGCTTGTGTTAGATAAATTTCTTCCGGGTATGTAAGAATTATTACTCTTATAAATACCTTCAAATAACCAATTCAAATAAGTAAGTAAAAAATGCATGTAATCATAAATATTCTATACCATATTAATTAAGGATTAAAGTGACAAGACTATATATAAATTACAGGAAAAAAGTGCTAACTTTGGATACGGAGGGACTTCAGACATTTCTGGATAAAACATGAGCTACAATTATAGGAGAATTGATTGATATTATGGTAAAACAAGTCAATAGCCACTTGTTTTTTCCATAATACCGAGTCATATTCCCATAACTGTGACCAATTACATTATATCCAGAAATATCTGAAGTATACCTCCCTCTTGGGAACACTCTTACCTGAACCAGCCCCAGGACTAGAATATCTGGACAGTGTTGAATGGGGAACTTGAAGAACTCTTTTATTGCTGAGTAATGCCCTGCTTCCCCTAGGAATAGAAGCAGCTCTAGAAGTTGTACAGACTTCCATGTTGCCACCTGGAATTATTGGAAAAAATTGAAGCTGAAACTACATGATAGTTTTGATACTGTATTGTATTGTATATAAGAGCTAGTTAACCCTTCTTTGGCGGCGCGCAACTTATGTCGTGTGAAATAAATATGGACTAAGTGGCGGTTCACAACTTATGTCGTGTGCCATTTTCACCACGTAATGTTGCTGAGAAAGAGAGATGAGTGGTGGGAGGAGCGTAGCAAGCGTATGACTGCTCCAGACCACCGCGGCGGACCTACTGACATGAATCCCACCCTCTCGCACTCGCTACACAGGGAATTATGTAGGGAAAGTACCTAATTACATGGTTTTTGCACTCGTGTTGCACGATCGTTGCAAGAGAACCAGCGGTCGTACAAGGATGGTTGGGGTGTCATTGGAAAGCTCTGTTTATACCCTTTCAGGGATAGATACTTGTTTTACGCTCTGGGTCTTATTTAGGCATGAAAATTATCACGTAAACAACCCTATTTAGGGTAAAAACACCCCGCTGGGCGGTACATATAAATTACCGCCTAGGCCGCTCGTAAGGTGTTAATGAATATAATAAATATTTGTATTTATTATATTGTGTCTATTCACTGTCGATAGTATCAATTGCTTGCTTTTTCAATTGCCTTACTTTATTTGTACAATAAATGTAGGTTATTAGTAGGGTAGTAATTGTTAGGGGTCACTTAACCCTTAACTAGCGGCGCGCAACATAAGTCGAGTTAAAGAAACTGGCAAAAAACGGGTGAAAAAAGGGTGAAAATAGAGTGAAAATGGGTGGGATAGTAATGATCCATACGTCCGACATCTGTGGCCTCCCGGCCCACACTAACTCCAGTTCCCCCACCGCACGGGAGGATGACAGTGTAACCAATAGTTCGCTAAAAGTGAGCAATGTAGCAAAATCAGCTAAACTTCCATCTTCGAGGTAACACTGTCAGTGCTCCACTGGTGCTACGTAGCTGTATGTGGCGTCATTGTGTAGCGATTTCCGCCTAGTTTTTGGCGCAATACAGTTCCTTTCATACTGATGGTTGATATAGCAGTCAGAATGGCCTGAAAAGGCCTGAAAAGGCCCAAAACGGCCACAGAGGGCCCGCTAGACAAGGGTTAAAGCATGCTATGCTTACAGGTACCTACCTGACAGCACTATCGTTAGTGATAGCCATTTGTATTTTTTACTATTGTTAATGTCTTGTCAAGTTGCAAATTTGATTTTAATAGAAAATGTTGACACTAATTGTAGTTTCTTTATTCATGCAGAGTTAAGTCAAATTTACCAGAACGTCCCCGACTTCCCAAATTGACTAATTCCTTGAACGTGACGATAGTGCATTGTTATTTATGCGATTAGTTTGCTTGGGAAACAGATTAACTTGCTCATGTAGTAATGTACACCCTATGTGGTGGATTGTGTTCTTTTAATTATAAATTATTATTTTACTTGAGCGTTGTTTCCACATAGCAATTTTGATTAGTTGTTTTGTCTTTTTACTTTGTTTGTATAAGTTTTGGTTTGTTTATTTTGCAAGCTTTACATTATAATAAACAAAACACGCCCTTTTATACCGGTACTTGCTGAATCTCTGAAAGTAAAGCAAATACTCTACAATAATAAATAAAATATCATCAGATGTTACAAACTTGAAAATGGTGTAGTGACAGACCATTATAGAGTTAATCTTTTTACTATTGCATCAATGAATTTATGTATTATAATGTAAAACTTGCAAAATAAACAAACCAAAACTTGTACAAACACAGTAAAAAGACAAAACAACTAGGGTAAGGTAACCAATAGGTACGCACTTGGCATTTAAAATCCTCATCATCATCAAATCTGACGTCCCCGCTTCCAGAGGAAGCGCCCCAAAAGGGATGGCCATGGCAGAAACTGCCTCCAGGCTCCCAGACATGCCCCGACTGACCCACTCCACAGTGCCATTTCCACTAAGTGGATTACTCTATCTCAATTTACGAATGATATACCGGTAATCCCGTGTTTCAAATATGGATAAACCTTGGTGTATGATCCAGGATCGAGTTATTCTAATCTGGGGTTTAAAGCTCCCCTGAAATCCGAGCAGGGTGTTAAACGAAAGAAAAGTCCATTATTTTTAGTCTGTAGAAGTGATGGTCTTCGAAAGGGGTGAAGTCACAGAGTGTGAGGTGAAGCTGAACGGTCAGGCTATGGAGATCGTCAACTCTTTTAAGTATCTGGGCAGTGTGTTGAGTAAAGATGGGACTATGGATGAAGAGGTGCGGGAGAGGGTACAACAGGGGAAGAGGGTTGTAGGAACGCTAAAAGCAGTAACAAGAAATAGGGTGGTCAGTATGGAAGTGAAGAAGTCCTTGCATGACAGTGTGGTAATCCCGACACTGACTTACGGAAGCGAAGCATGGACGTTGGTTGAGAGACTCAGACCAAGAGTGAGAGCAGTGGAAATGAATTACTTAAGGAGTGCGTGCGGAGTTACATGGAGGGATAGACAGACTAATGAGGAAGTAAGAAGGAGGTGTGGTGTGGAGGTAGATGTGCTGGAAAGTGTGAAAAGGAACAACTTGAGGTGGTTCGGTCATATGGAACGTATGGAAAGTGAGAGAATGACTAAGAGGGTGTACGAGAGCGAGGTGGAGGGACAGAGGGGGAGAGGTAGACCGAATATGAGGTGGAAGGATGGAGTGAGGAACTACATGAACGAAGGCGGTGCTGGTTGGGGGGAGGGTCGTCGACTGACTGGGGACAGAGGTGCATGGGGGCGGTTCGTTCGTGGCCACCCCTTCGGGGATCACGGCGTCAGGCAATAGATAGATAGATAGAAGTGATAAAATGGCCAAAACAATACATATTTCATATTAACTTTCTTGTATTCCTTTTCATATTCATTCAAGTTTTCAGACAAAATTGCTCCAGTTTGACACCCTGAATCCGAGGCTAACACAACTGTTCTGAATTTGGGCCTGTAAGACCAAAGCAAATGTACGCCCATACAGTACGGTACCTCCTTGTTGTCCAAATCGGGTACAGTTTTGAGACAGTCCGTGGAGACCATGTGACAGGGGAACTCTGTGAAACAGAAGATCTCCGGACTTTTCAGTATCTGTGTGATAAGATGAAGTTGCTCCTCAGTGTGCTTCCAGTGGTGGTAGAAACATTCTACTGGGAATATTTCCATCCGCAGCCCGTGACTTTGGAGCAAACACCTGGGAAAAATGTGGAAATATAAGTAACATATCATACTCATAATTACAGCATAGCCTCATTACCTAGTCTTGAAATGTTGTACAGTATTTACATGTTTATCAGATATCAAATGTTATACAGTAAACATATATTTAGCAGATAGCATGTATGAATTACAAATGTCGGGTGGTTAAGGATTTTTGGTCTCCCAAAAACATATATGGCCATAGCCGCGGATTGAACCCGGGTCTCTGGTGTTCATCTATATTTTATTAAGTTCAACACAACACCTAACACCTCCAATGAAATTAATGAAAGCATATTTACCAGACTTGCTCTTATCTCTGGTTTATCAAACTAGCACTCCACTGACTGACCCATGCTTAGACCTTCAAAAAGGAAGTTAGGCCTGGCTAGGCCTACTGAGTATATACATACATAGGCCTACTGTCTGGACTCCCTCCGATGTCAACTCAGCGTAGCTCTTTGGTTTAGGGATTTTCGGCCATTACAGTTTCCAAAAGTTAACCATAACACTGCGGGCTTATTTTTGCTAAAATAAGGCTCACATCTGATTGCTTAAGCAAATGCTTGAATTAAATTAAATGTATACAGCAAAAAAACAGAAGAAATTAGCTTCAAAATGACACCAGAACGAGCTTCATAGTGCGCAGGGTTCACCCGCAGCGCTACCACAGACATCAGCAATATTTATTAATTATTAGTAATGTGACAATGTTGCGCTACATTTACATTTGGCAGTGCTGCATATATCTCGCGAGAGATGGAGTGAGTCTCAGTGCCCCAGCAGACGTGCTGGAGAGCGGATTGGAGCCTGCCGCACTCCCGTTCACTCGCACTCGTCTCCACAGGCTTTAAATTGTCATGGCCTTCTAGAACCGCAATGAAAGGGTTAAGACCATGCTATTACCAATAATACTATTTGATAGGGTGGAGACACACAAATACAATCAATCCTCCTCTCTGTCTATCTCTACACTTCTCGTCTACTTACATTATTGCCGTGATGAGTATTTTCAGTCCTTGTTTGTCTTTAATGAGGAAGCCCTTGTGGTCGAACTTGGCAAAAATCTCCTTGACGTTGATGTTGGGCACTACCTCCAGAAGGCCCTTGATGAAAGCCTCCACGTTCCATCCCTGAGGCCCCGTCAGGCTTCCCGACCCGCCCAGCCCAACCTCACCACCGGACTGGGCTTGGCTGCTCGGGATCTTGTCTTTGCTGTCGCTCCACAATGACCCAGGCTGGTTCAGATTTTGCAGCCCAATCTGAAAAATTTAATATTATTGTACTTAGGCTTTCAGCAAGCAAGTAAGATTAAGTACTATTCTTTAAATAAATATCATATGCAACAGACTTTGCGAGAGCTCATGCTTCAGTATATTTTCATAGGTAGTTTTGGTGCGGATGGTGTAAACGAGTGGAGAAAGATTGAATGATGTATGTGGAGAATGTAGATAAGAGTGTAGGTAATACATTCTTCAAAAAAAAAGACGTATACACAAGTACACATAGCATAGACTTGTGAGGGGAGAGATTGTAGAAAGGGCATTGATGGATTATGGGTTGGTGACAATCAATAGGCAATTGCAAGTTGTTGGCCACTATGTCACTCGCATAACAGTGACAAAGAAAAAGGCTATTTTAGGACTGGGTTATAACAGTACCCGCCAGCTCCCGTAGTCAAAGAGTTAAAAAGACAAGGTGATGATAGTTGATACCGTACCTGTTCTGATGGAAGTCCTGTGTGGGTGCGGACCATAACCCCAATCACCTTGGCCACAGCGGCAGGGATGATGGAGTTCACACCAAAGTTCACCAAGTTGTTTCGACATTCTTCTGTTGTGTTGCAGAAACTATACCCTAATTCTAAGACTAGGTCAGCTAGTGAGCCATCCAGCTGGAAAAAAATATATATATATATTACTATTCGACAGTCTAGGTACAGTTGCCCACATCAGTTCTGTATCTCTCTGTGACCTTATACGGTATGTACTGTATTGTATGTACAGTATGTATATACTCAGGCACATACCCCATAGCTGGGGATGGCCAACTAGAGACAAAGCCTTATACGGTACTGTACAGAATAACGTAATGCGCATGATTAAATTTTGAACGCATTCTAATGCAGTGATCAACTCATCTGATTGGCCAACTGATAACTAAAAGAAACCACAGTTGTACAGAACTTACATAGGCAACTGTATATCAAATATGTTCAAAAAAAGCATATTATCCATTACATGAGATTTTGTATTCCAACTTCACTGAGTATATTACTGATCATGGTCTCAAGATACAATTTCTCTTAACCCGTCCAGCCCCAGCGACGCTCATTGACCGACTTCTACTTATGTAAAGCACAGCCCCAGCGTCATCGTCTATTTTCGCCCTATCAAAATAATGTTAGGCCTCCCAAAAGGCTCGTAGTCGTAGGGGCTTTGAATTTGTACTCATGGTAGCTTAAGATGTGGGGCAAAGTTGGTAGCCCACAGAAACCACCTTGGGCCACCCCATTTTGTTCAATATTATAAATAAAAGAACATATATGAATAATGACTGGGACTGGGTGTTACATTGTTACCAGTACTTTTTGAATGGGGCTCAACAGGTTAAATTCTAGACAGTTTTACTTAGTGTATCAAATATTACTGACGTAGGCTATACTGTAGTTAATGTCTAAGCTCAATATGAACAGTTTCTGAGGTATGATATAATGCATCTCGTAGATCACAACGTCGACTAACCAGATTCTTTGCCATGTTGGCGGGTTGCTCCTGTGTGATTTTCTCCATAAGGATATCAGAGTCCGGGTAAAGTAGCGGTGCCAGGACCACCGGGACCCGGGACCGAGGGAAGTCCCGCTGGAGGGCACTTAAGAAGGCCTCGCGGGACTCAGGGGAGAGGAGGGGCACTGCCGCCTCACGCCAAAGAGGAACCAACTGTGTAAGGAGCAAGTGTAGTGCCTCTGTTGATAGTTCTAGTACCTCTCTCTCTCCAGAGTCTGTATGAAAATAGATTACCATTATTACACATACACACAAGAAAAATATGAGGTGCGACAATGAAAAGGATAAAACAGAAATTCATCATAATTTAATGTCAACAATGGGAACATATTAATGAAATTCAATAAACCTGCTCTAGGATCAAAGACCTTTCAATATACAGTGTAGCCCTAATTTGGCGAGTCAAGTATTTATGATAACTACAACTCCTGATGTTTATACTATCCAAATGAACATAATGGCATAGAAAAAATTGTGAAAATAATACCTTTAAAAATATAATATTAAGTTTCATACTGACAAAGGTACAGTACTGCCTACAGAAGCAACTCTATTGAACAGAAAGGTGTGGAGTAGATACATACATATGGACGCACCTGTGTCTATGTAAGCCCGGACCAGATCAGGCAGCTTGGCCTTGAGGAGTGTGGTAGCCTGAGTGCGGATCTCCGGATTGGTCTCGTGCAGCAGGTACAAGCACAGTGTCACCTCCTGCAGCCGCGAGAGCCTCAGGGCCTTACAAACTCCACTGACCCACTGGGGCTTCACAACCTGAACCAAACAATAGTTCATTAAACAAATTATCTAAAAAAAGTTAAAGAGTAATTAGATATTACTAACCCTATCACTACGATGGGATCACTTTTAGTGATGAGATGCGTACAACCAGGCTTGGATGGTCTGGGTTGAGGGGGCATAGCCGCCTCAACCTAGGGGATGGTTGAACTAAACTGGGTAAAAAGAAGCAATTCTGTGAACATGGAGGGAGACTATAAACTCTCGAACTGAATAAAATAGTCAAATAATATCCAAAATATAATAAAAAATGGCACCATAGTAAACAATTAATATGAACAACACCTGCTTAAACTAAATTGTACAGGTCTCTTCCATGTATACGCTGGCTCTAAAAAATAAATACATAAAAGCATTCATCAGTCTTAACTCTAAGATGGTTTATGTCAAGAGATTAAGAGGCATGTGGGCTGTATGACTCCAGGAACAGGGAAGCAAGAACCCTGCCTAAGATGACAATAATGTATGAAACTTTTAATTAAATGGAACTTAAAGGTTTGATTTGATATTTTATATTCTAATAATCTCTGACAGGTCTTGTCTATACAGTAATTTTGAGAAATATAATAAATCTTATTGTCATGTTAATACATTACAATATCAAGAAACGGAACTTTCAGATTTCACCAAATATGGCCACCTACAGTACAAGAAATTTGGAACAGAAGGCAACTATACTTATCATATTGAGATGAAATAATGAAAGAGTACCGTATATTCAATGACAATGAAATAGTTAACAGGTTAATTAAAGTCTTTACTATTTTAATTCCCAGATCTTTCATAAACAGCATAACATTTATATAATGGTCTATCTATCTATATACTCAAGCCCAATCCCCACTTTTCCTTTTTTTTTTTGGGGGGGGGAGGGGGTTAACCCAACTTGGCCGACTCAAGACAGAGCCAGAATAAGGACCACACAAAACACAACAGAAAACAATGAACACACAAAAACAAAATACAAATTCACAACACATCTAGGTCATCCAGGAGAAGACCAAGAGACCAGGGTCACCAAGGTCCCTCCAGCACTCCCCCGGCCCCCCGGAGAGGTTCCGATCTCGGCAGGCAGACATGCAGCGGAGCCGAAGCCACAAGCCCGCACACCACACTTCCAGGCACACCCTTCATATAAACCGTCTCCCCGGGCCAGGCGCCTGATGGACTATTATCTAGTCCAACTTGCACCCGACCCCTTCCCCCAAATGACCACGTGTTCACTTATCTATTCACAAGCATTCTCCATTCATTCCTGTTTATTACTACTTCCCTTGCCTGATCTATAGTCATTCCTCTATCATCCAAAGCTTGTCTTACACAGTCTCTCCATCTCACTGGGGGTCTTCCTGCTCATTAATCTCCTCTTTTATCAGACTCACATATTCTCTTTGTAAGCCTTTCATCTTCCACTCATTCAACATGACCATACCAGCTCAGCACCCTTCTGTCCACTCTGGCTGACAAATGTTCCTGCTGCCCCACTCTCCTATGTATCTCTTCATTCCTCAATCAGTCTCTACGAGTAACTCCACACATACTCCTCAAGCAGCTCATCTCCATCACATCCAGCTTTCTTCTCTCCCTTTCCTTCAGAGCCCATGTCTCAGCCCCTTACATCACTGTCGGCACAACACTTCCTTGATACATTGCACTTTTTAGTTTTTACTTACATTCCGAGATTTCTCATCTTCCACATACTTCCCATTGCTCTGAAAACCTACCTTCCTTCCTTCACTCACTCTGTTTTACCTCTATTTCCATACCACCACTCCTGCTTATCGTTCCTCCTAGATATTTAAAACACTCTATTGTTCCAATATTTCCCCATCCAGCCTCACATCTAGATTCACCCAACAAATCAACCCTATTACACACCATTACTTTACTTTTATTGACGTTCACCTTCAGTTTTCTCCTCCCACAAACAACAACAACAACTACCCGCTGCAGTTTCTCCCCAGAATTCGCCACCAACGCTGTCATCAGCGAACAGCAACTGATTCATCTAATGGCAGCCAGAATAAACTATTATAATGCAACATAATCCACAAGGGGCTAAGGCACCAAGAATACCATGACTAACCTTAGCTGCGTTGAGTGGGTTGGCTGTGGCTGTGGCAAGAGAGGCTACAAAAGTTGTGGTGGGGAGAGTGGTAGCCAAGTGTTGGAGGAGAAGGGCAGACACTCCTCCACTGCTGGCACACCACACCAGGGACCCACCACTACTGTTCAATGATCCTTCTTTGTCCTGAGAAAAGGAAAAGGGATACATTAACTCTTGGGATACAAGAAACACATTACAGTATTTTAATAAAAAACAAATGGATGAGGACAGAATGCTAAATGATACAAGGAAATCAAGTGAGAGGGACAGCAGATTGAAGAAATCCACCTACGGCAGACAAAAAATAAATAAAAGAATTTAAAAGAAAAACTTGAGCATACCGGTAGTGGAAAGAGCTTTATGACACAGGCAAAGAAATCATGTCTGGATAAAGTAGCCTGGAAGCATTTCTGACATGGCCATCCTTAACTGAGCGTTCCCAGAGAAAGCCAATCATCAAGAGCTAAGGATGAAAGTTAAATAAGTTTTTTATAAGATAACTTGACAAATTCTGCACCCTAGCTTTGCGCAGTGGCGGTATCGTAACCAATGAGGTTTAGTTTTCCGAGTGACGTATCTGCTACTGCTGAAGGCCCAAAACACGGTTAAAGTTTTCATATTTCATCTTTGCCTAGTACTTGCGACACCTCGGTTGGGTTACCTTCTTTGGAAGGTAATCAAGTCGTACCCCACCTGCTCGTGGTGACCTCGCAAACACCCATTTCTATTTATTTTTTCCATTTATTCTTTTTTCAAGATAGGGTGACACAAACGGGGGCGGCGCTACCTGGGTTTATCCCAGGTAGTAGTTTAATTTTACTCTAAATTTTATTAAGTGTTTTGTATATTTTTAATTGTAGGCTACATAAATATAAACAATGGCCGGCCAAGGCAAACGGAGGCAGAGTTTATTGGGAGATGAAGAGAGCTACGAGTTTGAGGGATTTCTGGCAGAGGGTGGTGAAGTGGAGGATCAATTGACTGTAGTGAAAAGACAGATGATGGGTCTGTTAAGATGGAAGGGAGTTATGGAGAATTGGAGGAGAGATATAGGTGTGAAGGTGGAGTCACTGACAGAAATATGTGGAGCCAGTTCAGTAGCAACTGCAGATGGGCCATTAATTGCTAACCTAGATGCAGTGATAAGGAAAGTAGATGAGCTGGAGGCAGAGAACATGGCACTCAAGGAGCAGCTAAAGGAGTATGAGGGCCATTTAAGTGAGAAAGTAAAGGGAGTAATAAGTGAGGAGAAAGATGAGTGGACAAGGGTGGGGAATGCTAAGGTGGATGCATTGGAAGAAATCATGAAGGAGCAGGTGGAAGAGAGAGAAAAAGAGAAAAGAGAGTTTGAGAAGAATGTAGTGCAGGTTTTGAAGAGCAAGGAAAAGGTAGTGAGGGAAACAGCGGAGACCAAAAAGGAGCCGACCAAACGCACCACTGAGGTGGTAGATGGTGGAAAGAAAAAAACTGTCTGGGACCATCAGGTCCTGGTAGTAAAGCCAAAAGACCGATCCTCCGAGCCAGTAAGCCCACCAGATACAAAGGCAATCGAGACTGCTTTGGCTTCGGTTCCGGTTAACAAGTTAACTAGAACTGAGTCAGGTGTACTGGTGGTACGACTTCCATCCAAGAAAGCCAAAGAAGATGCAGGAAGGGCCATCAATCAGTATTTGGGGGTGGACAGTGCCTTCAGTGTCTCCGAACCAAAGAAGATGATGCCAAAAATGACTCTGGTAGGCATTGCTAATGACGCTGAGGATAATGAGATCATTCCCAGCATCCTCAACAAGAACCCAAGAATAAAGTCCCTGGTCGACGATGGCTTAGCTATGAATTTGCTATTCACTAAGCAAAAGAGTGATGCACACACTAAGATTGCGGTAGTAAAAATGTCACCTGAAATACGCTCTTCCATTGTGGATGATGGCAATTCTGTGTATGTTGGACTTGTGAGATGTCGTGCATACGATCGCTTCTGGGTAACACAATGTTACCATTGCCAGGGCTTTGGTCATACCAGTGACAGGTGTTATCGGAAAAATGAGGATCCAAAATGCAACTTCTGTGCTGGTACTCATAACTCAAAAGACTGCACCAACAGGACTTCTCCCAAATGTATAAATTGTATGAGCTCCACATCAGTTACGGAGCCGCCAAATCATTTCGCCTCAAGTAGAAATTGTCCTTTAATGACAGCTCAGAGAAATAAAGTTATTGAGAACACCGATTTTGTAGGTTCAAAAAACTGAAAAATGCACATGGGAGCCGGTTGAAACTGGGTCTGTTGAATGTTCGTTCCTTGCGTAACAAAATGGATCATATTTGCGAGATCTTGGATGAACGTAACCTTGATGTATTATGTCTCACTGAGACCTGGTTGTTCGAGTCAGATCTGAATATTATCCAGGCGGCATTGCCTAAAACCCATTCCATAATAAATGTTCCTAGGCCTAGGGGAGATCATCCGGGTGGTGGAGTGGCAGTTGTCTACTCCACATCTCTGGTGAATATCTTGCAAATAAGCCATAACCCAGCCCCTCTTTATTATGAACTGTTGGCAGTGGAAATAAAACTCCATCAACAAATTCTAAGAATGGCAGTTGTCTATAGGCCTGGCCATCGTGGCACAGATAGGGGTTTTATGGAAGAGTTTGGGCAGTTTCTCGAGGAATTTTCTGCTAAAACTGGAAGACTTTTGATGTGGAGATTTTAATTACTGGGTTGACAGCCCTCATCTGAAGCCATTCTCTCCTGAGTTCCTTGAGTTGACTGATCAGAACAATTTTGTAAACCATGTGTCCCACCCAACTCATATCTTAGGACACACCCTTGACTTGGTTTTCTCTCCTGTGGGTTGTGGTGGTGTTCTGGATGTTGATGTTGAGAATGCTGACCCTAATACCTCTGATCATGCTTTGATTACTTTCAGCTTTGATTTCCCTAAGCCACTCGCACATGAAAAAGTAATCAGATTTAGAAATTATAAAAATGCAGACCTAAATTTGGCTAGCAGTGAAGTAAAACAGTACTTGGGAAGTATTGATACTTCCAACCTTACTTCAGATGAGCTGGTGGAGGTACATGGAAATGCACTTAAATTAGTGTTCGATCATCACTGTCCAGAAGTAGAGAAGAAAATCATAGTACGAGATGATTCGCCCTGGTATAGCACTCGAGTTAAATTTCTTAGAAGAGCGCGTAGAAGAGCTGAACGTGAATGGCGGAAAAATAAAACAGACTCTACATGGTTGCAATACCTGTCAGCCAGAAGAGCTGTGGTCTACAAAATCAAAGATGAAAAGAAAGTGTATTATCAGGGAAAAGTTGACTCGTGTGGTAACGACCAGAGGAGGTTGGCTTCAATTGTAAACAGTTTACTTGGAAAAACAAGAGTCAGCTTAAGACCTTCTGTACCTGATGCCGAGTTGGCTGCCAACTTTGTGGCATTTTTTGCTGGCAAGATAACTCGCATAAGACAGGAGTTGGATGATGCTTCTGTTGGTGAAGAACTTTCAGTTGTACTCCAACCCCGACACATTCCTAATAATGTCCTCTCATCCTTTCACTCAGTAGAGGTGGACATGATCTCGTCCTACATAAGAAACCTCAATAAAACATTTTGCCCGTTGGATCCCATAAATGTTTCCAAGCTACCAAGAGTCTATGATCACACAGTTGAGTTTATTTCCAAAATAATTAATAAGTGCTTCTCTGAAGGTAGCTTCCCACATTCTGAAAAGCATGCACTACTCCGACCTACTCTAAAGAAACCTGGACTTGATGTTGAGAACATGTTGAACTATCGTCCTGTCTCCAACCTGTCCTTCATATCAAAGATATTAGAGCGTGCAATACTTGACCAATTACAACCACTACTTCAGCAGAATGAAACTATCCCAATTTTTCAGTCTGCTTACCGACAGCATCATTCAACTGAAACAGCATTGATTAGAGTACATAATGATCTAGTTGAGAACATTTGCAATGGTGTGGCCTCACTATTGGTCTTGCTTGATCTCTCTGCGGCTTTTGACACAGTGGATCACGAGTTGTTATTGAGTGATCTTTACGATTGTGGTGTGCGTGACTCCGCTCTCTTGCTTCTTGGGTCGTACTTGTCAGGTAGATCCCAGAGTGTGATGGTAAATCAAGTGGTCTCGGACTCGACACCCCTGCAGTATGGTGTTCCGCAGGGATCAGTTTTGGGTCCTATCCTATTTATAATTTATATTAGCAGTTTGTCTCTTCTGCTTCGTGCACATAATGTCACCTTTCACTTTTATGCAGATGACACCCAGATTTATGTGAGAATCACAAATATAGTTGATATACGGAGTAAGATGGAATTGTTGATGTCTGATATCAAGAAGTGGATGAGAGCGAGAAAACTTAAACTAAATGATGGTAAAACTGATATTCTCATCATCCGAGGAAATAGAAGAGCTGATGATATGGTAGGTGCCCTCTCCATCAATGTGGGTGGATCTCGGCTGCGACCGGCCAACTCTGTTCGAAATCTGGGTGTATATGTGAACTCCCGATTAGATTTCAAAGAGCATGTAAACCAGATAGTTAAAAGTTGTTACTTGCACATCAGAAATCTCTATTTGGTGAAGCCGTTTATAACCAGACGTTGCCTTCTGACGTTGGTTCACTCATTGGTCTTCTCTCGTGTTGATTATTGCAATGCCCTGTTGGTGGGTCTTCCAAATTATATTTTGAAGAAAGTTCAGTCTGTTCTTAACAGGGCCGCAAGACTAATTTTTGGTGTTCCACCTAGAACTCCTACTACATCTCTTCACATAGAACTGCACTGGCTGCCAGTAAGAGCAAGAATAGAATTTAAGTTGTGTTTGGTGACTTTTAAGGTTCTCAAATTTGGTGAGCCTAGGTACCTTGCGGAGCTGCTCAGGCACCCACCGGCACACCATGGTGTAGTTGTGCGTCATGACAATGACCCTTTTCGTCTTGATGAACCAAGGGCTTTCCAGCAGTCTTCTTTCTTTGAGAGGTCATTCTCCTACATGGCTCCGAGGTTGTATAACAGGTTGCCGCTGTCCATGAGACAATTGAGTTCTGTTGAATGCTTCAAGAGACAACTTAAGACTTTTCTCTTTGAGAGAAGCTATGATCTTGAGAGAGGTGTCATGACAGATGGCTATAGAGTTTAGGCTATTTTGCCACTGCTGGTGATTGTTAAATGTGTGTTGTATATGAGCCTTCTTTTGATGCATTGATTTTTGTTCTTTTTTCTTTCTCTTTTCGAGCGCTAGTGAATTCTTCGGAAAAATTGGCGCTTATGAGAAATAAGTAACATGCTTATTATTATTATTATTATTATTATTACCTTGCTATTATTATTGTTGTTGATAGGAGACGGTCGATGGGTGTCTGCTACCTGTGACCCGGACCACTCCAGGTGACCAATCAGCACCCGGTACAAGTGTCTCTCGGCCTCTCCACCAAACTGACGCACCACCTGAAACAAACAAACAAACATATACATTACCAATATATTTTTTAAAGCAAGCAAGTCATTATCTATAATAGCTAAACAAAATTTGAAAGCAAATGAATCAAGATTTTAATTACCGATACACATTTCTAAGAGCTAGTATAATAAGTTATTTTAGCTATAATTTTTATCTAAAGGCAATTAAGGTAAGATTTAATATACCAGACAACTAAAAACGATAAAAGCCAGATAAGATTTGAATTGCTGGTACACAATTATAAAGGCAACAAGTAAGTTTTAATTATAGGTTTAAGAAAGCTAAATGGAGTAACAATTATCAAGCTATATATTACTAAACCACACACTAACTTCCTAGCTTTCTATTCTTATCTAAAAATAAGTAATACCCTCTACTAGTTCTTAATCTGCTCTACTTAACTAGTTCTTAAAATATATACAGAAAATAAAATACAGTTGTTATTTGCTTAACTGTTAGTTGTTTCAGGGGACGAAATTATGTAAGATTGACTGTAAAAAGTATCCAATCATATAAAAAATAGTAATGTATGATAACAAAATTAGGGTACCGCACAGAAGCTATCTTGGGTTGAAATGAAACTTCTTATTTATTCTCTACCTAATATTTGTATTTTTGAGGTTCCTTTATATTGTTTGAGGCTTCAAAATGTATCAGAATTAATAAGCTCAAAATGCCTGGAATTTATCTGTGAGTACAGTATAAGAAACTTTTACTTTAACAGTCAACTTGTATTACCCACTACCTTCCCGTGCTGTATTCCTCCAAACTTACACATGGAAACTCATATAATTTAATTATTTACAACTGACCTACCTATGTGACTGTAATCTGTTCAACAACACAAGCATATAGTAAATAAGTACTTTCTTGAGTAGAAACTTTGAATTAACAGAACAATAGTTAGCTACTATAGGCTATACTTAAATACCGGTACTGTACAATAATACCTTAATTGTTTAGCCACTAAAGTATGGTACGAATACAAATTATTTTGTAACTGTTCTATATCAAACATAACTGGACACATTCACTAATACAACCACAATACCAATATTTACATAAGAAATGTGAATAAAAATCGGCAAGAATGTTAAGTGCGGGCGTACCGCCAGCCTTGTTTACACTACGCGTAGTGGCGTCGGACCTTTGCCATCATGTTCCCGACTATTTTGACTGCTTTTGGATACAATATGTTGAAAGCCCCCCTCACCCCCCCATGACATATTGTCATCATCATATATACAGTATTGCCAGCAGGAGGCAAATTACCGAAAAAAATAGACGCGAACTTAACCACGGCGATCGACAAATGTTGACGGCGGCGGCGAAGGCGTCGGACCTTTGCAATCATGTTCCCGTCTATTTTGAATGCCATTGGATACAATAATATGTTGAGGGGGGGCTTTGCCCCCCCTTCACCCCACATGACATATTGTTATCATCATATACTGTATATTGCCAGCAGGGGGCAAATAACCGAAAAAAATCGCCGTCAAAATAGACGCGAAGTTAACCGCGGCGATCGCCCTATGTAAACATGACGACTGTACGCCCGGAATCTACATACATCCCTAATAATCCCTACCAAAACATTCAATTTATAGAACTAATCAGAGTTTATCCCGTCTTTACTAATGTACATTAGAATAATGTGTGTTTTTTTTTTATTGTTCAAAAGCATGTTTTTCCAGAGGAATTCACTAACACTGATAGCATAACAAAACTGCTACCGATTTTGTACCACAGGAACAGCAACTTGTACTTAGGCTATACAGAAACTGCAAAAATACAGAGGTGTTATAAATTAAACTAGGAGCTGTAGTCTGCCCCATTTTCAAGATAATCGCATCTATTTAACACTCCACGAGCGGGTAGGTCGGTAACTTCTACTACCTGCCAAGCGGGTGGTTTTACCCTAAATGAGCTTATTTCCGTGCTCTTTTTCATGCATAAACAAGAGCCAGAGCGTAATACAAGTATGGATCCGTGAAAGGGCGATAATTGAGCTTTCCAATGACACCAGAACCATCCTTCTACGACCACTGGTTTTCTTGCAACGATCGTGCAACACGAAGGAAAAATCGCTAAAATACGTTAATTTCCTTACATAATTCCCTGTCTAGCGAGGTAGTGAGTGTGGATGTGTGTGGAGGTCGGCCCAGTGCCGGCGCGGGAGCCGTGCCGAACGGTCAGAGTCAACCTACGCTCCTCCCACCGCTCGGACTCTCTCTCGGAGCCAATTAGGTGCTCAAAATTGCTACCGACGTAAGGCGGTCCCCGCCAGATTGTCCTTTATTCTCTAGACCGCCTTAAGTCAGGCCCCGCCAATAAGGGGTTAAGGAGAAGGGTCTTGAGCTGCCCTTTAAAGACACAACAAAAGTCAACTGTCTCATGAACAGTGATTAAGGTATGGGGTACAATAACTACCAATGACAGTAAAGCATAGTACCTTACCATTAGCTACTATATTACATTCAATATTGCTATGTTTAACAGTTCTATTTTAGTTTATACCAGACCCTTTAATTCCAAATGTGTTACCAGTTAAAACTGTGCAAGGTACCAGGTAGTCCTTTGTCAGCTGACAATCAATCTACTAAAATTTAAACACACCTACTTCCTACTGTAAAAATTTGATTTAGGTTAATATATACAGTACAGCTAAGTATTACATCACTATATTCTTATAAAGGACTCTTCAGGCTAATTTATATATTTTATGATCCTTAGATACAATGGATATAGCCTCTATTCATACATTTCATAATTTCATTAATGATGTGATTCAGGATATACCGTACTGTACTGAACATATCATCCATAAACAAAAAAACAATGGCAAGCACTATAACTAAACTACAGTATAATCACTTATTAAAAAGCTGTTACTGGTAATATAGGCTCCACATAGCCAAAACTAATAATAATTAAAATGTTACAGTACATCAAAATACAATGCACTGCATAGTAGGCCTAATCAAATACTGTACTTTAAAATGTTAATTTAAGATCAAACTAAAAGGCTACCTGGTAACCATAATTTAACCATCCGAACTTGGCTGTCCGCTTATACTCCATAACGAACTTTTACCCCAGAACTAGGGTGTCCTCTTGTACTCATGCGTGCAAAATTTTCACCACCTCACAACCAGACGACATAGCAATGTCCGGTCAACGCCAGGATCAAGACAACATTAAGTACAGTACTCCATTTTCCCATAAGCTCATCTTTCTACCAATTGCCATTGCCAAGCTATTAAGGTTATAAAGCCATTAGGTCTGATATGGGCCGATTCTAGGGGTATGCAGCCCAAGAGGACAGCCGAGTTTGAGGGGTTAAAATAAAAAAGTTATGGCAAACTGTCGATAATAAAATAAATTAGAGGATGGTCTAGATATTAGAATGTACTTGGAAAAAGATAGTTTGATGAAATTAAAGCTTGGATATAGGAGACTAGGGTACAGTGTGTTCAGAAGAAAAATAGAAAGACTGTAAAGTAGCCTAGGTAATTGCCAAACTGTCGATAATAAAATATATTAGAGGATGGTCTAGATATTAGAATGTACAGTACATGGAAAAAGATAGTTTGATGAAATTAAAGCTTGGATATAGGAGACTAGGGTACAGTGTGTTCAGAAACAAAATAGAAAGACTGTAAAGTAAGTAATAGAGAGAAGAGAGGACACTAAGGAATGGACTGGATGGTAAGATAAGGCTGATAGGCCTAAAGAAATATTCAGGAAAAATAAGTATAAGATTAGAGGGGCACTTGGTAGAGTGCATACCTCCGCCTTCGCTAACATTGTCAAGAATAAATTTAAATTTACAATAAAGACTGTGACATAAGATTCGGATCACCTCCTAAATTTAATATTTTTCTACCTTGAAGCATATCATATCTGCCCACCAAATTATGTGGTAATAGGAACGTTCAATCTGTGGACACAGTTGCCAGATGTCACCAGATTCTTTAATTTATCACAAATAAAATAATAAAATTTGAACATTGCTAATGCTTACTATATCTCTTTTGTTGTGATTTCAACACATCAAGTATAATTTTAGATTCATTTTTCCTACATTATGGTGTTTAACAGATACATCTAATGGTATTATATACTGTATTTTATTAAGTACAATTCTAGTTTTCATTGTAGAGTATAATATTGTATACAGAAGATGCTGATTGGTTGTTGATTGATTTGTGTTGATAAAGTTGAGATATCTTCATTATTCCATATATATTATTGAAACTAAAATGTTAAGCAATTTTAATGATAATGTGATAATCTAAAGTGATATACGAACCCTGAGAGCTAAAATATATCACATGAGGAAGTAAGAAGGAGGTGTGGTGTGGAGGTAGATGTGCTGGAAAGTGTGAAAAGGAACAACTCGAGATGGTTCGGCCATATGGAACGTATGGGAAGCGAGAGAACGACTAAGAGGGTGTACGAGAGCGAGGTGGAAGGACAAAGAGGGAGAGGTAGACCGAAGGAGAGGTGGAAGGATGGAGTGAGGAAGTATAATTATGAATGAAGGCTGTGCTGGTTGGGAGGAGGGGCGTCGACTGACTGGGGACGAGGTGCTTGGGGGCGGTTCGTTCGTGGCCACCCCTTCGGGGATCATGGCGTCAGGCAATAGATAGACTGGAGAGGTGTACAGTATGATATGATTGCTGCAGAATACTAAATACACAGGCCATGAAAGGACTCTCCTTATAACAAAAGAAGAGATTATAAATCATATGTTTCAGGGGACACAAACTGGCAACACGGACACTGTCAGTGTCTTTTGTTCAACAAAACTACTATGTACGGGGTTTTAGTTCGGAGGAGTGATAACAAGTGGGGTGGGTTTGGTAATTATGATTGGAAATGTGTGTGAGAAATCAATTTTAATCAAACCTAAAAAAGTAAAAAAAGTCTTATAGAGAGATACAGTCACAGAATGCGAAGTGAGAATGAATGGTTACATAATACAAACTATCAGCTTATTAGTATGAAGCGTACGACATGACATCACGGCCCGCTACTTGGGGGGGGGACACAAAGGCCTGTTATTGGCGCGTCACCCATGCTATCTGGACACTTGCTTCCCAAATCATGTAGTCACTTATAAAGTTATCTAGTGGTGTTTCAGGCTGTTCCAATAACTATGCTTGATGCCTACATGTATCCAGACCTATTCAGATGCATACATCCACAGTATATGGATGTTCACACACAGAGATCACAGTCTCGCAGTAGATCCAGAAAGGTGGGCTAATCTCTCAAACATGCTGTACCTCACCAGCAGCCAGCGTAAGGTACCGGTAATTTCTTTCAAAATTACTAGTTCTTTGGTATTATCTATAAATCTCTGCTTACAGCCAATGGTAAATACCTTAAATAGTTTGAATAGCGGTAACAGTCATGTAGATACACCATGGTCTAAAATAGGAGGTTTGGGGGTAAGAGTATGGTTCCAACAGGCATTTGTTTACCCCTAACAGGTATATATAAACAAAGGAGTAAATGCAAGGATTTGATTTGGCCAGTGTCATGAGTAAAGATGGAAGTTTGGAGGATGAAGCACGAGAGGGTATATATAGCAGGGGAGGAGGACTGTACCGACCATGCCAGGGCCTGAGGCATGGAAGTACCGGTATAGAAGTAACTGCATGATAGTGTGGTAATCCCGACATAAACGTAAAAGAGAGAAGCATGGAAGTTGTTGGCGACTCGGATCGACACGTATCAAGAGTGAGAGGGGTGGAAATTAGTTACTTAAGAAGTGTAAGGAGTCACATGGTGAGATAGACAAACTAATGAGTAAGTATGAGAATGATGTGGTTTGGATGTGGATGTGCTGGAGAGTACAGTACCGTATGAAGCGGAATGACTAAAAGAGTGTATGAGAGTGAGGTGGAAGGGCAGAGAGGGAGAGGTAAATGTAAAGAGATGAAGTTGAGAGGTATAAAAGTGAAAGTGGTGTTGGGTGGGAGGGGAACCAGCTGACGGATGACAGACAAGCATGGAGGCGATTCATAAGTGGTCTCCCCCATCGAGGATCAAAGCGTCTAGCAATAGATAATAAACAAGCAAGCTACTTGCATAATAAGGAAGCAACTACGAGTGATTCTGCTATGGTCATCAAGTGCTTTTCACGATGATGCAAAGCACCAAGATAAGTTGGGACAACATTTAGCTACCCTTTCAAATTCCAAGCATTAAATAATGAGAAAATACGATGGTTAGGGTTTTTTTTCTTTATACTGTAGAGGGTAGAGTTGTTGTTCCCCAAGCTGCCTGGCCGAACAGCCCCAAGGCCCCGAGCAAGGCCAAGGCCATAACCGAGTGCCCCCACAGAACCCTCCCCGCCAACCACAATAAAGCCTGGGTGACCGAAGCCACTCCATGGCGGGGAGCTGAGGAGGGCGCGGAAACGCCCGGGAAACCAAAGCCCCACCCAGGGCCCTGTGTCCCTCAGCAATTATGAAGAGAAAGTTGAGGGGCAAAGGAAAAATGTGACGCTTTGGCTTCCAATCTTGGTAGATTGGGAGGTCAATCCACGTTAGAGACGCCGTCACTTGAGATCTAGAAAATATATAAGTAAAAGGAACAGTCAGAGTAAGCTATGGGTATGGCAGAGATTGCTCAGCTCTCACTCTGATAGACCAGCCCATCACCACATGACTAGAACCCAATCCTCTCAGCATCAGCTAGGAAAGGCCCTAGAAAGCCGCCTTCGGCGGGGGGATAGCTCCCCTATTTCAACCCTTTTCGGGGTTGGGCACCCACCGGGTTGGGCACCCGCCGGGTAGAGTAAATAGATATTGTAAAAGATCATATTAGACAGGCTATAACAGCTTTCACAAAAATATCAATTACCGGTACCGTACATATTTAATCGTACAGTACAGTATATATACAGTATATATATATATATATATATATATATATATATATATATATATATATATATATATTATATATATATAATATATATATATATATATATATATTATATATATATATATATATATATATATACTGAAGGGGGAGGGGGGGAGCAGAAGGGGAGGATTTGGAGGGAGGGAGCCAGAGACAGGGAAGGAGGATCTCAGGATATGAATGAGGGTTGGGTGTTAAAGGAATCTGCCTTGTGTGGGCAAGACAGTCTTACATAGATTTGAGTTCTTCATGTCGCTTTAGTGTCAATTGCCTTCAAATAATTACAGTATGATGAGCTACATAAGTTTACCACCACAAATAACAAAAATTTCCCTTCCAGTTACACCATAAGTAGAAAGAAAAGGGAATGGTACGAGATGGCGAGTATCATTAAGTTGGCACATTAGGGTTTGTAGTTTATTAATGTTAAGAACGGGGTGTTACTTCACTTTACTTCAGTAATTATGTTTATTTTCCATCAACTCCAGGTAAATTTAGGCTATTTATTGTTAGGTTAAAGTAAGCTAGATTATGGCAGGCTAGGTTAGGTAGGTCAAGTTACATAGAAATCTAAAAGTGGATACCAAATTTATTTGATATTTGAATCGCTTTTTAGACCACAGAAAAAGCTAGGTTGTTGACACCATAATTAAAATGTTACTGATGTCAGAAAAAAGGGAGACAAATGGGCACCCGACACAAAAGGGAGGAAGTCTAGTAGGAGTGTGGTGGGGGAGGGGAAGTAAAAAAAGGAAGGAAATAGAGAGGGTGGGAGCCGGAGGGAAGTAGTGTGGGGGAGTTTGAGAAAAGGAGTGGGAGGGAAGGACAGTGAGGGGGTCGGAGGGAAGAAAAGTGAGGGAAATGGAAGGAAGAAAAGTGAGGGGGTCGGAGGGAAGGAGAGTGAGGGGGTCGGAGGGAAGGAGAGTGAGGGGGTCGGAGGGAGAGAGTGAAGGAGAGTGAGGGGGTCGGAGGGAAGGAGAGTGAGGGGGGCAGAGGGAAGGAGAGTGAGGGGGTCGGAGGGAAGGAGAGTGAGGGGGTCAGAGGGAAGGAGAGAGAGGGGGTCGGGGGGAAGGAGAGTGAGGGGGTCGGGGTGAAAGAGAGTGAGGGGGTCGGGGTGAAGGAGAGTGAGGGGGTCGGAGGGAAGGAGAGTGAGGAAGTCGGAGGGAAGGAGAGGGAGGGGGTCGGAGGGAAGGAGAGTGAGGGGTCGGAGGGAAGGAGAGTGAGGGGGTCGGAGGGAAGGAGAGTGAGGGGGTCGGAGGGAAGGAGAGTGATGGGGTCGGAGGGAAGGAGAGTGAGGGGGTCGGAGGGAAGGAGAGTGAGGGGGTCGGAGGGAAGGAGAGTGAGGGGGTCGGAGGGAATGAGAGTGAGGGGGTCGGAGGGAAGGAGAGTGAGGGGGTCAGAGGGAAGGAGAGTGAGGGGGTCAGAGGGAAGGAGAGGAGAGTGAGGGGGTCAGAGGGAAGGAGAGGAGAGTGAGGGGGTCAGAGGGAAGGAGAGGAGAGTGAGGGGGTCGGAGGGAAGGAGAGGAGAGTGAGGGGGTCGGAGGGAAGGAGAGAAGAGTGAGGGGGTCGGAGGGAAGGAGAGGAGAGTGAGGGGGTCGGAGGGAAGGAGAGTGAGGGGGGTCGGAGGGAAGGAGTGAGAGGGGGTCGGAGGGAAGGAGAGAGTGAGGGGGTCGGAGGGAAGGAGAGCGTGGGGGTCGGAGGGAAGGTGAGCGAGGGGGTCAGAGGGATGGAGAGCGAGGGGGTCAGAGGGAAGGAGAGCGAGGGGGTCAGAGGGAAGGAGAGCGAGGGGATCGGAGGGAAGGAGAGCGAGGAGGTCGGAGGGAGGGAGAGGGAGGGGGTGGGAGGGAGGGAGGGGGAGGGGGTCGGAGGGAAGGAGAGCGAGGGGAAGGAGAGCGAGGGGAAGGAGAGCGAGGGGGTCGGAGGGAAGGAGAGCGAGAGGGTCGGAGGGAAGGAGAGTGAGGGGGTCGGAGGGAAGGAGAGTGAGGGGGTCGGAGGGAAGGAGAGTGAGGGGGTCAGAGGGAAGGAGAGTGAGGGGGTCAGAGGGAAGGAGAGTGAGGGGGTCGGAAGGAGAGTGAGGGGGTCAGAGGGAAGGAGAGTGAGGGGGTCAGAGGAAAGGAGAGTGAGGGGGTCAGAGGAAAGGAGAGTGAGGGGGTCAGAGGGAAGGAGAGTGAGGGGGTCGGGGGGGAAGGAGAGTGAAGGGGTCGGAGGTTAAGTACAGTTACTATAAGTAGAAATGATGTGCTTAACCCTTCCAGCCCGGGTGTCATTGTGAAAGGACACCGCAGAAATTGGGCAGCAGCCCGGGTGTCCTTTCAAGCCTATTCAGCTTGGTCTGAACGCTGTGCGTCCGACGCATGTAAACAAAGCCGATCGTTGCGTCACCGCACCTCCGAAAACTATAAGGAGACATCGGATCAATGTTATTGTTGTGACGTAAGACGAAATTAGTGTCTGAAAATCTCCGATATTGTCAACATCGCGGCAAAATTCGCACCACTGAAATCGTCATCACAACTGAACCAGTTGACTTACAGAGCTCTACTCAACGCCAGTCTACAGATTGAAAACCGCACTACGGTTATAGATGCGTGGGAAATTTCTAGCAGTTAAAATAAACAAAAATACGGTAGCCTAGGCCTAGACATTTTTCGGCCAGATCGCCCGGATACGACCTCCGTCCTTTGGAGGACCAGCCCGGGCCACGAGGGTTAAGGAAATCGACAGACTGAAACCTCATAAATCGCCTGGTCCTGATGAGGTATATGCTAGAGTATTAACCCTTGTCTAGCGGGCCCTCTGTGGCCGTTTTGGGCCTTTTCAGGCCATTCTGACTGCTATATCAACCATCAGTATGAAAGGAACTGTATTGCGCCAAAAACTAGGCGGAAATCGCTACACAATGACGCCACATACAGCTACGTAGCACTCGTGGAGCACTGACAGTGTTACCTCGAAGATGGAAGTTTAGCTGATTTTGCTACCTTGCTCACTTTTAGCGAACTATTGGTTACACTGTCATCCTCCCGTGCGGTGGGGGAACTGGAGTTAGTGTGGGCCGGGAGGCCACAGATGTCGGACGTATGGATCATTACTATCCCACCCATTTTCACTTGATTTTCACCCTATTTTCACCCGTTTTTGTCAGTTTTTTTAACTCGACATAAGTCGCGCGCCGCTAGTTAACGGTTAAAAGAATGCAGAGATGAGTTATCCATTATAATTTCTATTTAACAAGTCATTAGAGACAGGTATACATAGTTCCAGAAGCTTGGAAGCTTGCAAACGTAGTTCTGATCTTCAAAAAAGGTGATAAATCAATAGCATCAAATTACCGTCCCATTAGTCTCACATCAATCATAGGAAAGCTACTAGAGTCAATTATTGCTAGTAAAATTAGAAACCACTTAGACACATTTCATTTAATATATTCTTCTCAGCATGGATTCAGTCAGGGACGTTCTTGCCTTACTAATTTGCTTAGTTTTTCTCAGAGGTATATGAAGCAGTATATAATGACAAGTCATATGATATAATATATTTAGATTTCAGTAAAGCTTTTGACAGTCCCCCATGAGAGATTGATGAGAAAGGTTGAGGCACATGGAATAGGTGGGGCATTGATGGGATGGATTAGGTCATGGCTAATTGGTAGGAAGCAGAGAGTCAGCATAAATGGTACCAAGTCAGAATGGGGAGCAGTCAAAAGTGGTGTCCCCCAGGAATCTGTATTAGGTCTTTGTTGTTTGTTATATACATAAATGACCTTGATTTAGGTATAATTAGTAGGATAAGTAAATTTGCAGACGATACCAAAATGGGGAGAAAAATTGATTCAGATAGAGATATAGAGTGGCTCCAAAGGGATCTAGATACCTTACATGAATGGTCAGTAAATTGGCAGATGAAGTTTAACATTGAAAATGCAAGGTATTAACGATAGGGAAGATGTATACAAATGTTAAATATAAACTAGCTAATATGGAATTAGAAAACTCAGATTGTGAGAAAGATCTAGGTGTGCTTGTTAGCAATGATTTGAAGCCTAGAAAACAGTGTATATGCATTCGTAACAAGGCAAACAGGATTCTCGAGGTTCATCTCTAGGAATGTGAGTAACAGACCTGCTGATGTTATCTTAAAACTTTACTTGTCATTAGTGAGACCCCATATGGATTATGCTGTTCAATTTTGGTGTCCTTATTACAGAATGGACATAGGCTAAAGTACAGCGTAGAATGACAAAAATTATCCATAATATTAGAAATCTTCCGTATGAAGAAATTAGGCTTACATTCGTTAGAGGGGACATGATAGAGGTATTCAAGTGGGTTAGTGGGATTAATAAAGGGGACATGAAAAAAGTACTAAAGCTCAGTGATAGCGAAAGAACTCTTACAAATGGTTTCAAATTAGATAAATTTTGTTTCAAGAAAGATATACAGTAGGCAAATATTGGTTTGGTAACAGAGTTGTGGATAGGTGGAATAGGCTGCCAAGTGCTATAGTGGGATCAAAAACGATAGGGAGCTTTAAGATAAAATTAGATAGGCATATGGACGAGATGGGTTGGGTGTGAGGGGGGACCCCCGTTTGTCTGACCTCTGACCGTTTCGGTGAGCTCAGTCCTAATGGTGTTTTTAAGCTGGTAGGCCTTATAATTAGGGTTGGGTGTGACAGGGATCTGCCTTGTGTAGGCCAATCGGCTTTCTGCAGACTCCCATTTTCTTATGTTCTTATGAAGGAGAGTGAGGGGGTCGGAGGGAAGGAGAGTGAGGGGGTCGGAGGGAAGGAGAGTGAGGGGGTCGGAGGGAAGGAGAGTGATGGGGTCGGAGGGAAGGAGAGTGATGGGGTCGGAGGGAAGGAGAGTGATGGGGTCGGAGGGAAGGAGAGTGATGGGGTCGGAGGGGAAGGAGAGTGATGGGCTGGGGGGGAGGTAGAGTGAGGGGGTGGGAGGGAAGGAGAGTGAGGAGGTCGGAGGGAAGGAGAGTGAGGGAGTAGGAGGGAACGAGAGTGAGGGAGTAGGAGGGAAGGAGAGTGAGGGAGTAGGAGGGAAGGAAGAGTGAGGGGGTCGGGGGGAAGGAGAGTGAGGGGGTCGGAGGGAAGGAGAGTAGGGGGGGGGGAGGGAGGGAGAGTAAGGGGGTGGGAGGGAAGGAGAGTGAGGGGTCGGAGGGAAGGAGAGTGAGGGGTCGGAGGGAAGGAGAGTGAGGGGTCGGAGAGAATGAGAGCGAGTGGGTCGGAGGGAATGAGAGCGAGTGGGTCGGAGGGAAGGAGAGCGAGGGGGTCGGAGGGAAGGAGAGTGAGGGGGTCGGAGGGAAGGACAGTGAGGGGGTCGGAGGGAAGGAGAGGGAGGGGGTTGGGGCGAAGGAGAGCGAGAGGGTCGGAGGGAAGGAGAGCGAGAGGGTCGGAGGGAAGGAGAGCGAGAGGGTCGGAGGGAAGGAGAGCGAGAGGGTCGGAGGGAAGGAGAGCGAGAGGGTCGGAGGGAAGGAGAGTGAGGGGTCGGGGGAAGGAGAGTGAGGGGGTCGGGGGAAGGAGAATGAGGGGTGGGAGGGAAGGAGAGTGGGGGGGTCGGGGGAAGGAGAATGAGGGGTCGGAGGGAAGGAGAGTGAGGGGGTCGGAGGGAAGGAGAGCGAGGGGGTCGGAGGGAAGGAGAGTGAGGGGTTCGGAGGGAAGGAGTGAGGGGGTCGGAGGGAAGGAGAGCGAAGAAGAGGGAGTGGGAGGGAAGGAGAGTGAGGGGGTCGGGGGGAAGAAGAGTGAGGGGATCGGAGGGAAGGAGAGTGAGGGGATCAGAATGGAAGGAGATTAAATGGGTCGGAGGGAAGGAGAGCGAGGGGATCGGAGGGAAGGAAAGTGAGGGAATGGGAGGGAAGAAGAATGAATGAGGCGGAAGGAAGAAAAGTGAGGGAGTTGGAGGGAATGAGAGTGTCATTCGGAAGTTGCAAAGGAGAGTGTGATGAAGTTGGAGGGAAGAAACGGAGTTGGAGTTCCATAGAGGAAGGGAGTCAAGAGTGAAGGAGAGCGAGTTAAGAGGGAAGAAACTAGGATATGAAAGAAGTCAGAAAGACGGAGAGTAGAGGAGAAATTGAAACGTAAGAGATAATTTGGAAACAAATATCCTGTGTCCATGCTTTTCAGAACTTCAGAAGAGCATCAAAGTTATGCGACTAGGCCTAGGCTATATCAAAATTATTTAGGCTAGTCCTCTATCAAAATTATTTAGCCTATATAAATATGTAATTGCAGGTATTTTATCAAAGTTTCAGACAAATATATTTAGGCCTAGCCTAATCTAGGAATATTTGTACGAAAATCTGACAAGTGACAAATAGAATGAAATAAAGATTATTACAAGGACAAGACCCACATGGAATTGCCCGTTACGAGCAAAATATGTACTGTACTGTAATTACGGTAGGTTAGGCCTATACAAAATTAATAGCATCGCTAAAGTTTATCTAACTAGGCTAGACCTAGAGTTACTGATTAGAATCCCAGTTAATTTACTTTGTTTAGGCCTAATGCTAGTCTAAGTTAAAATGTATTTAAGCGAAGACTTTCACAATACATATAGTTACTGGAGAATGTCATAGAAATGGTGAAATAGGCCTAGGTCTACATAGAATTTTCAGAGGAAACCAGGTAAGTTAACCCAAAATATTTTAGCATTTACAGGTATCAAATTCATGAGTGATCATCCTAATTGTCAGGCTATTACTCAAAATTTAACCGAAAAATACTCTTGCAGACTTGCACACATTATATAAATATATTCAATAACTACTTGTACTTGTGAAAGCTTGGCCCCAAAATATTGAGTAATAATCTCCAGATAAGCTAGAAAATCTACCAATAATTGCATACACAAGGTTACACATATCATACCAGATCAAAAAACCCAGGTCAATCCCAATAGCCCACATATTAAGGCCCCAACATAAAAATAAGACAAATTAAAAGGACGAGGTTGGCTGCGCGTCGGGAGGTGAAGGCCAGGAGGCATCCATTCCCCCAGCTGATCACAACACACATATTATAACACCCTCACATATAACTCCGACACTGATACACACACAATAAACAACAAAACACTTACTTCCTGAATCTCTTGAACACTAGAGTTCAGGTTTTTCTTTGTCAAACTGGCGACCAGATTACCAATATGAGACAAAGCAGCAGTTAGCGAGTCTAGGTTCATAGTGCCATTAAAACGGCATCGAAAGCTTCAAATTGGTTTGAAGCTTTCGCATACACCTTCTACAACCACCTAGTGAGTGTATCGGTACTTTATCCAAGTCCAACATTAGGAAAAGTGGGTAATATGTCCACCGAAACACTATGTGATTTTTCCCTTGTCCTCCATGTTGACTCCGACCTCACTCGTTCCAAACTTTCTTTCACGGTCTAGGCGGAATATAGACGCCACGACCGGACTCTAGAGGCGGGAAACACAAGAGCAGCGGATCCCTTATGGCCAGGTGTTTGTTCCCATTATTTTATCCAAAGTGGAATTCAAATCCTATTTACCAGATTTATAAGGAACTGAATAGCAATGTGATGCAATATTGTGATTGTCTATTGCATTACAGACGCAGATATTATTATAAAAGCTTATTACACAATTTGCATGGAATAAATGTCTGTGCAAGTGGTTATCGTATAATGTAAACTATTTAAGAAGTACTGGACCACAAATATGGGCGAGTGAGGACTCCAAAGCTCCAAAGTAACAACCGGCAGAGAACTCAATTTTGAGAAGTCACTTGACAACAAGACCATAGCACCGCCGGCGGGATATTTGAACTTAGATGATGAATAAAGTTATATAAGTAGCTTTAGTACGTAGCTGTTTTATGAAAGGAAAGGTATATTTACATTTATTCTATATTTAGGATATTGTACTTTAAATGTTAGTGCATTTATAGTGAATATGCACCATTTACAACACTAATCTTATCAATCTAATTAGGCGATGTTTTGTAGGCAACCTCAACAAGTGGTTCTAAGCAATATTACGCACGATGTTTTCTGTCATTTCTTATGTTGCTATTATTCTGTTAGTAGTTACTAATTATGCTGTCAAAATAGTCTGAATAGTCTAATTAGTCCAAGTGGTCGAACTAGTCCGAGTTAGTAATTGGTCCATGTTGTTAATTTAGTCCAAGTGATCAATTTAGTCTAATATGTTGAAATAGTCTATAGCCAATTTAGTCTATGTAGACGATTGCAGCTGACCTGTTAAACATAGTCAGAGTGGTCTATAAATTAGTCCGAGTGGTAAAATTAGGAAGAGCTATATAGAGGTCAACTTAGCAGATTTAGATATAAGTCCAAGCGGGCAAATTAGTTCAAGTGGTAAGATTAGTTCAACTGGTCAACTTAGTTCTAGTGGTCAAATTATAGTCAGAGCGATCAAATTATTCAGTGATCAAATAAGTAGGCTACAAGTGGTCAAACTAGTTCAAGTGATCAAATTAATTCAACTTATTAAAACAATTCAAATGGTCAAAATATTTGAGTGGACAAATAAGTTCATGTGGTCAATTTAGCACAAGTAGACACATTAATTCAAGTGGTCAAATTAGTCCAAATGGTAAAATTAGTCCAAGTTGTCATAGCACTTCAAGTGGTCAAATTAGTTTATATCATCAAAATAGTTAAAATTATCAAATTAGTCCAAGTGGCCAAATTAATTCATCATCTAATTAGCTCCACTGATAGTCCGAGTGTTAATCAATCGGTCAAATTAGTATGAGTGGTTGAATTATCCAGAACTGTCTGAGTGGTCCAATTTGTTTGATCAATCAAATTAATCCAAGTGGTAAAAATTAGGCCAAATCGTTGAAATAGGTTTATTGGCCAGGATATTCAATTAACGTAAGTGGTCTGCAGCAGTCGCATTAATACAAACAGGTAAATTATTCCAAGAGGGAGGTGGTTTAAATTGGACTACTTGTAATAATGCCCTTACTGTAACTAATTAAAACTCTCACTAATTCATCTGATTGACCTCTCAAACTAATTTGAATATTTGGATTATTTTGACCACTATGACCAATTAATTTAATCACGCTAATTGGACCATTCTTACATTTCGAATCCCATTACGCCATCAAACAGTAGGCTACACTATGACCATATGGCTGTGAAAGTGTAGATAGCAGAGAAGAGGTGTTGTAGATAGAGGCAGGTGTTGGAATGACTTTGTTGTATATGTCATTAGCCTGTAGGCTATACGTCATCAAGGTGTCCCCCGACTGGGTGCGAGCATGTGTAAGACGCTAGGATGTACTATCACACCCACTAAATTTCCGCCTTGGCTGGGGTTGAACCCAGGTCAAGCAGATTCACACACGAGCATGCTCTCCACTCGACCGCCGCGGCTCTTCCACTTCTATGGTGAGCGGTCGAAATAGAGCAGTCCGTCGAATTAGTCCAAGTGGTCGAATATGTTGAAATTAATCAGACTAGTCTGTCAATCTTAAAACTATATGCCTATATGGTAACCGCTTGTTGGTAGTAGCTAAGATGAGTATTTATACCATTTTGCATTATAGACTAATAGAAAGTTTTAGCTCTACCATAACACGGTAACACCGAATTAAGCAAACCACTTATAATTTTGAAACTTAAAGATTCTGCCCGTTAATTAACGGCCCAGATGAAGTCGGCCTCCATTATCTAATGACTGCTCCTTCTCTCCTTCCTCTTTGGTGATTTGCGGATGTGTATTGTGGCTGGAGATCGGGTAGCCTGGTGTTGGTGGGCAGTCAGGTACTAAGTATATATATACTTTGGTCAGGTAGGCTACTCTTCTGAGCCATGGGTCGAGTTTCCTCTTGAAGGTACCTGGCGTTATTCCAGTGAGGTCTCTGAGATCTTGCGGTATGCTGTTCAAGAGTTGAGTCCCGTTGAACGTGAAAGTGTTATGGACTAGGGTTTTAACTTTTTTGTGTGGTGTCGCTGGTGCCTTGAACACTTCACGTATCAGTCTCCCTCTTCTTAGATGGTTGTTTTCCTGTATCTCTATAGTTGGTGCTTTCCTCTCCAGAATCTTTCAGATACATATAATTATGTACCTTTCTCTTCTTCTCTGCAGAAAGTACAGTTTTATGTGGCTGAGCCTCTCCTAGTAGTTCAGGTGCTATACTTCGCTGATCTTGCTGGTGAAAATTCGCTGTGGTGCTTCCAGGGTGCTGATATCCTTGATCTTATGTGGGGACCAGAGCTGGCAGCCGTATTCCAGTCTGGGCAGCACTATAGGGACTTCCATGGCTCAGCATGCGCTCCTTTTCTCTGGTGTTGAAGATTTACAATATCCACCCACTATTTTTTCATGCTGTTTCCACACTTGCGAGGTGGTGTGTGAAGGATGCATCGTTACTCATTAACCCGCTGAGTACCAGCTAAATATTTATAAATGTACCACCCAGAACCGGCTGATTCTGATTTTTTTTTGTATTCCAGAAACAATAGCGAATGGGTTAGGAATGAAGGAAAAACTACGAAAAACCGATCAAAAAGCTAAAAAATGGTCCTACAGAGCCCCTGAAAACGGATTTTACAAGAGTAAAAAATTGAAGGCAATTTCCCCCAAAAAACATGTTTTTGCGCGCTCACGCGCACGCGGTTGGACTTTGAGAGTTTTCAACCATCGGCATGGGTGCGTGGGATACTTACACAGTTCCCATACAAATCTGAGCCCTCTAGGTGCCATAGGACCGGAGTAATTGGGACCGGACCAGACAGGATGCAACGTATGAGTCGCTGGGGTTTAGCGTTACATACATTGTGGACGCAAACGCTGCGTCGCTGGGGCTCAGTGGGTTAAGATGCCGAGATTCTTGACATGCTCTTGAGGTTGTATTTGTATTTGGACTGGAGGTCGCTGTTTGGTCCTTCCTGTCCTGATTCAGCTGAGTCAGTTGGGTCAGGTAACAAGGAGGGGATGCCAGTGCCACTTGAGGTAGGGGCAGTGCTAAGCATGATGAATGGGTTTCCGGGAGGCAAGCTATCCCGCTCAGCTGAAGAAAACGAGACTGGCTCAGGCGTACCAGAAAGCGGAAGGCCGGGTTGAGTGTCAGTGGTGGCTTGCCTAAATTTCTCTGAGGCGACACTTAGTGAAGATAGCCTCTGTGGTTCTGAAGGGGTAAAGGTGGGCATCATACTACCATCCTGGTTAATGAAGTTACGGCCTCGTGACTGGAGTGTGGATCCTGGGTGCTTTAGTCTCTGTAGATAGACGTGAGGTGGCGTAAGTCGTAGTACCATCTCTAGTGAATTTGCTAGTTTCCCCATCTGACATTATTGCTATCAGTTGGCTGGTTGTAGGGCAGGATTTAAGGCATACGATGAGTTGTCCTGTGTGCCTGAATTTGGCCCCACAGAACGTCCTTGATACGCATGTTGGCGGGAGAGAGGCAAGCGAGTGGAGCTGTTATCAGGTTGGTGGTGGCTGGCATGTAGCTGGGCATTCTCGTGGTATAATTACCTTAGGCATTGAAGACACAAAGGTAGTAGTAGGAATGAGAGAGAGACAGAACCTGACTGGCTTTTTTTTTAGCTAGGTCTACCAGAGCGAGTGAATTATGAATTAGTCGTGGGAGGAATTTGTTCAATGTGTGTGTTTGACGAAGGAGTGGTGGCGGACTTTTGTGTGGGATTGGGTGGCACGGGTGATGGGGTGGATTTTGAGAGTGTATGGTCAAAAGAGATAAAGGTGGCTTGTCTAAGTGCAATTTTAATGGATTTAGCAGGGGTGGCAGGTGCTTCATTGCAATGTTTCTGCATGGTTTGGGTCGTAAGGTGACGTACAGTTGGCCACATATAAGTTCTCTTCCTCTCTGTGATCTTATGAATATAAATACAATGCGCATGCTTGAATTACGAGTATAGTTTATAATGCAGTGGTTAACTCATTTGACTAGTCAACTGATAATTAAAAAAAATAACACTTGCAATTCATTCATACTAATTCTACTTTCATACATAAGATCATGATGAGGAACAGAACTTATGTGGGCAACTGTACATGATGGTTTCTATAGATTCTACATTCTCTATGGTAGTCAATCTCTACTGAAAGCAGTTAGGAACGTGGGTATTGATGCAAGGTCTTGCAAATGTAAGTTGAAGCTTGTTTTGAATGGACAGATTCGCCACCATGAAGGTTTTGCCCAATTTGAACAGGTTCACAAAGCTGGCAATGTCATCACCTAAATCTTGACATCTTTGAAGTTAGGGAAAGCGGTTTTGAAGGAGAATGAAGGTGGGGGTAGTGTCTTTGATCGGATCAGGGGGGCAAACAGGAGTAAGAGTGACGGTGTTGCAACAGACATTCATGTGGGCCAGCAGAGGCAGGAATGTGATATTTTGTACCCCATTAGTTGCAATAGGGATTGCCAGATTTTACTTGTGAATTTTGGCGAGTTGTCATTGTGAATGGCTTCGAGTATGCCAAAATAGGGAAAACAGTCATAGAACAGGCTTAGGGCTATAGAATGAGCTGTGTGATCTTTCAGGGGTGCTGCAATGAGGAATTTGGAATAGGTGAACGGTCCCATAGTGCCTAGTGCTAGGAGTAGCCACGTTTTTTTCACCTTGATAGTGCCTGATGGGTTTGTGATATCCTACCTTCCCTTCACATAATCTTGCTCTCTCTCAACTACCATACCAGTACATCCCAGTCCTTTGCATTATAGAAAGACCATGTCCCAATTACTGCACTTAGTCATGTCTTGTTGCAAGGGCCATGAATCGTATTCACACTTAGGTAACAATATTGTTATAAGTTAATTTGATAAAATAGAGGATCTATAGAAGTTTACTGTATTGAAACCATGGTCTTTCTATTGCTCAATATTATATTTCGTACCGGTACTTAAGCTATATTTATCTTGAATAGTTATAAGATATGGCTTATGTAGAATTGACTTATTCAAATGTAATCCTAATGTATTTTTGAATCTGGAATATATTATTATTATCATTATATTATGTATGTGAAGAGTGTAGATTGAGTGTAGGTAATACGTTCTTCAAAAAAAGGCGTATACACAAGTACACCTGGCATAGACTTGTGAGGGGAGAGATTGTAGAGAGGGCATTGATGGATTATGTGCTGGTGACAAGGGAAAGATTGTGTAGACTGCTGGATGTGAATGTGATGAGAGGTGAGGCGGAGGGTATGTCAGATCATTACCTGGTGGAGGGAAAGCTAAGAGTTAAGAGTTACAGGAGAATAAGAGACAAGCGTGAAGTAAGAGAGGTAATAAAAGTTAGTGAGTTAGAGAAGAGTGAAAAAGAGAGGGAGTACAAGGAAAGACTAAATGAAAAGGGGATGGAAGTGAGAGAGATGGAAGAGAGAGAAGTAGAGGTTGAATGGCAACAGTTTAAGGAAGGAGTGAAAGCAAGTGCAGAGGTAGTATGCGGCAAAAGGAAAGTAGGAGGCAGAGGTATCAGGAAGGGAAGCGAGTGGCGGAATGATACGGTGAGAAAGGCAGTTGAGGAGAAGAGACAGTGTTTTGAGAGGGTTTTACAGGATGGTAGTGTTGAGGTATGGGAGAGGTACAAGGAGAAAAGGAGAGAGGCAAAACGGAAAATTAGAGAAGCGAAAAAAGATGCAAACGAAAGGTGGGGCCAAAGGCTGAGTGAGAATTTTGAAGAACGAAAGAAGATGTTCTGGAAGGAGGTAAATAAAGAAAGGAAAGGAGGACAAAAGAGGGAAGAGTCAGTGAAAGATGAAAATGGAGAATTACTAGTGGAACCAGTTGAAGTGAGGAAAAGATATGCCGAGTATTTTGAATCTTTGTTAAATACAAGAGATGGAAGAGAAGCAGTGATTGAAGCAGAGGTGGATGGAGATAGGTTACCCAGGCCACCCAGGTGGCAGGGAATGAATGAAAGGATTGAGGAAAATGAGGTGAAAGAAGCAGTGAAACAAATGAGAGCGGGAAAAGCAGAAGGTTTGGATGGTATTGCTGTGGAGTGTATAAAGAAGGGTGGAGATGTGATAATAGATTGGTTGGTGAGACTTTTCAATGTGTGCTTTGTTGTGTCAATGGTACCAATAGACTGGAAGAGTGCATGTATTGTGCCGTTGTACAAGGGGAAGGGAGATCGGCAGGAGTGTTCAAGTTATAGAGGTATTAGTTTATTGTCAGTGGTTGGAAAGCTGTATGGCAGGGTGTTGATAGAGAGGATAATAAAGTGTACGGAAGTTGCAATAGGAGAAGAACAGTGCAGTTTTAGGAGGGGAAGAGGGTGCGTGGATCAGATGTTTGCAGTAAGACAGTTATGCGAGAAGTATTTAGAGAAGCATAAGGAGATATTTTGGGCTTTTATGGACTTGGAAAAAGCGTATGATCGTGTGGACCGTGAAGCAATGTGGAAGGTGTTAAGGATTTATGAAATAGGAGGAAATTTGTTAGAAGCAGTTAAGAGTTTTTATGAAGGGAGCAGAGCATGTGTGAGAGTAGGAAATGGTGAGTTGAGTGAATGGTTTGAGGTAAAGGTAGGTTTGCGACAGGGTTGTGTAATGTCACCATGGCTGTTTAATATGTTTATGGATGGTGTGGTGAGGGAGGTGAAAAGGAGAACTATGGGAAGAGGATTGGGTTTAGTAGGAAAGAATGGTAGAGATTGGGAGTTGAATCAGTTGCTGTTCGCTGATGACACAGCATTGGTGGCGGATTCTGATGAGAAACTGCAGCGGGTAGTCAAAGAGTTTGGTGTGGTTTGTGGAAGGAGGAAACTGAAGGTGAACGTCAATAAAAGTAAAGTAATGGTGTGTAATAGGGGAGAGCATAGGGTGAATCTAGATGTGAGGCTGGATGGGGAAATATTGGAACAAGTAGAGTGTTTTAAATATCTAGGAGGAACGATAAGCAGGAGTGGAGGTATGGTAGTGGAGGTAAAACAGAGAGTGTGTGAAGGAAGGAAGGTTTTCGGAGCAATGGGAAGTATGTGGAAGACGAGAAATCTTGGAGTGAAAGTAAAAAGTGCACTGTATCAAGGAATTGTTGTGCCAACAGTGATGTATGGGGCTGAGACATGGGCTCTGAAGAAAAAGGAGAAAAGAGGGCTGGATGTGATGGAGATGAGCTGCTTGAGGAGTATGTGTGGAGTTACTCGTAGAGACAGATTGAGGAATGAAGAGATACGTAGGAGAGTGGGGCAGCAGGAACATTTGTCAGCCAGAGTGGACAGAAGGGTGCTGAGCTGGTATGGTCATGTTGAACGAATGGGAGATAAAAGGCTTACAAAGAGAATATGTGAGTCAGGTACAAGGGGAGATAGAAGGGCAGGAAGACCCCCATTGAGATGGAGAGACTGTGTAAGAAAGGCTTTGGATGATAGAGGAATGACTATAGATCAGGCAGGGGAAGTGGTGGTGGACAGGAGTGAATGGAGAATGCTTGTGAATAGTTGAGTGAACACGTGGTCATTTGGAGTAAGGGGTCGGGCGCAAGTTCGACTAGATAATAGTCCATCAGGCGCCTGGCCCGGGGGGACGATTAATATGAAGGGTGTGCCTGGAAGTGTGGTGGGAGGGCTTGTGGCTTTGGCTCCGCTGCATGTCTGCCTGCCGAGATCGGAACCTCTCCGGGTGGTCAGGGGCCGGAGGAGTGCTGGAGCGACCTTGGTAACCCTGGTCTCTGGGTCTTCTCCTGGGTGACCTGGATGTGTGTGAGTTTGTGTTTTTTTATCTGTGTTTATTTTTTGTTTTATGTTGTTTTGTGTTTTCCCTGTTCTTGCTCTGTCTTGAGTCGGCTACCCCCAAAATGGGGATTGGGCCTGAGCATATAGATAGAATAGATAGATATTATGTTACATAATTAAACGATAAAATCAAGGCATGTTTATTTTACATAAATACACATAATAAAGAACACTCAGCAGAGTATGCAGTTATTTAAATCATAATCAATAATTTCTAAAAAAAATCTTTGAGTAATCAATAGGTATCACACTAAGAATATTGGACTTTGAGCAACATTTATTATGGTTATTAGGGATAGGGAGAACAGAGGGGTTCCTTACACGCCCAATGACACCAACTAAATGATTTTGTAAATTCCACAATATTCGAATATAAATGTTAAAACTATACTTCGTACAGCTGACAAGTTGTAATAATAACAAATATACTTAACCATAATGTGTATAACTATTTGATTCGGTAACACTATTATGATGCCATGGATGGATCAGCATTGATTATATAATCTTAATATAATCCCAGCAAAACAAATACTGCTAATATGAAATATAATCTCTACAAATTAATTCATAAGATCCGTATTTTAGATCAATAACAATAACTATTATGTTTGTTAATTGTTTTGGTCATTAAACCCATTTATATAAACCCTGACTCATGACGTTATCAGTGGAGTCTTACTTCTAATTGCCACTACTAAATTATTCAAAACATTTTACTGAGGTGACTATTGGAAATAAGGTGCTTCTCCTTTACATATGCTGCATACTCATCTTATTGTATTGTTGTACCTAATCTATTTATGAAAGAAATTACGGAATTAAATCTGATGTCAGTGGGCCTTTAAGGGGTGTGGGGTGCGTGTTGGTCAGTAAATTGTGGTCAACAGTTAATTGTTCTTATTTGGGTACCAGATGAAAATATTGATCAAGTCTTATCTAAATTATGCATCAAATAAGTTTTTAAGAGATTCTGCTACATAAGGTTGTGGGGAATTCTGCTTACAGAAAGGCACAGGGTCACACACTCACAGAGATGTTCGCATAATTTCTGCAAAACTTCTCATTGGTAGAGGTTATTACAGCTAGAGTGTGTACATCTTATCATGCCTTGTGAACTCCTCCATACTGTAATCAAAGTTAAGGAAGTCGTGGCGGTACTTATCAAACAATTTTCCAAGCTTATCCTGACTAATTTGATGAAGGTATTTCCCGACAGTCTCTCCGTCCGTCCCTCCTTTGTTCTCCCACTCGAGTGTAAAGTCCTTAGGCACTCTACCCATCTCCTTCAAGAGCTTTAATAAGTATTCAATCTCCTCCTTGAAGTTTTCAAATTTGATGATGTAGTCATAATGAAAGTGACAGGCATGGCACTGAAGCGTAATGGGTTTCCAGTGTTCGTCATATTCGTATGGATCTGTATTAAGGAGGTACTCAACATATTCCTGAAAAGTAGGTTCTCGCTTGTTCCCATCAAAGGAATTACGTTTGGCTTTATTTGCTCTTTGCATATCCTTTTCTTCAGGATTTGGCTTTATTCCCCACACAGTTTTCACTCTATTTTTTTCTGGAATATCCCTTTTCTTCTCTATTATTTTGTTATCTGTTTGTGTCAGGCTGTTCATCACTTTTCTTCTCTTAATCCCATATTTTTCAACAATAAACTTGCCATAAGTTTCGTAAAAGTATTCACCATCTTCCAAATTCATCGAGTCTTCCAGCTTGTTCCTGTAGGCAGAGACGAGTCGATGGAACGGATGTCTGACGAAGAGAAACCTGATGGAGGTGTTGATTGTTTCATTTATCTTGCTTGGCTCGACTGGTCTGATGGGCAATATGAGAAAAGTTTGATGAGAAAATTATTTGAGGAATTGCAGGGAATAAAAAGTAAACTGCACATTGTAAATATAGATATGAATGAACAATAAAAATAAATATGATGTATGTCTAAGAGAACAAATATTTATACAATATACCTGTTTCCACAACTTGGTCTGTAATTGACAATGTTTATGTAAGGTTGATTGTTTTGTTCAAGGGCTTGATTTTGTGCAAGTTTTGAGCTTCCAGTGGCTGTCCTTTGGGGTCGCTATCTTTGTTTGTATTGTAATATCAACAAACATACGTAAAATGACAAGTGTCACAAACCTTGTCTTATCACTATAGACTATAATTTCGGATGATTTGAATTGTATCTACATGAATACATTACAGCTATTCTAGTATTTTACCTGTAAGTGTACATGAGGATGATCTTGAGTGTTATGTGAAGGCATGTCTAAGAACGGGATACACTGCTACCTGGTGTTTCCCTTAATCAACTTGGAATCATATAATTAATAATTTAATTAGGTTTTATCTAAAGGTATTGATGAGGACAACCTTAAATGTTTCTTAAATGTGTAGGTCTACATAAGGAAAACCATAGATGTTACCAGAAAATGTACAGTTGTGACTCACAAGCCAAAATAATATTGCGCTTTTAACACTTTGGTTGCGGCCATATTAGGGCTCATTCAGGCACTCCTGATTGATCAGGCAAGTGTCTGAATGAAATGAAATATATTCAGTAAAACACTAGAAGAAAATAGTTTCAAAATTACACAAAAACGAGCTTCGTAACAACATCCTATCCTTGTAATCTTGTATTAAATATAATATATTATCATTGGATTTTCTATGACCAATATAACAAAGAAGATTTAATACCAAGACTTAACTTTACACCCCAATACACCACTTGACACTTTATTTGTGAATTTTCCGTAGAACCCTTTACATACGCCGTAGAAAACCTACACGGTTGTCAGAGAAAACGAGCACTTCATTCTCACTGAATTAGGTTCTTGAGCAGACCAGGTTATTTTAGCTCAACTTCCTATCTCAGAACTTTGTAATATTCTTGTGAGCCAGTAAGACAATTTCTATTGATATTTCTTTTGTAAGTTATCGGTATATGTATTGTAATATTTAATCAATAAAGAATCAACAGTCTGAGGAAAACCAGTCACAGATAGTTACATAATCACTCTTATACTTATACTTATAATTATTGTGATAATGTTGTAACCATTTATTTATGCCCGAGCTCCACATCAGAGAATCCTATTTTTCATAACTGTGTATATATATAAACATTGTATCCACACAACCTAATGAATGGAGTTTAATGGAATGACATGAAATAGCTGAGAATTAACATAAATAACTTCGAGCCAGGAAAAAATATCTGGCGGCAGTTGGCGATCTTAGCTATGACGAGTCCTAGTTCCCGAATAGAGTTAAATTTGTCTGGCTATATAGATTATTTATGTTATTACCAACTATATCTATTTTCTTTTACTAATATATAGAGTATTATGGGATAGGCAAGATAGCTATTTGTTTTCCATGGGGCTAGTTGTTATAGGGAAGAATTATTAGAGAAACTGGTACCTCAACAAATGGCAGGAGAATGGAGAACTAATATGTTATAAGTAGTCCTACTCTTTGACTGTCTCTTTCATCCTGCACCCCAAAACACGAAATTGCTTATATTTAATAACATAAGGAACCCAGCCTACTAATATTGTACATAATTATGGGGTATGTTGTACAGTACATTGACAATGATGGTTCTGGGGATATCTGATAAGGTGAGCTATGCCTACAAGTTCTGAAGTATCTGGGATAAAATAAAGCATTGTATTATCCCATTTGGGGTTTATACAAATTCAAAGGAGTGCGTAACTATTATGGTTCACGAGTGTACATAAAGACAAGGATAAAAGTTACCTGAAGGTGTCCCTTAGTACTATCTGAAGGGGGTCATAATACGGTGGAAAGGAACTGTCGGCCTCCAACAAAGCCCGGGACATCGATGTAGACGCCACCTGTAGGAATTCAGTTAGGGGACCAGACAACTTAATCAGTCGCTCTCAACCAGTGCCAACTCAATCAATATAGGTAGGTTAGGTTAGAGTAGGCTATGTTTACCATATGAACAAAAGTGAGGATTGGGCCTGAGTATATAGATATAGATAGAATAGATGTTTGGCTGTAGGTAAATAAGTTAGCATTGGTTTTAGTTAGCCTCAACTGATTTAGCACTGGTTGAAATGGTCTATTGGGCGAGTTGTTATCTCCTTATTGTAATATTCTTTATAGGACACGTTCTCTTATTATAGTATCCACAATAAAGATAGCTTTATTTATCCAATCAAGGATCGATAATTCAAAAGGTAAAATAACATATCTTAACTTTAAGCTTTCAGGCCACTGAGGACTCTTGTATCTCTTAGTTACTGCCAGAATATGTAAACTAGCCAATCAATAGGCCTAATACCTGGCCTACTGTGTGCCTTTGTATACACACAATAATCACATTGAGTAGAATATTCTTGTTGTTGTTGTTGTTGTTGTTGTTCCCCAAGCTGCCTGGCCGAACAGCCCCAAGGCCCCGAGCAAGGCCAAGGCCATAACCGAGCGCCCCCACAGAACCCTCCCTGCCTACCACAATAAAGCCTGGGTGACCGAAGCCACTCCATGGCGGGGAGCGGAGGAGGGTGCGGAAACGCCCGGGAAACCAAAGCCCCACCCAGGGCCCTGTGCCCCTCAGCAATTATGAAGAGAAAGTTGAGGGGCAAAGGAAAAATGTGACGCTTTGGCTTCCAATCTTGGTAGATTGGGAGGTCAATCCACGGAAAAGACGCCGTCACTTGAGATCTAGGAAAGACATAAGTAAAAGGAACAGTCGGAGTAAGCTATGGGTATGGCAGAGATCGCTCAGTTCTCACTCTGATAGACCAGCCCATCACCATATGACTAGAACCCAATCCTCTCAGCATCAGCTAGGAAAGGCCCTAGAAAGCCGCCTTTGGCGGGGGGATAGCTCCCCTATTTCAACCCCTTTCGGGGTTGGGCACCCGCCTGAGAATATTCTTGTTATCACCTGTGATTAGTAAGTGTGACTAGATCTTCAGTAAGACAAGATTTTTGTCTGTCGCAGTTATAAACATCTTGTCTTATAATTCAACTAACTCTATTTTTTTTTTTTTTAATTTACAATCTAATACCTGTAATCTTAGATGTTATTATTCAATATCTGGCAAATATAACACGTTGATAATTACTGTGTCTGATGCATAATAAACACAAATCAAACCTCTCTTGCATGGGTATTATGGAACTAGACACACACACACACACACACACACATATATATATATATATATATATATATATATATATATATATATATATATATATATATATTAACCATTCAGTGAATGACCATGGAGAGCAAGGTCTATGAGTGAATGACCATGGAGAGCAAGGTCTATGACATACAAGTTATTCTCTCACTAACCTTGGGCACAATACACCAGGTGATGTTCCTGTGTGGTATATATAAGAGGTCCTTGAGGGCGGTCTTCAGGTTAACATCAGTGTAGTAGTGGGGCGGGGTAGATGCGGCACACTCGGACCTCACGTGGGCGGATCGGGACTGGAATATCTGCTCTAAGGCCCGTTGCTCCGTTCCATGTTGGACCTTTACAAGAAATACAAATTAAACAAATTGTTGTGATGCTGATGAAAAATATGATTCAGTATCTATAATTAATAAAGACAAAATATATATTGGGAACTGGAGAATTCACAGTGCCGTGAATTCTCCCTACCTATGTAATGACACAAGTTGCCGCTTTAACCCATCAAACGCGATAGGTCTCACAGAAGTGTCTGTATAGGGAACGCAATAGGCCTCACAGAAACGAGCCCACGAAAATAAACCCCAAAAATGCCCAACTGGCACTTAAATACAGATTAATAGTTTTAATGAGGCTAGTATCATTAGGATATGAGGAGGGTGGCTGATTTACGATAATTCAGACCTTTGAGAATGTTTAAACTCCACATCTGCTTTATAGGAATATTTATTTGACTACCAAACAAAATTGGTATTGGATATACTGTAGGTACATATTATAATATGCACAACACATGATTATATAGAACACCAACACATTTTAGAGCGTAGCATTGGATGCCTGATAAACTAAAAGACCCATGTCGTTTCTTGGTCGCTTACACCTACTTTACAAATCGACAACACAGGATCTTGCTAAACCCATAAATTTATAATGACAGATGGAAAAAAAAAAAAAAAAAAAAAAAAGTAAATTGAGACCATTCAAAATGGTCAATTGACAAAGCCATATAAGGCAGTCATTACGTATATATATCTATAACTGATATTTCAGTTATAGAGATCCTGTAATAAAAAAAGAGCTGCCATCTTTCTCTTTTGAAGCCGTTTTGGTGCTGTAATTATCAAGCAACGTGATTTATTGTATTTTTGACCATGTAAAATATAATTATATCCAAAGACAGACCTAAAATATATTTCCTGTACCAATTTTGACAAATGTTTATTATGGGTATGACTATATTAACCTCTAAGCTGCGCAGATATGGTATTTTGAAAGTGCCCGCCATGCGAAGGTATTCTGATTAATTCCTCACAAAAATCGTTAATTTACCATATATATATTAATACTTATCCGGCTGATGAAAATCGTATATTTTAGCCCCGCGGTTGTAATCTGACCCTGAGCGGTGAGACAAACACCCTCCCTCTCTCTTGTCTCGGACAGTACTGAGAGACAGGGGGAGCTTTCAGACTGGCTTGGAGGGTCGGAGATACACTCCTCCAACACCCCTCTCTCTCTCTCTCTCTCTCACCTGTTCTCGCATGAAAATACTTGATAAATATCGGGAATAATAGAGAAAATACCTGATAATTGAGGAGGGGGGCAAAGGGGGGGGGGCACATGTGTAGGAGTGATAGAAAGTAATGGAGGGAAATGATCTCACCTAAACACAAATTGCTTTGTTTTGAGTGCCACTGGGGTGTTTTATTTTTTTTTGTTTAGGCCTTGGATCTTAAGAGTCTTGCCGCATTCGCCCAGTAGAACCTCTTAAGAGTTTTCCGGCAGCTCCCGGGTTAAAGTATAGTGAGAAGCTAATGACACCAGTGGTACCAATAGGGCGAATATTGACCGTTATTTGTTATTTTAGGGTTTCTATTTTATTATACTACCTTCCAAGGATATTGAAGTTTGATCAGCCACATCAGGACACAGTACAGGCAGGAGCAGAACACCACCAACACCAGCAGCTTGGCGACACGGAACTTGCGGAAGACCATCCTCATTTCCTTGGCTGGCCAGAAAAGATAGAATTTAAGGACTGAGAACAAGAAGGGCCAATGTCATCAAATTTCTACGTTGACGGTTGAGATAGGCTACTGATTTAATGATCTGGAACTAGCCTGTTCCATTAGCGCTCGAAAGGCCAATATCGTCAAATTAGTAGGTTTATAAAACCAAGCAAATATTTCAAAACAAATATTTTCATTGAATGATAGAAAAAGACATACAAATGAAAGAACTAACTGTAATATATGTGGAGATGAAAATTAAGATCTGAGACATAGCCTATCCTGAAATGTCCGGAATATGTACAAGAAAGAGCTACAATAAGAGAACTACAATAGACGTATGAAGAGAATGAAAATTATATAATAGGTAGGCCTACATTGCTATTTGATAAGAGTAGAATGGAAGAAAAAAAGCCATTTTGAATAAGTTCTAAAAATAAAGGGAAGGAAAATGAATAGAACTCGCAAATCAACAGATAAACGAGGATGAAGAAAATTATAATAAAACAGTAGGCCTACAAATTTGAGAACAGGTAGTCAGAACATAATAAATACAAGTTATAAGAAAAAAGATTAATAACAAAAAATTCTGCATGTATGTGTACAGGTAGCCTATATACCGGGTATATATATATATATAGGGGTACTTTGCGAATGATCACACACTGGCTTAACTTCGTCTTTAGCACTGGACAAAGTAGGGCAAGAATGAGACTGTTCAGAAAGCTTGTGGGGGTCCTCACAAGAAGTACTGTGTTACAAGACAATTCCGGCCTTAGAGTGTTGGGGCGGATTCTTACTCAAAATACTGAGTTCATTAGGTGATATTACAGATCTTGGAGGATCGTAACTCCTGAACTTCTGAGTTAGGTCTGAATTGTAAAATAGAGCAATTGCTCGACCGGTACTCGAACCTAGTCGATTCAGTGTTCCTCGGCCTCCAGCGTTATAACTGGGTGACTCTAGATACCTAAATTGTCGATTATAACAAGCCTCAGCGTTTGTAGCCTAACTGTTCTTTCTACCCTAGGACTACTTGGAAAGGATTCAAATATTGAATCTAAGCCAGCAGGCTGAATGCTTGCTGATGGGTTGGTCAGCGTGAGTAGTGTAGGCCCTATAGTTTTTGTGAGGTGTCCTGTGCCGGAACCTCCAGGCATCAAGGGCACGGTAGACATCTTTATTTTTCTTACTGTTGGAGAGCAAGATGCACTAGTTGCAGCTGGTATTTCTGGTCGGCCGGGTAGTTGTGCATGGGGCGGAAGTGGTTGGGCGTGTGTGGGTGGCTTGATGGTGGAGATATGGATGGTAGAGTTGGCCTGCATCCCAAGTCTCGTAGGTTATTTCGACTCATTTGATTATGAATATTTTGGTCTGTGAATAACTTCTGATTATTTTTTATTTGGATGCATGCCGTGGAGGCCTTGTCGTAACTGTAACTGGGTTGAGAGGTTTGCAGTGTAGCTCGTCTATGGGGGCCTAGAAGGGTGGAGGTGTCTGGGGCATCTGCGTACACGTGGATATCGTATTTTCGCTTTTTATGTGGGGAGTGAGGTGAGATACCGTGTTTCCTGTTGTTTCTCTGGGTGCACACCCTCGGGTCGGATGTTTGGGCGGACTTTGGTGTATCTTGGGAGTAAGTAACAGGCGTGGTAAGGGAAAAGGTGTTTTCTGGTGAATCGGCAGGCTTTTGTTTGGGCAGATTAAAATGGTTTCCCCTCTACGGTCCATTTTCTCTAGAGCCTCTTTCCGGTACGTAACTGGATACCTTGCGTGGTGGTCCGCCATCTTGTTCTCGGCGCCGTTCGCTGCCATGTTGCTGCCCGCTGGTAATTGTAGCTATTGTTTTCTCATATGCTAGCAACATGAGACGGCAGGACTGAAGTGGCGGTTGAGGTTGTTGATGGCTGGCGACGAAGTATTGGGTTATTTTCCTCCCGTCGCATATCATAGGCCTATATAGGCTATACTGTATATACTGTATATATATATATATATATATATACTGTAGGCTATATATATATATATATATATATATATATATTATTATGTTTTTTACACGTACAGTATATATAGGTTACTTGTAGGAGGTACCGATGAAAGGTGATACTTCCGAAACTATCATTGTCATTGACGGCCGAATACACATCCTTCCGTTTTCTTTTTTTTTTTTTTTTCTTTTTTAGGGAGTAGACTATATTAATTATAATGATTACCGACGGTGTGGAAATCTATGCCAATGCATTTCATGACATAACTAATGTAGGCCTATAGCCTATACCTAAATATAGATATGTAATGCCCTCGAAAATATCCCGCAACCCCAATAATGTACTTTCTGGCTTTAAGAAAAATCACGGCACAGACCAATGCATATATGTGCTGAAAGAAGTGATTGATACATACAACAAACTAAATAGCTCAATTTTCTCTTGTTTTCTTGATGCAAGTAAGGCTTTTGATAGGGTGTGTCAAAAAACTTATTTGAAAAATTAGTTAACAGGGGTCGAGTGCCTAGCTATATTGTTAGGATACTTATTTTCTGGTATGCTAATCAAAAAATGTGTGTAAGATGGGGCAACATCCTGTCAGGCTCTTTTGCCGTAACCAATGGTGTTAGGCAGGGGGGGGGGGGATATTGTCTCCGTATCTTTTCAACGTCTACATGGATGATCTTAGTCTGGAGCTGAACAAGACTCGCACTGGGTGCTGTATTGGCAGCACCATTGTAAATCATCTCATGTATGCTGATGACCTAGCCTTAATCGCGCCCTCTGGAGCAGGACTGGATAAATTATTAAACTAAGAAGTGCGCATGGGGGTAATTAGAAACGTCCCCCTGTGCTGACGTATTTGAGGTGTTTCCATCACTAAAATATTCATTTTACCATAAATAGCATTAATACTTATCCATACGCGCCTATTATGGGTTGATTATAAAGGTATTAACCTGAAACAACAATAAAACGAGTGAAAACAGCGTTTGGATGGTCAAAATCGGAGATATAGGCCGCGAGTTATAGAATGTATGGGTGAGGCAACCTGCTTTCCCGCCAATTTCCCCCAAGGCCACTGAGACACAGTCGATCGATACTCTCTCTCTCTCTCTCTCTTGCACTTGCTTTCTATCAGTGATGACAACGCCCTGCTTGCAACTCGCTAATGTTAGCACGAAAATATACCTCAGAATAAGGGAATAACAGGGAAAATAGGTGATAACTGAGGGAGGGGAGGAAAGTGGAGAAGGAGGGGAGGTAGAGGACTGAGATTTTGCATGGCCCAGGGGCCATTTTTTTTTTTTCCCGATGTTTTAAGTTGATTTTTTTTTCTCTGACTCTTAAGAGTCTTCCCGCAGTCCGCCGGGGGAACTCTTAAGAGTCTCCCCGCAGTTCCCGGGTTAAGAGTATGTGACAAATTTGGAATCGAACATTCAGTCAAATTTAATCCTATAAAGAGCAATATCATAATATTTAAATCTAACCTATTGAAATCAAAGCTACCTAAATTCCATTTGTATGAAGAAATTATAGAAGAAGTAAGTAAAGTAAAGTATCTAAGACACTATATTTCAAGTGATCGCTCAGATGATGAGGATATGGGTCGTCAGCGAAGGCAACTTTACATGCAGGGAAATTCAATATTAAGAAAATTTCATATGTGCACATGGGATACAAAAATAACATTGTTCAACTCCTACTGCTCACCAATGTATACAGCACAACTATGGTGGAACTATAAGAAAATGACAGTGAATAGACTAAGTATCTCATATCACAATATCATGAAAATGTTTCATGATTTCATATTTTGTCTCAAAATATGAGAGTACAAGTACGCTATGTGCCTATATGAACTTACACTGTTACCAATCACTCATTAGAAAGCTAACATATAAATTCATTCAGCGCCTTAACACTTCTGAGAACAGTATAATTAAAATGCTACAAACTCCAAGCATAGTGTACACCTCTAGGATCCAGGCACACTGGAGGAAGTTGCTCTATATTTAACCTTAAGTATGATTTCAGGTCTGCTACTCTACAGAATTAGCATACCGGTACTGAACCTCATAGTGCAGTACAGTACCGATATTCCTATACTGTACTGTAGCAACATACTGTACCGGAAGCTAAATGATGTGAGGCATGGTACTGTACACAATTAGGACAGTGGTTTTGGTAACACAGTAGTTTGATGACCACTGTGTTTGGTTGAGGCAGTGCTGTGAACTACATGATAGCAAGCTGGGTATTATTTAATTTATTTTTATTTTATGTAGCCTATGTACAGTAGCTTATATATATTTATGTTACTGTAAGGTATATATGGACCCCAGTATGGTCCCCTCTGTACTGTGTGAGTCTGAAATAAAGTATTATTATTATTATTATTATTATTATTACCCGAGTTGACGTCAGGTATAGTGTACTATACTTTACTATACTTTTGTACGTCCGTGGTAGTACAGTGGGTTAGCGCGCGGGCCTGGTTGACCTAGGGGCCATGGTCACTAACCAGGGTTCGAACCCCACCCAAGGCATCTCAAAACCTGTGGGTTTTTAGGAGGGTTAAACTCCCTTCAGAGGTTCGAGCCCCGCGCCAGGCACCAGGAAAGGTTGACCCTAAGTGGGCCTGGGGAGTTTTCAGGACAAATTCACAAATTATTGATTGTTTCATTTAACTTCTGATAGTGCACCATCCGCTACTTGAGTTACGAACGATCATAACCCATAACTGATCTAAGGCAGAAAGATCTTGTTATGTTAGAAGAGATTATGCGAGAAACTCTTGAGTGAGGACTCTGCAAGAATAACTCCTTGGCAACAATTGACTGTAGACCCCATCAGCATTTGTTGACAAAAAAGATGCAAAACCGCCCGCAAGAAGCCCATCTGTAAAACCTTCTCTACACTACCGGACAGCTTGGATGGCCCCCCCAGAGCTACTGTTAACCCCCAACATCACTAACGCAAGATAACCAGGAAAACTCTATCACAGTGTTACTTCGCAAAGTACCAGTGTTACGGTGCTATTAACTATAAACCATCCAGTGTATTCGATTGTGTCTCAACTTTCTCTGATGTTAGGAAACAAGTGATTATTATGCTAGTATGTATTAATATATATCAGTGAAATTTAGCTTAGGCAAACTGACTCCCGTAATTATTCTTGCCATCAGGTTTAACCTGATTCGCCCTCACTGATATTTTCGGTCCGAAGTATCACCTAGACAAGTGAACATCTTAGACCAGTGCAACTAGTTACAGTTATCCCTTTACGTTAATTCTTGGGCAATAACCACATTACTTATACTTTCATCCTTGATTAACCCGGGAACTGCGGGAAGACTCTTAAGAGTTCCCCCGGCAGACTGCGGGAAGACTCTTAACCCGGGAACTGCGGGAAGACTCTTAAGAGTTCCCCCGGCGGACTGCGGGAAGACTCTTAAGAGTCAGGGGGGAAAAAAATCAATTTAACCCGTGGAGCCCCGGCTAGTTTTGTATTGTTTGTTCACCAGAACCAGGCCGGTTTTCAAAAAATGGTTTTATTCCAGAAACAATAGCGAATGGGTTAGGAATGAAGGAAAAACCACGAAAAACCGCTCAAAAAGCTTAAAGAATGGTCCTACAGAGCCCCCGAAAACGTATTTTACAAGAGTAAAAAATTGAAGGCAATTACCCCAAATTGCGCGCTCACGCGCACGCACGTGGACTTTGAGAGTTTTCAACCATCGGCACGGTTGCATGGGATACGTACACAGTTCCCATACAAATCTGAGCCCTCTCGAGTGGCTACACCTGAGGTTACGGTCGGAGCAATTAGGGTGACTCATCAGACGCGTCGCTGGGGCTGTGCGTTACATACATCGCCAACGCGCCAGACGCGTCGCTGGTGCTGGACGGGTTAAAACACAAAAAAAAAAAAAAAAAAAATTTTTTTTTTTTTGCCCCTGGGCCATGCAAAATATCACTCCTCTACCTCTCCTCCTTCCCCACTTTCCTCCCCTCCTTCAGTTATCACCTATTATCCCTGTTATTCCCTTATTCTGTGGTATATTTTCGTGCTAACATTAGCGAGTTGCAAGCAGGGCATTGTCATCACTGTTAGCAAGCGAGTACAAGAGAGAGAGAGAGAGTATCGATCGACAGTGTCTCTCCAGCCTTGGGGAAAATTGGCGGGAGAGGAGCTTGCCTCAGCCATACATTATGTAACTCCCGGCCTGTATCGCCGATTTTGACCATCCAAACGCTGTTTTCACTTGTTTTATTGTTGTAACAGGTTAATACCTTTATAATCAACCTATAATAGGCGCATATGGATAAGTATTAATGCTATTTATGGTAAAATAAATATTTTAGTGATGGAAACAGCTCAAATACATGCGCACAGGCAGAGGTGTTCATTACCCCCCATGGGCACTTCAGAGGTTAAGAGTAAGGGAAAACAAAAATCCATTTAAAACACCCAAAAAAAAAAAAAAAAAAAAAAATTGTTTTTATTTTTTTATTTTTTTATTGCCCCTGGGCCATGCCAAATATCACTCCTCCACTTCCCCTCCTTCCCCACTTTCCTCGCCTCCTTCAGTTATCACCTATTTTCCCTGTTATTCCCTTTTTCTGTGGTATATTTTCGTGCTAACATTAGCGAGTTGCAAGCAGGGCATTGTCATCACTGTTAGCAAGCGAGTGCAAGCGAGAGAGAGAGAGTATCGATCGACAGTCTCTCTCCAGACGTGGAGAAAAGTGGTGGGAAGGGAGGTTGCCTCAGCCATACATTATGTAACTCCCGGCCTGTATCGCCGATTTTTACCATCCAAATGCTGTTTCCACTTGTTTTATTGTTGTAACAGGTTAATACCTTTATAATCAACCTATAATAGGCGCATATGGATAAGTATTAATGCTATTTATGGTAAAATAACGATGTTAGTGATGGGAACAGCTCAAATACGTCAGCACAGGTGTGTGGTGTCTCATACCCCCCATGCGCACTTCAGAGGTTAAGAGTCATATTACCAGAGAGAGTTAACAAAGCGAAATACCTAACCTGTGGGATTCATGTACCCTACGTATCATAAAGCAATGTGATCAGAAGAATAATGCCTGAACATTGGAAGTGGGAAGTATGTCTCTATCCAAATCTGCGATAAGTGCTGGGAGATTGTAATAAGTCCAATAACCTACCTGAGTGCTCCAACATCTATTGTTCGTGTGAATTCTATTACGTACCTTATACCTGAGTGTTATTTAGAATAAAGCTGTATTACAAACCATTTATCCGAGATTATCTATGTCCTCTGTTGATTCTCTTATGTATTTTGCAAGAAATCCAATAACCCAGTCTTGCAGAACTCACCTATACCAAGTTAATCCTGTATAAAATCAGGGCATAACATTGGCGGCAGCGGTGGTTCTTGATTCGGATAGAAGATTTCATTGCATTGCATTTTTTTGAAGCAGTAGAGGCATGGTAACATCGAAAAATGGCAGCCCATTCTCACATTCCCATTCCGAAATACGATGGGAAGACCTACGACATAGAAACATACATGGACATTGTGAAACCAGTGCTAGATTTGGCGTATAACACGGACCGTGCAAAAATAGCCGTCCTCTTAACGCACTTGGGAAAAGCTGTTTCCCTCGTTGCCCCACAGGTAACCCCTGAACTCACCTGGGATCAATTTAGACCCATTGTAATCGATGCCATTAGGCCATCACTAGGTATTTTCGTCGCCTTTGCAAAAATTAAAGACATAAAGTTCGAAGGCGATCTAGACGCCACAATTGCCTCCATTCGCCAGCAAGTAAGAGCTGCATTCCCTGCTCTTCCCGTGGAGCAACAAAATCAAATTCTCTTTGTCTACCTCGTGCAAGTGTTACCCCTTTCCATCCTACAACACTTCACTGTACATGACCCCGTTGATTTCCCTAAAGATCTAATCACCATACAAAAGTTTTTAGCGGCCCAACCCAAGACCAACACCCTAGCTGTCATCAAAAATCCCCCCCCTCAGAAATCAACTGCACGTTTTTCACGCCTACCCAGAAAGAATCAGAATAAAGCTCCTCCTCCCTCACCTCCACCACTGTAGGCCTACATGACGCCACCCCACAACCTCCCTCACATTTTCCCCCACATAAAAGAACACGCTTCCATCTCTCTACCTCATCCAATCCCTCCTCAACCTCTAAAAATTTTCCTTCCCCTGCATCTCAAATTTCCACACCCCAATACATACATTCAATCCGCCCATTCCATTCATCATATCCCAACCACCGAAATCAAAAGAAACCAGCACCAACTCCGTCCACTCTCAACAACCCCACCATTTTACACAGCAAAACACCTCATCATAAACGCTCCCCCACCTCGCATCCTCCATCACTTAAGAATAACCACAAACCTCCTTCTGCTGCCATATCTACACCCAACCCCCACCCTGTATCCCACCGCTGCCACCAATGAAATACTGGGTGCGAAGGGAATTTTTCTGTCCTGAAAACTCCCCAGGCCCACTTAGGGTCACCCTTTCCTGGTGCCTGGCGCGGGGCTCGAACCTCTGAAGGGAGTTTAACCCTCCTAAAAACCCACAGGTTTTGAGATGCCTTGGGTGGGGTTCGAACCCTGGTTAGTGACCATGGCCCCTAGGTCAACCAGGCCCATGCGCTAACCCACTGTACTACCACGGATGTACAAAAGTATAGTAACCTTAGTCCGATTTGTAAGAACCAGGTGATAGTCTCGTGGTGATTCACGTGATGAGTTTATTGGACTTCCCATCAACGACTATTTTACACTATACCTGACGTCAACTCGGGTAGTACATTATTGGGGTTGCGGGATATTTTCGAGGGCATTACAAGATATATAGGCCTAGGCCTACCTAAATAATAGATCATAACTTCGACCCGGTGTAAATCTAGAAATAAACCGATTATCGTAATATAAATGAGATATTATACCTACCGTAATATAAGTAAAACAACAATCAAACAAAACTACTGTATATCAAAGCAATAACTAGGCTAAAATCAAACAAACCAAATATAAAGTCTATACGAATTAAATCAAATGTAGGCCTATATTTGCAGTATAGAAAATAAATAACAGGCCTAGGCCTATTAAAATGCCCCAGAACGAGAAGCCCACCACGGAAGCCACGAGCGAACACCACACAGAAACACCCAAGAGAAAGGCCCACAGAACGAAAGGACCAGGTGACCGAGCCAACCAGTTAAGACAGGCCGAAGCCCGCAGGGCTAAGCAGCTCCAAACCACACCTGCCTACCCCTTCTAAACACTGACCTTTCCCCCACCTCGCGTATACACTGCCCCTCGTGTCCTACACCTCTACCTACATGATGATGAACATAAATACACCTTAAGTTAATACACCCATGCCCTGTCCCTAAGTTAGGATATCAATATCAACATACCCTAAAATACCTTGTCTTGCCAGACTAAGTTTCTGAAGACCAATCGCCCCATAAATCTATGTATGTTCTTCCATCCGAGAAGTAATATGTTAACCCCTGTCTTGCCAGACTAAGCTTCTGAAGACCAACCGCCCCCATAAATCTATATATGTTCTTCCATCCGAGAAGTAGTATGTTAAAACCCCATGTCCTAATTGATAAAAAACTATGATACCCACGGGTACACCAGTGTATATAGAACCATTGTTCCTGTAAGACCTAGACAGAAATGACTGAAGATGTTAGCCACCATGCAGTAACTTTAATTCTTACCCCAACCAGAGATTGTATATACAACCCTCTTTTACCATTGTCTCGACGCATTTTCACCACGAAACAATACCGAAGTTACCCCTACGAACTGCCATTTTCTTTGGGGTATATGTCATAGAAAACGCAGTTCCCAGGAACAACTAGATCAGCAAGAAATAGTGTCAGATTAACAGTGTCCATAACCATCGTATTGACGAGTAATAATACACCATGTTTTTCCCTACTTTTATCCACAGTCAAGCACACACCTACAGTTAACCTCCTCTTCCCCACAGCCCCACAGTTCACATGATTCTATCCTTTCCAGACTCATATTACCACCCCATATTGCTCATCTCCCGGTAGCGTTTGACTAACATACTTTCCCTGTCATTAACCCACCAAGCTCCGATACCAACTGTAGTCTAATGCCACCCCTACGCCCAGAGACCTTAGGGTCAAACTTCCACGTAGCCCCCCTTAACCCTCTCCCTCTCGTTAACCCCCACGCTCCTCGACTCCTTTCCGACCTAGCCTCTCCACCATACCTCCTGAATATCCTTGATTTTTCCGTTGCTAACATTCTCCAACCTTTTATATAATTTATATACTCCTATCCAGCCTACCTTCCCTTAGTAGGACGGAACGACATTAGAACTTTACTAACCCTTTGCATGCCATCTATTCCCTCACAACCCATTCACAACCCTGTACCAAATGATCATCAGTGCGAGGCTAGCCGCCTCGCCAGTGACTAACTTCTATTGCCATACTTCCAGATAAATGTGGCAGAGTTAGCAACCCAGTCTCCACCACATCCAGCAAACCATGCAATTAACAACCCAACCGATTAAACCAGCTAGTCAAGGCACCTTCGGTTTTGGTATTACGAATACCCACATCTGTCTCATAAACAGAGGGTTATTACAAACACTTGTGATATGGCAAGCCCCTGGCCACAGCCGCCGGACGACCCACCCGAGGAGGGAGACCCCCACCCCTGCGGAGGTATACCTGACCCCTTTTTGACTTCCGGGTCATTGCCAGGTAGCACAGGAATTCTTCCTATCAATGAACTAACCATGCATGACTAACCCCTTTACTAACCTCTATTAACCCACAATAACCCATTCACCTTTCTTGCATACTCTGATAACCAAATTAGCACCTCAGCTATACCATAGAATGAAGACTGAGCAATGTAAGAGAGACGCTCCTATCACAGCTGTCCCAGTCCTCCTCGCAAAGTAGATCCAGTCTCCCTCCCCTCAATACTTCCAGTATAGCCAAAATAGTACCTCTTACTAAGGCTCAGTTATATCACATTATGAAGGCCCCCTATAGCCATGTGCCACAACAGTAATCACCACCTTACCTAGTCCCCGTATCTATTGAGAGCTCAAATAATTCCATAAGACTCGAGATCCCTATGGCCTACAGGGTCCAAAAACCGAGCCTATAAACCCTGCTCCAGCCCCCAGTAAAATCAGTTGAAAGATAGACACCATGCAACCAGTGGCTGGCCCCCTTAAGTTGACCTCTAGCTCTGCCCTTGTGTTGTTCCTGAGAATTGAGTTCCAGAGCCGGCAGACTCCGTGGCAGATTTGAGATAGAAGCATCTGTCCACGTACAAGAAATCTACGTGCACCTTATAACCTTCACACACCAGTGGGTATATAAGCGTGTAGCCAGCAACGATCGCCAAGAGATCCGTCTTGAGAACTTCCTACATATGGACCCCCTGGATGGCTGCGGAACCAGTCGTTAGCCCCCAACATCACGGACGCAAGATAACCAGGACCAGACCAACCAAATACTACCCAAGATTCACTTTATTAGTACTACAGTGTTACAGTGCTATTTAGAGAGTCACTTATTAATATTTCTATGAAGTGGCTATATCTTTGCCCCAGTATAATTCATATATAACCATTCCATCAGGGAGTGCTAAGCGTATCAGTGTTCCTTAATTAACAGGCGACATTAACTCTCGTAATTACCCCGATCCAGATATTATTACATAGAAGTAAAACCCTAGTGATATCTAACGTTCGCCCACTGATTTGCGTTCTACGTATTTCTGCTATAAGAATATAAAACTTAGATCAGTACCCCCCTGAGGTTACTAGAATTCTCGTGCTCTAAATATACGCGTGTCTAATCTAGTCTGTGAACTACTACTCGTGCACCAGAACTGCCAGTAATAAATCTAAATAGTGAAATTGAATCTAGGCCTATAAGTAACATTGATGGCTTCCAGTATATAAACTTGCGAACAAAGCCAGTGATCAGAAGAGTATACCTGAACGTTGGAAGTGGGAGACTAGGCTCCATCCAGATCCACTAATGCTAGTTGTTCAATTCTATCATTTGTCTTGTACGAGTATTCATACCTTCTTATGCTTCCTATTAATCATCCTCAATAAACGTGATCGTGTGTCTTGTTACCGTGTGTTTATTTTGTGTTCTCTATTCCTCATACCTTGTTTTGTGCATGCAGCCTTATATACCCAGTCAGTTAGAACTCACAGTACCCAAGTTAATCCTGTAGAAAAACAGGGCATAACACCTATATTACAGTTTTTGGTACGAGTTCAACAAGTTGACCAAGATATATATAGACTATAGCCTATATTTTGGAGTTGATTATAGGCAAGTGAGTACGAGGTTGACCTGTTCCGTCGGGTCGGGTTGGCGATCTAGTGGAGAGCAAGATATATGACCTTGGTCAACGACCCTATATACTATAGTGGGACTGTGGGTGAGGTAGTAGGCTACGTATCCTAGCAAGGCTATAGCATGTTTCCCATGCTCGCACCCAGTTGGGGCCTGGGGGGCACCTCGACGACGTATATAGACTAATAACACACACAACAAAGCCACTTCAACAGCTCGCTCTCTCTCCAACTTCTTCTCCCCTCTCTACACTATTCAGAAAATAGGAAAAGTAGAAAGTAGCTACGAGGTGCCGTTGTAAAGGCTTATCCCTCAATATGATGATGATGATGATTGACACAAATAGACACAAATTGAAATTGTAATTGCAATACAGTAGTTATAAAATCATAAAACCTAGGAAAGTGCCATTGTAAAGGCAAAATCTTTCCGACCTACAACTACTACTACTATATGATGATGTTGAGGGATAGCCTTAAGTATCGGCCCCTCGTTGGTCTTCTTACACCTTCCCCAGTTTTCTTTCTTCACTGTAGATGTATTATTTCTTCATCTTCTTACTGGGTAGCTTCACCTGACCTGAGTTGTCCAGCACCATATGATTCAATGTCCATTATTCCATGTATTTTTTTATTTTTTTTTAATTTGTAGGTGAACCATTAGCATATAAGCTATACTTGTCATTTTACTTGAATATAATAACTATATATATATATATATATCATATAGGCCTACTTACTACTGTGTTATGCTTATGCCTCTGCATGTTTGTATACATGTGTTTACGAAATTACGTGACTTTATTCTCTGCCCAATTGAGATACGATCCTCCTTCACTCAGTAGGCCTAAACCCATCAACAAAAAGCCTGGTATAATAATAAAAACAAATAAAGAATACTCACTCATTACATTTATGTGGGCTCCTCAGCATTCCACCTTCATCATTTACTAGGTCTCGCATCAATCTTGACCGTACCTCAGGCTCCGGTTATACGCAGCATTATTGAACACCTTCCCTTTCATATGGCTAGAGTAATACTGAGTAACTGAAGGGCTGAAGGCGGCAAGCCCGAGGCCCGAGGGACGAATCGTTAACCAGTTACCAAATCAAAACGCAAAATTCCGCTAGTCTCGTTAGCAAAAGTCGCTAGAAGGCCACTAGAGATTAGATAGTAAATAAATTACGAAAATCAATAGAATATGGCTATCATCTCTAAAATATCGCTCAAAATAGCTCAAATCTCCAGAATATAGCTAGAATTATTATCACAAGATGTAAACATTTGCTGCTACATCAAAATAATTCCTCTAGATCTAGCGGGAAAGTAGCTAAATTGGCAAGACTGGGGACGACACAAGTTACATGAGTGGCGGTTGCTAGCAACTGCCATCCTGCAACTTATGCAAGCATTCAGAGTTGCCAACTTGTATTATCCACATTAGTGGGTGTGGTTGTACGTTCAAGCGTGTTTCACATACGAGGTGCCGTTGTAAAGGCTTATCCCTCAATAGCTTGCTAATAAAATGTAATGTTCTACCTTATGCCATTATAACCCTTTCGGTACTGTGGCATAATATCAATTTTACTATGGATAACAGTAGGCAATTGTATTTAGTTTAGGAAGAACGTCTAGTAAGAAATGGTAGGCTGTATACAGTCACCTATAGCCTACACGTAGCTGGTACAATGTAGCCTTACTGTAGGCTATATGATAAACTTGAGACAGTGAACATTGGATGGGGGAAAACAGACCAATATTTCATCAGCATGTCAGGATTGATCAATAAAATGTGAACCACCTTTCACTGAGGAGAGTAGGCTACAATGTATCTCAATTTACTCTTTGACTATTAACCCTTTCGCTGCAGTTGACGTTCTGGATCGTCCTGGCAAGTTACAGCAATTTCCAGGCTTTAAAAGCCTGTAAAAAACTTAAAAATCGACTGTCAGTGGGCGGGAGCGTGAGGGGCCCACCTCCGTCCCTCAGAGCAGCGAGCGGCTCACTGAGGTAGACTGTCTCTCGCGCGGCTCTCTCTCTCTCTCTCACAACAGTGTAGCCAAGCGAGCGAGTGCTACCAAATATAGCGGGTTTCCCGCATTTCACTGGCACCGCTGCGGGTGAACCAGACCACGTACGGGGCCCGTTCTGGTCTCATTTTGAAGATATTTTTGCCTAGTTTTCGGCAGAATACAGTTAATTTAATGCAGATGCTTGATTTATCATTCAGGAGTGCCTCAATATGCCCTAAATAGCCCAAACATAGCCACAGCCAATGGGTTAAGGGGAGGCAGACCGTTTGTTTGGTCTATTAATTCATTTATTCATATATTTGTTTAGTTTCCTCCCTAGACCTCCATCAAGCTTAGAAAAACATCCCCTAGACCCCCCTACAAGATAAATTTGTACATTTTTCGGTAGAAAAATGTCCTGGCCGAAGGCCGATTCCTCTTAAAATTGCAGGTTCGCTATCGCTCACCAGGAAAAAATCGACACCTAAATGGCACGAAAGGTCTTAAAATTTACAACGAAATGGGGCAAAAGGTGTTAAAATCGCCAAACTAATGGGCCGAACGTCTTATAATTTCAAAACTAGTGGGGATAAACATTAGGGAGAAGCGGGTCCAGATAAACGGTCTGCCTCCCCTTAAACTGAGTAAAATCGACTAGAATAGTCCCCCCCCCCAAAAAAAAATAAAAAAAATAAAAAAAAAATAATATATATATATATATATATATATATATCCAATTAAAATGTCACAGGCCAGGATAGCTATAAGGATCACCACACCAACTTCGTTGTCTCCCTTCCACATAACTCCACATATGTATACGTCTCTCCAATCACAGCCTTCTAGTATACAACCCACATTACTTTATTCCTTAACATTAATTTTGTATGTACCAACTAAGTATGTATTTAATTAAGGTACCAATTACCATGCATGCAGACTATAATATTTTCATTGTGTAGGTACGACGGCGATCTGAAGACACCTCAGTAAACCTATGCCCCTCCCCCTCTGTTCTGGAGTCCACCACGACTGTCCGGTAATACGAACCTCAGCCGTGTGACTCGCCTAGTAGTCATTCTGGGCAATTATTTGTTTCAATACTCCCCAGGTCTCTCAATTTGAGATATTAATTGTTTCTTTGTTGTTAGTCCGTCACTTAACCCAGGAACTGCGGGAAGACTCTTAAGAGTTCCCCCGGCGGACTGCGGGAAGACTCTTAAGAGTCAGAGAAAAAAAAAAAAATTTTAAACATCGAAAAAAAAAAATGTATATATATTTGCCCTTGGGCTATGCAAAATATCAGTCCTCTACCTCCCCTCCTTCCCCACTTTCCTCCCCTCCTTCAGTTATCACCTATTTTCCCTGTTATTCCCTTATTCTGAGGTATATTTTCGTGCTAACATTAGCGAGTTGCAAGCAGGGCATTGTCATCACTGTTAGCAAGCGAGTGCAAGAGAGAGAGAGAGAGAGAGTATCGATCGACAGTGTCTCAGTGGCCTTGGGGGAAATTGGCGGGAAAGGAGGTTGCCTCACCCATACATTATGTAACTCGCGGCCTGTATCGCCGATTTTGACCATCCAAACGCTGTTTTCACTCGTTTTATTGTTGCAACAGGTTAATACCTTTATAATCAACCTATAATAGGCGCATATGGATAAGTATTAATGCTATTTATGGTAAAATTAATATTTTAGTGATGGAAACAGCTCAAATACATGCGCACAGGTAGACGTTTCTAATTACCCCCATGCGCAGTTCAGAGGTTAAGACACTCGACTCATATCGATTGTTATTAGTACTGGTGATTAATACTATGTTCATGTTTCACCTTTGTTGCCAGTAATTCACTGAGATTCTTAACCACATTTGTGTAGGATTTATCCTCAACCTATTATGTACCCTATCCCTTGTGTGTTACTATTACTATTGCTTCAGATGAGAAAACATCCCCGACTACGAATCTATAGTCGAGAGTTGGAGATCGAAATGATTATGTTGAGACGATTCTATAACTCCTCAAGATAGGCGTTACCTGAATTAATATACCATCTACATGTCTATCTGATTACGTCAGCCCTGTACTTAGTTATATAACAATTATATAACAAGCGGCTCGCTTGGTGTAGTGACTAGCGTCTCGGACTTCCACCCAGAAGGCCCGGGTTCGCGCCCACGCTCGGCGCATTAAAGATTTTTCACAAGCACTGAGTCGTTACCATCCCTCATGAGCAAAGGGATGGGGTAGTAGTACAAGACCCCAATGGAAATACGCCTAATCAGCCTTATTGAGCTATCCTTAGCTAGCTTAGCATGCGCTAGCTTTAAGAACTATTATTATTATTATTATTATTATATGTTCCCAACCTTCCTAATGCAACCTCCATTTCACTAGACAAGATACCTAGGAGTAGTTCCGAGATTTAATTAGGCAATTACTCATTGATTTGGAAAGCCCCCAGGCAATTTTGAGGCGGTTGTACCGAGTTTGACCCGTAGCCAAACTCGGTACAACCGCCTCAAAATTGTTACCCCATGAAAACCCGTTTTCCTATGTATGCCACCGATCCACAGAAAACTAACCCTATACCCTGTGCTTGTACTAATCCATATCTGTTGATTTATATAATTAATATCCAATTTTCATACGATCATCTCCAGAGAAGTGCAGGAAAACTACCTAGTCTCTCTCTCTCCATTATGAGATAGATCGATGTCACTCATGCATATACCATGTACTTAACGGATCACATTCGTAAAGAAATGTCTAAAGGTAACTACACCGGTATGGTTCTTCTTGATCTACAAAAAGCGTTTGACACAGTAGACCATGATATCCTATGTAATAAACTACAAGCAATGGGCATAGGGTCTGTGAACTGGTTTAAATCTTATCTTAGTGGTAGAACCCAAAGAGTCAAAATTGATGATAATATATCTGATCCTATGCCAATTAACTGTGGGGTCCCGTAGGGAAGCATCCTTGGTCCCTTACTCTTTCTCTGTTATGTGAACGATATGGAACTGAGCGTCTCATGTAAATTATTACTGTATGCAGACGACAGCGTGCTTCTGGTTTCAGGAAAAGACCCAATAAGTATTGCTGCTTCACTTTCCAAAGAACTAGAATCATGTAGTGAATGGCTAGTGGACAATAGACTATCTCTTCACCTGGGCAAGACGGAAGCCATCTTATGTGGAACAAAACGCAAACTGAAAGACATTGTGGGCTTCTCGGTCAACTGTAATGATATTCCTATAACAACAGTGTCACAAGTTAAATATCTCGGACTAAAACTGGACGCGAGTTTGTCAGGTGAAACAATTTTGGAATCTATCCTGAGTAAGTGTAGAGCACGTATAAAATACCTGTATAGACAGGTGGGATGCTTGCCCGCGGCGACCAAAAAGACCCTCTGCCAAGCGCTTGTTCAATGTCATTTTAACTATTCTGTGTCATCCTGGTACTCTGCATCATCTAAATCAGCACAGCACAAACTTCAGGTCACTCAAAATAAAATGGTTAGGTTCATGCTGAACCTAGGACCCAGATCACATGTTTGTAAAGTCAGTGAAAATAGGTTATCCTAAACAAACCTCGGATGCGGAAATACCCTGAGCCGAACAGGCCAAGTGGGATATCTCTATTGGTCTAACTGGTAAGGTGCCTGCCTCACACCCAAGGGTCGAGAGTTCGTGCCCCCACCAGGGCATGATATTTTCGTGAGGCTATTTCCGCATTTAACGAAGTTTAGGTGTGCTGGTTAAATTGTTCAGATGGTTGAGAGTAAGATCGGAGCTCCATAAATCCTCTTTCGGGTATGGTGTAAAAACCGATCCCCACATGTTGGCCAGGAACAACTTCAGTCACTAGGTATGCTCAATGTCTCTGAGAGGGCCAAACAAATCAGGCTCACTAATGCCTTCAAAATTTTCTATGACAGAGCTCCAGAGTATCTAAAGAATGATTTTGTTAAAGCAAATGAGAGGAGTGGACATAATACAAGAAACAGGATGTTTAATATTAAGGTCCCGAGAATCCAAGGACAGGGTAAGCAAACATTCTTCTTCACTGCCATCAAAGACTGGAACGACCTACCCCAGTCAGTCCGTGAAAAGAGAACACTGTATTCCTTCAGACGTAGCCTGAAGGAACACCTGAACCGGACAGCTGCGAAAAGGGAGCACCAAGCTTATGTCTACTACTAAATGCGACATAAGAGATAGACAAACCAAACTGAAATGATTACTGATTACGGATTACTGATATTTACTATAGGATGTAAGGTATCTTAAAATAACTCCCTAGAAATACTTTCTCTAAAGTATCTATTTCTTTATCCTCCCCATTTTCCCCAGCTAACCTAATCCCACAAGGACCCCAATGGAAATACGCCTAACGGCCTTATTGGGCTATCCTTAGTTGGAATTATGCAAGGCTGGTACATGTCATATTTGTAACATGCTATGTGGTACCAACTCTGTAAATTGCTAACTGAATAAATATTATTATTGTTATTATTATTACCCATTCCTAAGTTAAAGAAAAAGTGTTATCCACAATACTCTGCTTAGTGACCGCGTGCCCAGTGGTAACCTTTTGAGCCACCCTGTCCTTTTTTCCTCTCCCCGTAGGCCTACCAACCCAACTTCACAAACCTTCCCCTCGCATGACGCCCATCAGGATGTTTTATACTCCGTGCCGAGTCAGTTCCGACTCGAACCCCAGTATACAGAGAGTGCAAACCTATTCTGGTATCTCTTTCACGATCCTCTAACCTAAGTAAACCACACTCACCACCTGAACCGTACGGGTAAAGCGCGCGAGGCTATGCCACCCTCCCACCCCCTTGAAAGAGGGTAGGCTATAAAATGTCCCCTCCACCGACCCCAATTAAGCTCAGCTGTTTCGTTTTAGTGCCTAGCATATTATATGAACCAGAAATTGCCCGATCGAGATGGATATAACACAGAGGCACTGCCCATGTCGAATCGAATTCCGTGCATTTCAACCAGGGTTCATTCGCTTTAGTTTAACGACGACTAATACCGTAATTTTATGCATGCATTTCGTTTTCGTAAGTTCAGTATTTCTTTTTCCTTCACCATTGTGTTCCTCCTTTTCCGTCTCTTTCCACACCTATTATACATCTAATCAATCACCCCTTCTAGTCCACAGTCCACACTACTCTGTTTCGTATATCTGTGTTTTATATAAGATTAATGATGACAAATCTGAATACGATCCTCTCCAGAGAGCTCTAGGGAAGCCACCTAGTTTCTCTCTCCATTTAAGAAGATAAACGTATATTACCCCATGCTCCGGGATTCGTTCTAGCACCTAAGTAGTTATACAATTGAACTTGAGTTATGGGCGGGTGCCCAACTCAGAAAGGAGTTGAAATAGGGGAGCTATCCCCCCGCCAAAGGCGGCTTTCTAGGGCCTTTCCTAGCTGATGCCGAGAGGATTGGGTTCTAGTCATGTGGTGATGGGCTGGTCTATCAGAGTGAGAGCTGAGCGATCTCTGCCATACCCATAGCTTACTCTGACTGTTCCTTTTACTTATATATCTTCTAGATCTCAAGTGACGGCGTCTTTTCCGTGGATTGACCTCCCTACTGCCAACCTAAAAGTTGGCAGATTGGGAGCCAAAGCATCACATTTTTCCCTTGCCCCTCAACTTTCCCTTCATAATTGCTGAGGGGCACAGGGCTTTGGGTGAAGCTTTGGTTTACCGGGCGTTTCCGCGCCCTCCTCGGCTCCCTGCCTTAGAGTGGCTTCGGTCACCCAGGCTTTATTAGTGGTAAGCAGGGAGGGTTTTGTGGGGGTGCTCGTTTATGGCCTTGGCCTTGCTCAGGACCTTGGGGCTGTTCGGCCAGGCAGCCTGGGGAACAACAACAACAACAACAACTTGAGTTATTCAACCAGGTTCTATACTTTTATATTAACGACGGCAAAATACCGTCCTTCATGCAAGTCAACTTTTCCTAAGTTAACTCTCCTTGATCCACCAATACTTTGCGTAGTAACAAGCGTGCTCAGGTAACCTTTTATCCACCCTGTCATTTCTTTCCATACCAACCTGAGCTTAACAACACCCTCTAAATAGGACGCCACCAGGATTTAATTTGTGCCGAGCAAGTCATTTTCTCAAGCTGCCGTAAGCAGAGAGTACAAACCTATTTTGGTACCTCCTTTAACTATCCCCTAACCTAACTAACCACCCCTACAACCTGGGGCAGTGAATTAATGCGCGCGAGGCTAACCCCCCCTTTCCTCCCCTCGAAGAGGCCCAGCATCTCCCCCTCGCGTAGGACTACCGACATCCTACAGGCCCGCCAAATTCTTGCTAGAAACTCCGGATGTTTACAACCCATACCAACCTCCAGTTTCGATTCCAGCCTAAATCTATTCCTATCCCGTTCCTATCTAACCCCCAAGTCCCCCTTAACCCGTCTTAGACTCCTAATAGCATTTCAGCTAGCTCAGAGGAGGATCCTAGAGATAATATTAACGTAGGCTGCCTTACCGCTTGAGTTCAAAGGCGCTGGACAAACAATTTTGTTTTATTTTCCCAACATCCTCCTCTCGACTCCTATTAATAATTTGTCTTAGAGTAAATGTCAGAAAAAAGGTAAATCATATTGCGGCCTACATGCTAACTTTATAATAGACCTTTAATGCTACCCTCTTCAACCAAGGGATTAAATTAACTTGTATTCCCCTCCGACATCCAAAAGTTAGACAAAGGAACCCCCTCTGCCCCCCCTCCATATATATAGTCCCGCGCCAAAAAACAAGCCAGTTCGAGAAGATATAAACCACGTAACGGAAGTGCCGCATTTGTGGATATATTACCCAGCTCCAGCCTCAGGATATACAGTGATTTGCGGTGTTCGCGATCCAAGTGCCTCTGTGAGGGAGTGAATCAATCCTTGACAAATATATTTTTGCAACTGAGAAACCAGGGGCAAGATTATATCTTTCAACAACCGATTCATAAATTCATTTTGATTGGCTCATAAACGTATTGTCAGCCGGCTCGCCACTACTTTGGGCTTAAGAGCAATCATAACTCATAACCGGTCCCAGGTAGAAAGATCTGGTTATGTTAGAAGGGATTACGCGAGTTTAGGAGAAGACTCGACGAGAAGATTCCTGGGCAAACAATTGTCTGTTTGACCGAAAGGCGAAAAGCCGTTTGCACGTCTGAACCTCCCATAAGGCCGGAATAGTAAGGAAAGTCGTTCTCCCGACTGCCTTACGTTAATTTGATCCACTGTTTTCTCTAGCTACGCCGATGACAGAGGCATTTAAGGCTTTCATTAGGAGTCCCATAACGACGTGTCACCAACGGCTAGACAAATTAGCCCAACTGTACACTTCTCTACACTCCCGGACAACTTGGACGGCAAAAGAGTCGCTGTTAGCCCCCAACACACCAACTCAAGATAACGAGATGCCTAGCCTTGTGATTTAAGTAATCTACGTATCGTTGAGTAATGTGATCAGAAGAATAATTCCTGAACGTTGGAAGTGGGAAGCGAAAGAACTCTATTCAAATCCGCGAGCAGTGCTAAGAGACGATACAAAGGCCATTAACCTAACCCCGCGCTCCAACATCTATTGTTCCTGCGAATCCTATTACGGACCATATACCCGAGTGTGTTATTAAAATAAAGCTGTATTACAAACCATTTATCCGAGCTTTTCTATGTCCTCTGTTGATTCCCTTTATGTAAGTTGTAATAATTCCAATAGCCCAGTCTTGCAGAACTCATCTATACCAAGTTAAACCTGTATAAAATCAGGGCATAACAACAATATATATATATATTTATCTATATCTATATATATATATATATATATATATATATATATATATATACAGTATATATATATATACTGTATATATATATATATATATATACTGTATATATATATATATATATATATATATATAATATATACTGTATATAATTATATAATATATATATATATATATATATGTATAATTAATAGCTTCACCTATAATGAAAAGGTTAACTATTCTACTGTAGGCCTATATAATATGTTAATTTCCGCTACTTTAATCTTATATCATGAATGATAATTATGCTCTAAAAGTCAATCGGGTACAATCGAGTTAATTATTATTTTAAATGTTTATTCGCCATATTTTATCCAGCCTACCCAAAGTTAAGTAATATCTTGAGAAAATTGGAAGTCAATAATCTCAGTTATTAAAGACATTTTTTAATATTAAAATTTCGTTTTATTTTAAATAATAAATTTCAAGAGCTTAACAATGTATTAGCTGCTTGGTGCATTTTTTACTCTGACACGCCTATTCTGTAGATTTGGGGATTTCTACCATTAATCAAGGTACATAATTATCTTGGACTCTTTTATTTTGAAAGGTTAATACGGAATAAATATTTTGTAACAAAATTGATGAGATGTAAAATCCAGCAAATAACACACGTACATAAATATAACAATCTTAAAAGAGAAAAAATTAACAAAAGTTAAAGGGGGCTGGAAATCACACTTTCTCAGCTAATTTAATGCATTTATGTTTATGCAACATTGCATTTATGAATATATGGAGTGCATATTTACATAAGAATGGCATCTAATGTGTGTATGTCTCAATATGATTTGTGAAATCCTCCATAGTGTACCCAAAATAATGGAAGTCATGACGGTATTTATCAAACAGTTTCCAAAGTTTTTCTTGGCTAATTTGTTGAAGGTATTTCCCCACTGTCTCTTTGTCCGTCCCTCCTCTGTTCTCCCACTCGAGTGAGAAGTCCTTTGGTACTCTCTTCATCTCCTTCAGGATCTCCACCAAGTAGTCGATTTCCTCCTTAAAGCTTTCATATTTAATGATGAAGTCATAATGAAAGTGGCAGACATGGCACTGAAGTGCAATGGGTTTCCAATGTTCATCGTATTCATATGGATCTGTATCTAGGAGATATTCGACATATTCCTGAAAACTTGGTTCTCGCTTGTATTCTTCAAAGGAATTGTTATTAGTACCTTCTTCATTTACTTTGTTTATATTATCTTCGCTGTCTTTCTGTGTCTTTTTAACTTCATTCTCTTCTCCCATCCCTTCCATCACTCTCATTTTCCTAATCCCATATCTTTCCACAATGCGTCTGCCATAGGTTTTGTAAAAGTACTCGCCATCTTCCAAAGCCATCGAGTCTTCCAGCTTGTTCCTGTAGGCAGAGACAAGGCGATGGAACGGGTGTCTGGTGAAGAGGAACTTGAGGGAAGTGTTGATTGTTTCATTTACCTTGCTTGGCTCCACCGATCTGTCATGGAAATTTAGAGATGCTTGATGAAAGTGGAAAAATAAGTTGAATCAAAAGATAATATAAAATAAGTACCCTATTACGGCATATGTAAACAGCTATCAAAATTACCAACATGTCAAGATTGAATGAAGTGAAGGAACGAGGTTTGTATGAGAGATAGGCCTATCTAGAATATTGCCTGAAGAAAAGAAACCTGACAGAAGTGTTAACTGTGTCATTAATCATGCTTGACTCCATTGATCTGTCATGGAAAACGAAAGATAGAAGTTTGATGAAAAAAAAAAAAAATACAAAAAAATATATACATAAGATATTGAAAGGCACTGGATAAGCAATGAAATTTATATCCGAATGACATGAGCGAAAGGTGTGTGCTTGATGGATAGCTAGAATCATTTGTCTGCGAATAATCAAGAGCATGACGTGTTTAAGGCTGACCTAGAGTAAAAAATTGAAAGTGTACTTAAAAATACTTTAAACCTTCTCCAGGATGTCCAATTTAGGATAAATTAGACACGTTACTAAAACATTTATATTATGTAGACAGCTTCAATTTAATTCCTCTTCAAGTCTGAATGGAATACATTAGTTTTATGAGTGTGTGTCGGGGGGTGGGGGGTGGGGGTGGGGTTTTTTAAGACACAGGATTTAGGACTCTCAATTATTATTAATTTACTATTTATAACTTTACCATAAAAGTTATACTTCATTAGATGCCCAGGTCCCCCCCATACCAAGACCAATAATACTAACATTTATATTATTATTGGTCTTACCCCATACAAGGCGAGTAAGCTACTCTCCTACGAGTCCAGTAACGTTCCTCACTTGGGCTGGCAGCTCAAGCAGATTTCCGCATATAGTTTTCTGTTCAGGTTATTGCCACAAATTGTCTGGTTTGAAATATCACCTGAAATTATGCATTTCTTTTCACTTTTGTATTTCTGGTGCTTTTTAGGTATTGCAAAATCTCACAGGTTGTTAGTTTATTGTGCTTAGTTTGTGAAGTAATGTAGTGCTGTAACAAAAATGGCACTGACATATTCCTAAAGCAGCCACAGAAAGTAATTTTTTTTTAGGATGATCTGAAGTGTAAGCTACGCTTACTAAACGTTAATCGGGTTACAAATTAATTATTTGCTGTTCTAAAGAACAGCTAGGGAGTTAGTTAAGTGTGAAGGAGGACTTAATTAAGAGTTACCTGAGGACAATCTCTATGTTACCTGATTGTGTAGCTGGGGACAATCATAAAGATTACCCAAATATGTATTTGGACACAAAACTTCAAAGTTACTCGAAAATATAGGCCTACTGTAAAGTGTAGGTCTACTTTAACACCTTCAATATACCAAGACGCATTTTTTACTTTAAAATTGGTTATTATTAGGCAAGTTTATTCAGTTTACGAAGAAAAAAAGGTTAATTGACTTCGTTTTTACCCCTTGATTCCTAGAAATCTTTCCTAAACTACAGAAAGATAACACAAATAAAATGTGAAATTACTTTTCAAGGGGTTAAGGATAACTTTCAATGTTACCCGAAGGTGTACCCGATCATGATCACAAAATAAAAGCCTAAAAGTTAATAAAGGAGTATCCAAGGTCTATAGCCACCCGTAAGTAATACCTGAAGGTGTGCCTGAGAACAACTTGAAGGGGATCTTGGGAGGCGGGGTGGTGGGATTTCTCAGCGTCCAGTAAAGCCTGGGACATCGATGTTGACGCTACCTGTAAGAATTCAAAGTTATTCAATTTAGCTCCAACATTTACCAGTGTAGCATAATATAAAATAGCTTAGCATAATTACAACATTTACTGGTGTACCCCAACATAAAATAGCGTAATATAAGAAGCATGTTCTGTAGAGCACATATCTGTGTCATACATGCACAACAGAACAAGTTTCATATAAATGCATCCTATCTGCAACCGATTTCGACAGCAACCAATTTGATTCATGACTGATAAGAGCAGAGCCAACTGACAAATTTATCGGATTGATATTGGCTGATTGAGCACTTTGGTCCATGGTCCACTTGGTTTGTGGCCAATATGAGCAGAAATGAGTGGGTAAATTAATCCGATCAGTATTGGCAGAGTGACCGCTTTGGTTTGCTGCAGATATGGGACAAGCAGTGGAATATGATGGGTTGCTTTGGTCTGTGGCCGTTTTTGTCTGTGGCTCATTTTGTCCGTAGCTGTTTTGGTCCACTGTCAAACAGTCGAAGTGGCCAATTATAGTCATTGGTGTCCAATGTATGCAGCATCCAAATCTCAGTTGATTGTATTCATGCATATTAGAGGTAAAGACTTGTAGTTCCCCAGACTGTGATGCCCTTCTCGACTGGCTTTGCAAATAGAAGCCACTTTTTTTTTTTTTCTGGAGTTGCATATTACATATCAATTTGGGGTTTTGTAATTTTATAGGGCTCGAATCACCACATATTCCCATATATAGAACTTATAAGGTTACAGAGAAAAGTTATGAGCTAGACAGCAAAATCATAACTGTATCCTATTTATCAACGATAAAATATATCTTTCATAATCTCCTTATATCCAATTTCTCACTGTTCTCAATGTCTTATACTGTATTTTTGCCAATTAAACCATAGAACTCTTTGATCTCTTGCCTATGAAAGGCTATTATTAAATAGACTTGTGTTAGCTAATAAAATATGAAATTTTGGACTGAATTATAAGCTACTTGCAAATTTTTTAAGGGGAGCATCCCTCATGATTTTCAAAATGATCAGATAATTTTAATTTGTTAACAGGTTATAGATACCACTCGTAGGACCAACATATGCAAAAATGAAGCAAATCGGAATAATAGTTTTTTCGCTAATTAGGATTTTCGGATTTTTTGCGAATTTTAAAACTGCTAAAACTTTGTTATTTTGGACCAATTTTAATATGTAAGATATCATTGGAAAGAGAAAATAAAATGAAATAAAATAGGGTGACGGATTCTTGATACACCCTTTAGTTTTGCCGTTGTATGAATAATACATTTTGAAAATTCCGAAATTTGCCCTCAGGGCGAGGCCACTAACAGATCCGGAGTTTTATTTTTAGAAGTGAAGTCCAATATGTCTCAGAGTGAAAATCATAAGGATCGAGCAAAAACTTCTCATGGGTATTTTCGGGGGTATATTTCATGGGGGACAGGGGGCTGGGTGTGCAGATTTTGCTCAAAAGTTAATTGTTTCTAATCTGAAACAAAATGAAGATACCGACGAAGTTTCATTAGTTTTGATAAGTCCTTCTCAAACAGATAAACAAATAAACAAACATCAAACAGTCAGTGGCGAACATGTAATATCTTCAAACTTCTTTTGACAATGAAAATTAGTATCGTGAGAATCGGACAGAAGCTTCGCATGATCACGTTTTGTGGAGGTTATTTCAAAGGGTGCAGGGAACAGACAGGTCATCATATTTCTATTCTGTTACCAAAGATACTGACCAAGCTTAATGCTAATATGTCCATTAATTTTTGAGAAATTCTGTTTACAGACAGACGTTTGGCGGAGATAATAATAAAATATCCTTGTAAAACATGGAATTGCCTTTCAACCGATCTGATGCCGAATTCGAACTGATAGCACTCTCATGTTTGAGCCATAGACACAAGATTTGTTTAAGCTAAGCAAGGATCTGTGAAGGAAAGGATAGCAACGAAACTATCTCAACTTTTTATATTCAAATACGAATTATAAATGTGTTAGTTAATGCTATAATATTTAATTCAGCTTTAGAAGGAACTCTCGAAGTAAAACTATTAAGATACGACTGATCCAGAGGACTTCAGAGATGCTATAGTCACTTGACTCTCTCTCTCCAACATAATAAACACATAAAATCAAATATCTTACCTTGGGCACTAGACACCAGGTGATGTTCCTGTGTGGTATATAGAGGAGGTCCTTGAGGATGGCTTTCAGGTGGACATCGGTGTAGTGGCCGGCGAGGCTGGCGCTCACATGGGCGGCATCGAGAGCGTGAAGCTCCGTTTTGGTCAAAGGCGGGGGGGATGCGGCACATTCAGACTTTACGTGGGTAGATCGGGATTGGAACACTTTCTCAAGGGCTCCTTTTTGCTCCGTAACATTCTGAAAACACATACAAATATGAATGTAAACACATACGTTAATGTCCCACAATCTATCATATTGCAATATTAACTCAGTTTAGGAAGTATGGATTTCAACAAAGTTGGGAGCTATGTTTGGACCATTCTGAGAAGATGCGATTTAATTAACCCCATGAGGGGCAGAATTGCAGGATCAAACGCCTTGACCCAATCCTTTCTTCTCTCCGTATTCTCAAGTTTCACTAACTCAATCCTACGTCCAAACTCACAACTGTGAACTGTAGCAGCATATACATTATACTTGGACAACTGTTCCAACAACTACCCTTGTAGGCTACATTAGGTAATCCCTCCACCTTTGATAATTATATTCTGCACCTAAAACATCCCTCTCTTTTTATCCACCCTTCCCTATTTTCATTAATTCATGAAAGGGGATGTCACCCTGAGGAGAAGAAGACAATTTAGCATTAATGATGGATGTAGACCTAACATGGAGCACTTTCAGTAGTGGATGAGGACCTCTGTCAAGAAGCATACCTGTCATTCTTTATGGCAGTCTTTAAGGTTTTCTCTTTAGAGCGTGGCAATTATATAAAAATGAGCTAGATAGTAAAATACTTCAATACTGAGTACCCTACAAGAATGAAGTAATGTACATAAATAAATTCAAAAGGCAGTAAATCTTCAAGAATTGAATATTGTGTTTCCAGATTAGCCCTAGTACCCCTGAATAAAATATGATATCCAGGTTCCAGCAAGAGTTATGCTATGTTTATATCTATAGAAATCAATTTGCAATGTTTCATTCTTAATGCTATGTTCTATCTGTATTTCTATGTTGGAATTATGTTTATCAGGAAGCATGAATTGTCACACGTTTAAGGAAGCCTTCACAAATATGCATTGCTTGAAATAGACAACAGTTTGCACTAGGAAATTGTCCACATTACTTTTCCTATAATTGAAAATATACATATGATCATAGATGCATTAATGCAATAAACTCATGTAATTTCTTTTATATGCAGTTGGGTTTGAGTACATGATTAGATTGATATCCAGTATTCGACAAATGGATATATTTTAATCGTAGTAATGTATTTAACCTTTAACACTGTCTTGATGGTGTAATGTTTGACTGTTTAAATTGAGATCTGTATGTGGTAACCCAGGTTCGAATCCCGGGAGGATCACATGCTTTCATTAATTTCATTGGGAGGTGTTTGGTGTTGGGAGTGAAATTAATAAATTAGATTATATTGTAGTACCTGCCTAACGTCTTGAACTTTGAGAAGCAGGAGGAGACAGTACATGTAGGCGCAGGAGAAAACCATCAGCCGCAGAAGCTTGGGTGAACGCGGGAACATCCCGAAGGGACAGTCTGGACGCTATCGTCAATACCTTGGGGATAGAGAAGGGTTGTCACAAATTTACCCATGTCGATGATGGTCAAGGTGTGAGAATAAAAGCTTAGTGTCATCTATATGTTTGTTCAGCCGAATATCTTTATACTAGCTGAGGTACCTGCGGGTACCTATTCTGGTACCCACTAAGTATCCCAGTATATGGTGCAGATTTTATTCCAAATGACGAGTGAGATGACGATTCAGAGGAATTTTGCAACCAGCTCAACACACTAGTGATTACCCAAGTCTGGCTGTCTCTCAATTTTCTCTTAGTCCATCTCGATTTCTCGAAATAGCATCAACCCTGTCTCGCCGTCTGACCTCACAATCTCAAACTACACACTCTCAAATGCCACCGCTATTTGGTTGCTCACTCATTTTGTACTCTCATTGTACATTTTGAATACGGGAATAATCATACAATGTTAATGTACCGGTATTGTAAACAGCAAGGGTGTTTTTTATGGCGTGTTTGTGGGCTTTATGGTAAAGTACTGTAACAAAGTACAATACAAAGTCCGTCCCAATACAGTATTGTCTTCCTTTAACACATCATGATTTGAGTTGGGAATGACAACTTTGTCAGTTTAGTAGCAAGAGCACTTGACCACACACACACACACTGTATATATATATATATATATATATATATATATATATATATATATATATATATATATATATATATATATATATATATATATATATATATATACTGTAAATATATGTATATATATAAGATACTGACCAGGCACAGAAGTCCCCAAGGCTTATGTGTTTGAACATGCAGCACTTAACTACCTGAGAGACTTAAACTAGAACAGATACATGAGCTTCGGTGTACAAGGTATATTCAACATAAGTATTATTAGTTACAATATAGACATAAATATAGTTACTTAAATACTAAATTGAGTGTGTAGATATTTAAGGCAAGGTTAGATAGGTTTGTGAATGCAAGCACTCTGGACTATTTACAGTTAGATAGAAGGGAGTCTTTAATCAAACAGGTCTCCAAATACAATTTGAATCAATAAGAGGATGGATAGGACTCGAGGTAATATTGTACAATAGCTTTCTATAAATCCGGCCGAGTAGGCCTACAAGTGAGAAAATGATTAATATAGTGAGTGGGTGTTATATTTCAAGATAAAGAAAAATGCAAAGCTAGAGCAGAGGTTTATTAACGGCGACGTTAAAAACTTCAAATATTTGTGAGTCTTTATATTTACTTTAAAATAGTGCGTGATAGAGTGGGAAATTTTCTTTAAATGCAAATAGGGACTCTGACCATGTGACCAACAGAGACAAATCAAGTCTAGGTATTAATGTCACAGCTGCAAATATTTCTCCCAGGTTAATCAGGGAGGTTGGAATCTTGTTTCTTCTCTTCTGTCTTCTCTCTCTGTCATTGTAGGAGACCTGGCTGTGTAGGCTACTGCTTTTTCTTAATATTTGTCTTATGCTTCTTCTTAGACTTAGCAGGATTGAAAGGGATGCTGATCTCTCATGAAGACTCGCAGGGGACCCCGATTGAGTTTGAAGCAGAACAGGGGATGCCAAATTATGTACTAGAGCAGGGATTGCTGTAGTCTAGGTGTGCCTTGCAAGGGATACTGAACGAGGGTGTTTCGCAAGGGATGCTGAATGAGGGTGCCTCGCAAGGGATGCCGAACGAGGGTGTGGGCAGGCAAGTTTTGCTATGTTTGGTCACTGTTTTATCTCCCAAGGGATGCTGAGGCAAAGTACCTAAATTGGGGAGCCCGAGTTTAGGTGAGGGAGTGTGCCTATCGAAGAGGATGGATGGATGGAAAATAGTAGTGACAGGGGTTTAGGGGGAAGTGGTGATAGGGCAAGGAGAAAGTTTGATGGAGGGGATTTTTAGTCAGAGAAAAAGGTTTCCAGGCTTAACTGGAACTGCCAGATGGTTTTACTAATTTAGCTGCTAAAGAGACTGGCCCGGGCAAGGTCGACAGGGGCGCGTTGGGTGAGGCTCCTCGCTGGCATAGGTATCATCTGCCATTTCCGACATTGTTCGGGGGGGTGAGCCTGGTTGTTGATTAGTTTTCGTCATGTAAGGCTAGAAGAGTCGAAGAGTTGTTCCACTCACTCCTTGGTCCTTTTCCTGCTGGTGCGGCTCCTGGTAGTCTTGAGTGGAAAAAGGGCCTATATAGTGGGGTTGGGGCGGCTCTTGTGCGCTTGTGGTGCTGGCAGTTGTGCGACACACTTCTGTGTTGGGCAGCGCTCAGTCGTCATGAGCCCTGTGATTGGCTGTGGCAACAGTTGAGATGAAAAACTGAGTGGCTGGGGTTAGGGAAAACTGCCTTGGAGGGGCAAATGTGTTGTTGTCTTCTTTAATGTGGAGCATGACGATTCTGTTGATGGTATAGGCCTACTGTATAACGGTATACAGTATATATACAGTATGTGTATGTGTCGTTCGTGGGACTCATGAATAGGGACCCAATAGTACCAGAGAACGGCCAACCTCCGCCATATTGGTGCCATTAGGCTTTCGTGGCTCTCAAATATGCCCATTACCTACCCATAATTCCTTTACCCATAAACATTCGGCAATAATGGTACCAGATATATAGATTGGTCATTGGATCTAAATTCTACACGATCAATAATAAAATATGATCCCGTTCTTTGCTAATCGTTCGAAACAAATTAATAATAATAAAAAATACGTACTGATCTCTCTTACTACAGGATCTCCACTGCTGGCTTAAGGGGAGGAAGACTGTTTTTTCTGGACCCCCTTCTCCCGAATGCTTAGCCCCACTAGTTTTGAGATTATAAGACGTTCGGCCCATTAGTTAGGCGATTTTAACACCTTTTACCGCATTTTGTTGTCAATTTTAAGACCTTTCGTGCCATTTAGGTGTCGATTATTTCCTGGCGAGCGATAGCGAGCCTGCAATTTTAAGAGGAACCGGCCTTTGGCCGGAACATATTTCTACCGAAAAATGTACAAATTTATCTTGAAGGTGGGGTCAAGGGTGTGTTTTTCAAAGTTTGATGGAGGTCTAAGGAGTAAACTAAAAAATATATATGAATACATTAATTATTAGGTCAAACAAACGGCCAGCCTCCCCTTGACCGAAACCGCTACAACACAACATCCAGATACAGTTCAGCTGAGACAGGGTACAGTCACGCACAACAGTTGTCTCCTACCTCAACTTCCACACTTTTACATTTCAATTATATCTTAAGGGTTCACTTTTTGGTTCACTTTTTGGGCGATTTTTGCATGTATTCATTATGTTTCTAGTTTCCTAGACCTTCATCAAATTAAAAAACAAAACAAACATCCATTAGATCCCCCTTCTAGATTAATTTGTACATTTTTCGGTAGAAAAATATCCCAACCGAAGGCCGATTTTTCCAACATTCCAGGCTCACTATCGTTCGCCAGGGAAAAAATCAACACCTATATAACACAAAAAAGTCTAAATATTGACGAAGAAATGGGGAGAAAGGTCTTAAAATCGACTAACTAATGGGGCAAACATCTTAACATCTGAAAGCTAATGGGGCTAAACATGAAGGAGAAAGTGGTCCAGAAAACCAGCCCATTTCCCCTTAAGTTAAAATAATTAACAATATTTGACTCCCATGACCAAAACCTATACAGTATATCCAAGATCGACGTATATTTTTGTCGAGTATTTTTTCTTATAACAAGAGAGTTAAAGTTAAAATTTTGAAGGCGGGAACGAGTTTTTAACGTGATTATGCAGTATAGTCGTGGCAAGTAATATTACATATTGCACTTATTTAAAATATTAATGAGTCAGTGAGCCCTAAATACCGAAAACTAATACTAATATCGTTGTGGTTCAATCATGATTTTAATACATAGTGCCAGTGTATAAAGGCAAATTGATTTAGCTCGTTATGGTAAATTACTTCTTAACCTTTTGAGTACCAGCGACGTGTGCTATATTGTATTCTAGCTAGATTTATACGATATTATGCAGCTTAGGAAGGATCTTTGCAAGTTTAAAGGGTTGGTAGAGGTATATTGAAGACTTATTGTTGCCAGAGGTCCTTCCTAAGCTGAATATAATCGTATAATAGTTGCAAGAATAGGATAAAAAGGACGTCTCTGGTACTCAAAGGGTTAACAAAACTTAACAAAGCTTGAAAACAACAACTGTATCTGTGTAAACATTTTTTCACATAAATAATCGAAGTGCAAATTGTGAAGGTAGGGAAAGCCTTTTGGTGGAGCCTATAGCCTACCACCCGCAGTGCAATGACCGGGCGAGCGATAATATCCAGAACATACAGGTGTCTCACGATCACGACACTTACACTACAGCATTAAAGTCACCACTGGAGTGGTGAGTCGTGACACATGATAACCTTTTCCAAATGTATTTTCTAACCCAACTTAACCTGGCCGAGTCATTGTTTCGATATGGTAAAGTCATTGCTGCACTTGCCATAACTGGGTAAGGTGGGTGGGTCGGATTATGGTCGAGAGGAAGGAATAGTTTCCTCTTCCTTGGCCACAATTCCCCCTGGAGAGTGTGTGTATTTACCTAATTGTAGTTTACAGGAGTTGAGCTAAGCTCGTGTTGTCCCGGTGTGTGTGTGTGTGTGTGTGTGTGTGTGTGTGTGTGTGTGTGGGGGGGGAATCTTTCCTAGGCAGGATTACCCCCGGGGAGAATTTCGGACCGAGGAGGTATGCAGACTGGTAGCCTACACCGGTATAACATTGAAGAAAAGAAAAAAATAATAATAATAATAGGCTAGGCCTAATTGAAAAAAAAAAAAAAAAAAAAAAAAAAAAAAAAAATCATATCTCTTGCCTATTATAAGCCGATGCCCCAACATAGAGGGCCCGAGGTCGAGTGAGTCAGACCGAGACCTACGAGAATATCTTCTCGTAGGTCTCGGTCAGACCAACCTCATCCCTTTTCAAATTGGCCTTGCTCGGGACCTTGGGCCTGCTCGGTCAGACAGCCTGCCAGGGAACAGTAACAACAAAGTTACCTAGTATGGTATTCCGTATCTCTCATTTATTTTTACTCAGTCGGTATCACATCTCTCTCTCTCGTTTTCAGTCTCCTAATCTTCTCCCCAGCAAACAAAATGGATAAACAAATCAATGATACAGAAAACACAGGACAACTTACCCGCTCTAAATATATCCTACTTCCTTTACTTGGTGTTTCGTCTCACATCATATTATTTCCCTTTGGCCTCGCTAGTATTTCGACCTCTCCGGATCACACATAAATCGCACACCCTCCCCCTTTGACGGCTAGAGTGGAACTAACCACTGTACCACAGACGGCTGTGGTACCATGCAGTCTAGCGAGTAGCGATTGACGTTTGCAACTTCGCTCGTAGCCTCGTACCCCTTGCTCGTACCCCTTCCCTCCTCACCTGGTACTTGCATTCACTCATAAAAGTTCGTGGACCTCTCAAATGTTTCTTTATACATGCTAAAGTATAAATTACATTTTGATAACAATAATAATAACACCATAACATTATACATCATCTATAATGACGCAGGTTGGCTGCATAAATCAATTCCAGTAGCTGTATTTTCATAACTAAAATTTTAACAGGCCACATACATGATGAATGACTGTACCCATTTACTTTGAACCTACCCCTTCCTCTTACATTTGTTTATGCCACCCACTTAGGTCATTCCTCTATTTACACTCTTCACGGAGGTCATTACTGAATATATTAGTCGGGTCATTCGTCGTTTCAATGGTAAACCAGGTGACTAATCTGCTTACAATGTCCACTCAGTTCATTCATCTGTTTATACTGTCTACTCAGGTCATCATAATTTACATTAGTCAGATCATTCCTCCGTTTACAATGTCCACTCAGTTCATTCATCTGTGTATACTGTCTACTTAGGTCATCATAGTTTACATTAGTCAGATCATTCATCTATTTACACTGTCCACTCAGAACCAGTACTCAGGTCATAAATACTTATATTACTTATGTCATTTCCATGATTGCACTATCTAATCAGGTCATTCCTCTATGTACACTATACTGTATATAGACTTAAGTCATATTCCTCTGGCAATATTTAGACTTTTCGTGCCATTTAGGTGTCGCTTTTTCCTGGCGAGCGATAGCGAGCCTGTAATTTTAGAAGGAACCAGCCTTTGGCCGGGCTACCTAAAAATGTACAAATTTATCTTGAAAGGGGATCTAGGGGGTGTTGAAAGGGGGTCTAGGGGGGGGGGGGGGTTAAAGCTTCCTATAATCTAGCGAGGAAACTCAAGAATACATTGATAAATACATACGGTAGATAGACCAAAAAACAAGCACTACCCTCTTAAGGGCTTTAACACTAGAGCTGATTACACGTTTTGGCTGTTTTTGTCATAATGCATTTGTTATTATTGAGGGTCTTGATTATTTGTTTTTCTTTCTTTCTTTCGTTATTCACTATAATTGTATTTATATATTTGATTTTGCATTTTTCAAATAATGTTTGCTTGTATGTCCCTAACTTAAAAAATATATATAAATAAATAAATAAAAGTCTCCACAAACTAACAAATTATGTCCTCACTCACTCACTCTCACTCTCTCTCTCACACACACACATACACATACCCTTTGTGCAATTTAAAAACAAAACAATCAGTAGACATATGTTCCGGCCAAATGCCAGTTTCTCCTAAATTGCAAGCTTACTTTCGCTCGCCAAGACAAAATCAACCCCTGAATGGAGCGAAATGTCTTCTAATCGCCAAACGAATGGGGTGAAACGTCTTAAAATAGCCAAACTAATGGGGTGAAACAAGGGGGATCTTCCAAAACGACCACCCTAGGTTTATATACGTTTAAATCAATGGTTATATCGATAATCATTGACCTTCATCCACATATTAAATGGATTTATCGCTACCAATATACCTTTATAAGGGAACATCAATTACCATTTTCGTACTTTCATTTAAGTCTAATTTGTCCAGCTGGTCTGATATAGGCAGACATAGACTCTTAACTCTAGTGGAGGTACTTAACTTAAAACAGTAATGCAAAGGATAACCTTTTGGTTTTATTATTGAATTAATACAACAGTATATATTATGAGGAATAATACAATTACAATACATAACGGTCTTATATATATACTGTATATACTATATATATATATATATATATACAAAGTAGAAGTGTATCTACTATATAAAGGGTACTTTCTGTGAGTTCACGAACTACTCCCTCAGTTTTCAAGATGGAGAGCCCATACTTGGCATGCATACTAAGGGGGTGCCAGAATAGGTTTTACGCAAAGGAGAGTAGACAACAAAAGGCAGCATGAGTTGGCGTCGTTCAACTCTAGTTTACTGAACTTAGTTTCTACTTTCTTAAGGGGAGATGGTTGTTTTTTCTGGCACCCCTATTCCTTATCCTATTTTTAGCCCCATTAGTTTTCACAATTTTAAAATGCTTGGTCCATTAGTTTGGCGATTTTAAGACCTTTCACCCCATTTATTATATAATATTAAGACCTTGCGTGCCATGTAGGTGTCATTTTTTTGCTGGCGAGCGTCAACGAGCCTGAAATTTAGGAGGAATCGGCCTTAGCCCGGGACGTTTCGTCTACCGAAAAATTTACAAAATTATCTGGAAAGGGGGATCTTGGGGATGTTTTTTTTAAACTTGATGGAGGTCTAGGGAGGAAAGTAAAAAAATAAATAATGAAAAGATAAGTAAATACACAAATAAATACATCAGCTGGGCAGTTTCCGGTATTTATAGTAGCCAAAATCGAAACAAAAAAAACGTGTGATTCTTGGATAAAAACACCGAAGTCTGTCACTTAGATAGATTAAGTCACTCTAACATTAGCTTAATACGTGACATTGATGACGATCGAAGGTAAATGAAAACAAAATCAGCAAAAATGGGATGCAAAATGATAAGCCAGAATCGATTACAGGCAAGATAAAAACGTGGAAAAAAAACTGCTTGTGGGACACTGCCTTTACGTTAAGGGGACATGGGCCGTTTTTCTGGTCCCTTTTTTCCCCACGTGATTAGCACCATTAGTTTCGAGATTTTAAGACGTTCGGACCATTAGTTTGGCGATTTTAATACCTTTTGCCCCATTTCGTTGTCAATTTTAAGACCTTTCGTGCCATTTAGGTGTCGATATTTCTGTCGAACAATAGCGAGCCTGTAATCTTAAGAGTAACCGGCCTTCGGCCGGAACATTTTTCTACCGAAAAATGTACAAATTAATCTAGAAGGGGGATCTGATGGATGCTTTTTTTAAGTTTGATGGAGGTCTAGGGAGGAAACTAAAAAAAATAAAAATTAAATATTAAAAAATCTACCAAAAAGTGAACCATCTATAAGAGAGTTACGGTGATGTCACAGACAAATTGTTGCACTGCTGTATGGTGGTAACGTTGGCAGGTTAATTGTTTCACTGCTGTATGGTGGTAACGTTGGCAGGTTAATTGTTTCACTGCTGTATGGTCGTAACGTTGGCAGGTTAATTGTTTCACTGCTGTATGGTGGTAACGTTGGCAGGTTAATTGTTTCACTGCTGTATGGTGGTAACGTTGGCAGGTTAATTGTTTCACTGCTGTATGGTGGTAACGTTGGCAGGTTAATTGTTTCACTGCTGTATGGTCGTAACGTTGGCAGGTTAATTGTTTCACTGCTGTATGGTGGTAACGTTGGCAGGTTAATTGTTTCACTGCTGTATGGTGGTAACGTTGGCAGGTTAATTTAGTTGGTATGGTGTTCATAGTAATGCCGAAGTATAGTATTCAAAATATATGTGCATTAGTTGTACTGTATATGACGTAACATGTGATGACACACACTCACATACACACACACATTACTACACGAAACCCTGTATGACAATATTGTGTATATCATTAAATGAGGAAATAAATACTTGCATACGATTATTTTTCCTGTACACATTCGTTCTACGTTTTATATCATGACATGCCACTGTCATTCATTATGTATACTATATTATATTAACCGCTATATGAGATAGTAATGATGATTGATTACATTCTAGCTACCTCCAGAAGATGTTGCACATTTTAGGAACGAAGTATTGACCGAAAAACTTATTTGTGAGATTAAGTGGAATTTTAGTTTATTTTTGTTATGTTAGAAAGACTTTACGATAGAGTTAAGGGGGGAGGGTTTTTTCTGGCCCCCTGCTCCCTCATGCCAATTAGTTTTCAGATTTTAAGACGTTCGGCCCATTAGTTTGGCGATTATAAAACCTATCACCCAATTTCTTCGTCAATATTCAGACCTTTCGTGACATTTAGGTGTCGATCTTTTCCTGGCGACCCCCCCCCCCCCCCCCTAAGGTGGTCATTGTAGGGATTTGTTGTCTTAAGTAGTGACACTCGATGTTTTGAAATTGAACTAAATACCTCTCTAAATACCTAAACTAAATACCTCTGGACTAAATACCTCTAAACTAAATACCCTCTGGCAAAATTTTCTTGTTTCTTAGTATGTAATTACCCTCATGTTTATACTTATTAGTTTTGAGATTTTAAAACGTTCGCCCCATCAGTTAGGCGATGTTAAGACCTTTCGCCCAAGTTCTGTCAATGTTAAGACAATCTGTGTCATTTAGGTGTCGATTTTTTTCCTGGCGAGCGATAGCGAGCCTGTATTATAAGAGGAATCGACCTTCGGCCGGAATATTTTCTACCGAAAAACGTACAAATTTGTCTTGAAAAGGGATATAGGGGGTGTTTTTTATAAGCTTGATGTAGGTCTAGGGAACAAACTACAAAACCTCCCCTTAAACCTATCTAATCCAGGATTGGTATTTTGTTTTATCTCTCTCCGTTTCGCCCTATTAGTATGGTAAGGTGGCAACATGTTCCTCTAACTAAAGGACCATATCCACCAACGCCCATAGGAGGGGTGGGGTGGGGGGTTAAGGTGGAGGTACGGGCGGAATGTTCCCCTCAGACTACCTGCACCCCTAACCCACACTACGAGAGAGCAGTATCCATATAAGTAGGTTAGTAACGATATCACACTCCACAGGTTTACTTTATCTCATAAAATAATTGACAAATGATCTCCAGCATATATATTAATATATTATTGTATAGGCTAGCACGGGTAACTATGAACTTTATTTGTATACTGTAGGCTATATACTTATTGGCACATCGCCTTCTACGTAGTCTATGTGTAGGCAATGCAATGGACAATTGATATAAGCAACATCACAGATAAAGCCAAGGAAGGGATGAGGGTGCATGTAATCATAGCCAACATGATTGTATATTAGTGAAGTTCTCGAATAATCAGAAGAAACACATCATTTCGTTAAACCGATCATTGGAGAGGTTCAATAAGGGAGCGGTGGGATTATCAAATATTAACCATGCACGAATCAATAGGAAGCAATCTAAATATTATGTTTAAAAAATACAATTAATATGCCAACAGACAGACAACGTCGATAGCTTACATTTTGACGCAACCAAGATGACAGTAACTCCCTTGGTATATGCAGTATATGGGATATATCAAGACATTCATACACACACGGCGACCTGTGGGGTTTGCCAAGCCCGGGGTACGTGGGGACTGAGACACCGGTTATGCCTCCTCCTCCTCCTCCGCCTTCACTGTCTTCCTCCCAGTTCCTCCCCTGACATAACGGTATTGCTGGCGGGAGGGTCACCTGCCTTCATCCGGTTGTGTTTTTTAACCACAATCAGCCAGCCCTCGTTCACTCTCGTCAGTAAAACACACCCTTACAATCAGATGACTATGGTATTGGTTTTCTCAATTATCCTTTACTTACTATTCAGTACAAGCCCCAACACTTTAGTAAAAAAAAAAAAAAAAAAAAAAAAAATATATATATATATATATATATACCGGTATATATAAATATAATACAAGCAGCTAGCGTCATTTTACGGTATACTAAAGGTGTTAAGATGAACCAGCGCCGTAGAGGTCATCGCCCCAATACCGCAACCATTATTATGCCCTGGGGTGGGGGTGAGAGCTCTTCACAACCTCCACCACCACTACAATATATGGCCAGGTGAAGGTATTGAGTGAGAAGCATTTACATAGGCACCTCGTATTTACTTTTCAAAGAGTGTTAAGAGGGGAGAAGGGGTGTTGGAGAGAGAGGAAGCTGTTGGAGGGGCTTTGTTATGTGTAGTATTTGTCTGTATATCATCGGTTCGCGGGTTGTATTAATTAACTTCACCTGTATTATAACCAACACTATTCTCACATTGATCAGCACTACTTATATTCACTAAGGTCAATCATACACTTCTCCAATGATGTAGGTTATAGTGCACTCATAAATCCAACACATACCCTCGATTCAGACATATTTTTCCAAACTGTATAGGTTTTCGTTACTCTTGTTTGTATACTATAATCATATTTGTCAATAATCTTTATTTTCATAAACACTAATGCATTTTTACCAGAACTATATACAAAATAATCATAATAATAACAATAATAATAATAAAAATAATAATAATAATAATAATTAGAATATCGATGATGATACACAAATAATAATAATCACACTACCGCTATGTATTCATTTTTTCAATGAAAGAACCTCTCAATCATTTGTTATTAATTATCCTTCAAGTCAAACTACATCAATAATATATATACATGTAGCAGCTTCACAACTTTTATGTACTACTTTTTATAGGAAATTGCTCCATCCAACAACTAAACAAAGCTTCTATTGGGAAACTTTGTTCAGGAATTCAATTTCATTATAACACGAAGAGAAAAGAAAGGTCGACAATATAAGGTGCTTCCTGTTGTACGAACCGAAAACTGTCATGTCAGTTAAATAACCTAATCAAACCAAAGAGGCAAAAGGAGGTAACTGTATGCCGGTTTGATGTGAGAACCTGACTTTCCATGGATAGGGCCTACTCTGCTAGCACCTGTCTGTAAAGTTACTATAGTCAGGGTTTTTATATAGTTGACGGTAAACTGCCAGGTCCCTATCTTGATTATGCAGCTATTATGAAAATGGTGTAGCCAAATATGATACATATTATGAAAATTTTATATTGATATGATAGTACAGGAACAAAGTTGTTCATATTTTTCCATTAACTATCGAATAATCAGCTGCTAAAGGATTGTATTTTCCGACAGGTAAAAACGCAAGCTAATAACCAGAAATAATATGAAAAGAACTAACCTTAGAAGTGGTGAAGAAAGAATCTGCCTATACACTGGTGATCTTGTTGTCTGTGGACTCTGGCAACTTCCCCCCTGCCGTACGACCGGTCAGGTGAGTTGCACTGAATACACCGTTACAGTGGGTCAGGAGGGGTGGGCGAGACGGTAGGCTCTTCCTCCCGACTCTGTTCAATCAACTCGAGAGAATCTATAGAATAACAGTCTCTAATCAACGCTTAGTTCTTCAGAAGAATACACAATTACGGATGACATCAAAGTCACTGTTGTCTATCGAAATTATTAGTTTACTTGAAAAATATCGTCCATAGTGAAAATTCTACTCTTCTTCAGCAAGAACTATACAACAAGAGATCCTATACTTCTGGCTTGGATCCTCATAAACCTTACTGACGTTTGTTTATGGTCCACACGAATGTAATGAGCTATTATCTAAGGTGGTGTCCATATTGAAATTTTGTAATTTTTAAGTGTTATGCGTTTTTCAAGAATGTGCTAAAGAAAGGGCCTATTATACAAGTTGTTCTAAGCATGAACATTTGCTGGAGAAGGTGATCATGCTGGAAGGGATTGTAGTGATCAGTGCTGGGAATATAGTGTAGGACATACCAATATACTAATCATATTGTCTTCATCTATTTGTTCCTGAGAAATCCGTCTTGCACAGGTAAGAACTTACTCGTACGTTGACATTTGGCTGTAATTGATATGCAATGCAGGTGACTAAGGAAGAGCATCGTGTTATTCGTGTGTGTGTACTTGTGTGTGTGTGTGTGTATTTGTGTGTGCATACAGTTGGTTGTTGGACATGATCACTGTTCAAAGCTATACAAATGATAGTTTACTAGACACATTATGATTATGAAGTGTGTATTAACATACACTGGCTAAGAATTAGCATACAGTCGCTGTTGGTGTATGGAAATTCGCAGGGATAAATACCGTTTCTTTCAAAGGCTTTACATATAAGTTTTACTGTTTTTACAAATCCTGTCTTCTTTTTCGGGAAGCGAAGGTACCCCCCACCGCCTCCCCGAAGGATGAAGTTAAGTGTATTTTTGTTTTAAAGCAAACTTAGAAGCTTCTATCGGATTTGAACACAATTATTTTCAAAGTAACCCACAATTACCCCAACCTCTTGCACACAAAATAGCAATATAAATTATATATATATATATAGAGAGAGAGAGAGAGAGAGAGAGAGAGAGAGAGTGAGAGAGGTAAAACTCCACGGACTATGCACCCACATTTCACAACCATAAGCAATCAAGTCAACAGGACCAGGATCCACACACTAGTGTGTGGATCCTGGTCCTGCTGACATTCCCTGGTACAGAATGAGTTAACGCCTTGAAACAGACGATACTTCTTGACTTGATAATTTGCTACCACCAGCTGATTTTGCTAAGCTTAGACAGGACCACTTAGAAGTGTCAAATACTAGGACAGTCAACCCTTTAAGGGGGTAGTGCATGTTTTTGGTCTATATATTTATTAATTTATTTATTGAGTTTCCTCGCTAGACCTCCATCAGGCTAAACAACAAAAAAATCACTTCCTAGACCCCCTTTCAAGATACATTTGTAAATTTTTCGGTATTAAAAATGTCCCGGCCAAAGACCGATTCATTCTAAAACTACAGGCTCGCTATCGCTCGCCAGGAGTCACGAAAGGTCTCAATATTGACAAGGAAATGAGGCGCAAGGTCTCAAAATCGCCAAACTAACAAAACGAACGTCTAAAATCTCAAAACCAATATGCTAATCAGGAGGGAGAAGGGGGTCCAGAAAAAGCCACAATTACCCACTTATCTCGAGGACAAGTTCTTTCCAAGTGTAATGAACCGGTTTGGAGGTCGCTATAGCTGTTTCAAGTTTAAGTAGGCCAAAGCTCTTGAACATTAACTCGATAACTCACAAACGACTAGAGTAATCGAGCTAATATTTCTACCATTTGGGAAAGGTCAGCCAGGGAATAGGTGTGAAAGTTTACAGCCCATTTGCTCCGTCATTTCTGAGTTACAGAGGTTAGAGTTCACGATTTCTGGCCTACCTACTTGGAACAGGGTATAGAATTAACGGACCTTGTCATCTGATTGAAAGGGTTGAGGTCAAAATTAATAAGGCCAGTATCACAAGAGCGCTCTTACCTTAAGAAGGATTTTTGTTCTGAATCCCCTTCTCCCTCATGTTTCGCCCCGTTATTTTTTAGATTTTAAGATGTTCGCTCGATTAGTTTGGCGATTTTAAGACTTGTGCCATTTAGGTGTCTATTTTTTCCTGGTGAGCGATAGCAAGCCTGTAATTTAGGTGGAACCGGCCTTTGGCCGGTTAATTTTTCTACCGAAAAGTTTACAAATTTATCTCGTTTTTTATTTATTTTATTTTATTTTTTGTTATTACGTATTCCAGGTGTATTCGATATGGTAATGAGTGTATGTATTCCAGGTGTATACGTATTCCAGGTGTGTACATATTCCAGGTGTGTACATATTCCAGGTGTGTACATATTCCAGGTGTATTCGATATGTTAATGAGTGTACGTATTCCAGGTGTGTGGAGTGAAGTGAAGATGGTGTGCCCTGGATTTGTGAGGAAGTTGAACAAGAGTCTACCCGCCCTACTACAGGCCATCGCTGCCATCTGCTTCATTCACTATGTCATGCAGGTCAGGAACTCGCCCACGGATTATTCACATCATGTTCATTTCCTGTGGCCAGTTGTTTAGTGTAATTACGTAGCCCCCGGTATGGGTAGCATAGTGTTGTAATCACCGTGTATGTCTGTCTACCTAATGTGTGTGCCGTGTTTCTGTGTATGTGTGTGATGTCTAGGCCTTTGTGTGTTCTGTGTATGATGATAATGATTATGGTAGTAGTAGTGATGGTGGTGGTGATTGGTGTAGTAGTTGTGATGGTGGTGGTGATTGGTGTAGCAGTTGTGATGGTGGTGATCTATGTGTGTGCCCTTCCCTGTATTATGCATGTTTATTGAATTATTGAATATCTTTTTCTCCCCGTTTGGTGAATCCACACACCTTGTTTTTGTCGTATATAACACTTGTAATATAGTGTATTGAAAGAGAGAGAAAGTGTTTTGGAGGGCAAACTGGGTTTGCCCTCTGTTTTGGTGAGGCATTGTGTACAACATTCCTCACCAAATTCATCGTATTATCATTATTAAAGATGTCAATACAATAATAATATGTTATGCCCAGATCTCCAGAGCCACGGAGATTGTCTGCTGTGGCAGTATTTATCAACAAAGAGGATTTACATCAGTCACCCAAGGAACAATAACAAATAGGGCTGTTTTCAACGGTACCTGGAGCGTGGCCATTATGTTTAGCAGAGTGGCGCATACGCAAAAGCCGAGCGGACCAATCAACATAACTGGCACCTCCACAAGTGCCAATAGTACTGCACAGTGCCAAACCTACCTCACTTTCAGTAACAAAGAGGGCTTTTTTCCCGCACTTCCACCACCGGTGAGGCAGACAGAACCCGGATGACATACTCAGGAGTGAGAGTATTCGATAGACCACACCAGCCTTATTTTGAATAAGTGGGACTCACACCACCTCAGCTCACACTCAACGGCTACCTGCCTTAAGTCATACTCAGCGACTACTTGTCCTGAGGCAAGTACAGTGGCTACCTGCCCTGCACTAAACTCACCGATTACCTATCGTGAGTCATACTCGGTGAGTCAGTGACTACATATCCTGAGGCAAGTACAATGGCTACCTGCCCTGCACTAAACTCACTGATTACCTATTGTGAGTCATACTCAGTGACTACCTATCCTGAGGCAAGTACAGCAGCTACCTGCCCTGCAATAAACTTACTGATTACCTATTGTGAGTCACACTCAGCAGCTACCTGCCCTGGGGAAAGTTCGGTGACTACCTGTCCTGAACAAAAATCACCGGTTACCTATCGTGAGGCACCCCTGCTAAGCAGCGACGAGAAGGAAGAGACGGAGACGAGAAAGGAAGAAGATATCAGAGGACACCCCTTTACTTTTGCTCACCTTTTAAGATCCATTCCCCCACTAATCCTTTACCTACTACTCCAGGGAATTCACTGGAGTTTGAATATGAGTTCCATAGTGCTTGTTGTACCCCTTTAGTCGGGATCCCTATTTTACGTAAAGATTAAACGGTCCAAATGCTATCTTTGCTATTTGCCTGATATACTTATATCTCAGATTTCCGTGGGTCATCTTCGACCAGTGCCTATCAAGATATACTGTATTAATATTTCAGTTACAGTAATATCGCCTCCTCACACATCCGCTCGTAATTATAACAAAACTCGTCTAACTCCATTCACTCCCCGATACATTCCCTATCTCCAAGCAAGTTCTATTCTGTTTGCTAAACTAAGTATATTTTTATTGTAACGTTTTGTAATAGCCATTCTTATCGTATGTTATGTTAACTTGTCTTATGATTACTTTGTCCTATCAATAAACTCACATAACTGTATACGATGTGTTTCTGTTCTATAATCTGTTAACTCCAGTAGAGCAGAAACCCCTGTCTTATTAATGCTTTATTGTGTACTATAAATACTGTAGTACTAAAACTGTGAAGTATAGGGCATTATATAATTATTCCTTTTATCCTCATTATAATTTACATTAAATGAACACTAAAGATATTTAACCAAGGTAATACAGTAGATGGATATATTTCACATACGAAAAACATATTTGTATATTCCTTATCACAATTGACAATAAGTATACAGAATAGATTTGTAACCAAGCTAAATATAAGTATATTTCACATACAAAACAAATATTAAGTTCTTATGTTACTTTTCCAAATTAAATGGTTACATAGACGATGTTCGCCCGCCACAATAAGGAGAATATATTCTTTCCACCTCTCCCATTCAGCATATAGTAATTATCTGTAGCACTTCATCAAGCAGTTATAACATTGTGATTGATAATATAACGAGCCATTTTTAAATAAGTGTATTGTTGTTCCAGGGTCTCATCACAAAGGTAAACAGGTACAACCAAAGGCATTCCAGTCAGATAACCTTGTCAGCCAATCGCCCCACCGGTATTAATCATGGTGGGAAAATACTACGTCGCCCCACTGCCCGGGCACACACCACCAGAAGCACCACTACCACAACCACAACCACACCTGCACCACCACCACCTGACATGGTTATGGAGGAGGAGCAAACACGAAGGCTTGATGTGCTACATAAGGCCTGTGCCAGGTTAGCAAAATTTACTTGTTTTATGGTTAGACAGTATGATTAACAAATTCAGGTATTAGCTGAAATGGCTCCATGTAATCCTTCATGCACATTCCCATAGATAGGTGGGGATGCCCATCATCCACATCATGTGGCCATGTGTTGGCCAGAGAATGCATCTTTGCTGGAAAGTGTAATGGGGTAACTAACCAGTTACACTTTCCAGCACTGCATCAAGGCGGTTGACAATATAGCCCGGGGTGTCAATAAGAACATTGATAAGTGTACTTCTCCCAACGATCTCATATGGTCCCTGGAGGTGGTAAATGTGGTGCTGGAGCTGGGGTCTCCATCATAAGTGCTGTGTTACAACTGGGGATTACCCTCGCTGTTTCCACAACCACCTTTGGGTGACTAGGGCTATGCATGAATGAAAGGAATGTAGAACATAGTTATTAAGAGAGGAGGAAAGGGTGCATCACATTGTCATAGCAGTATATTATTCAAATGGATGGAGCAGTAAGAATACTTAAAATGTTGTCAGAATATAAAAGGAGTGAAGGTAGATCCCAAGATTCAAGATAGATTCATATTAGCTTTCAGTCTTTACACCCCCTAGGAGTAAGGGGGCCTTCACATTTAGCCGAAGAAAAAAGAATATACCCTACGTATCCTACTATGTGTCATATCAAGGCGACTAAAAGGGAAGGGGGGAGGGGATGGTGATAATGTGGACCAACAGCCAACCTATGCAGTAAGTCTTATGGTATTGTTGAGGCTGGCGTAGAGTGGATGGGTGCTGCAGGGAGACTTGAATCTTGCTGAAGCACTGTTAGCACTATGCCAACATCAACATGGTGGGGCAGTGTTATGGCAGTGTTATAGTCCAACTGCTGAAAGGCAACCAGCTTCCAGAAGCACATCCATACTCATATCTCTCGCCATTCTATCCAATCACTCATAGAAAACACGCAGCTGTAGGCACGACCTCCCGAAATCCATCCTTCTGAATCCTCCCTTCCTCGCGAGGACAGAGTCCACCTGGCCAGGCTGAGATGTGGGCACCATCCAGCTCTTCTGAGCTATCAGAAGAGATTGGATATATCCGTCGTCGACACCTGCCCAGGATACAACACGGCACCCCATACTATTAAGCCTTTCAGGTCCAGGGGTTGCCGTTTAGTATTCAGAAATAGAATTAACTTAATCTCATAATTGCCTCTCCAAAATTAGTTTTCTGTCCACAACTCGCTCAAAGACAACTGCAAAGGTTGAAGTAATTAAACTAAAGGTTTCTAAACACCCCTGATAATCACAAAGGTTTTAAATTATCCCTGTAAGGACCCAATTGCGTCCTGGTGTGCGAAAGGGTTAAACACATCATAGAAGACTGAATTCTACACAATCACTTACGCCAACAACATAATCTACACTCCTTGAGAGACCTGTGGAAAGCCCGATCGTTGCCATTGCCTTCCTTATGGAACCGTGGCTGTTCGGCCCAGCAGCCTAGGGAACAACAACAACAACGTAATGGAAAAGGACATTAAATCATAGTATGCATGAACAGTATACCTTTAATGTTTCAGAATTAAAATGACTGTACATGGTTTGATAACCTAAGTGTTAATGAACTGTTAGTCCTGACTAGTCATGTGTTTGATGATACTACATGGACGTAATCGATGACATCAAACTGGTTTTAGCCGTATGCTAAAGTGTAAAGATCTTGTACTGAAGTTTCCTCACAATAGTGAGATAGTTGAAGGACATACATATTACTTAATCTACACTTAAAAGTTTGAAACTAATATAATTTGTCTTTTATTTTTTCCAGGTGGAATATTGGATTAGGGTCAAACATGAATGGATCTAACATTACCGAGGAAGAAAAAGCTGCACTGTCACTAATACCCAAGACTCCCCTCTATCAAGCCCTCATGGTGTCCGAGAAGCACCATCTGTCTTTGTGTCCGGCTGCACGTACAGGCATACAGTGGCTCTCCCGCCGGTTCCTCTCCCTCACTGGCAAATATAATGAACTACAGCTTCTCAAGCTGCCAGAACCAGCTGCAAGTATTGCTCGACATAGCTATCCTTACTTAAGTTCATGGGAAAAATACCCTATTGTATTAGATAAATCAATCAACATATTAATGGCTCGTCATCCATTAGATCGGCTCTTAGCTTCATACCGCCACACACTTGAGAATCCCGAGAAAAACCCAAACGGATACCTTCACTACGGCCGCCGCATTGTTCGTAATTACCGCAAGACGGCGGTACACAGCAAAGGTCCAACATTCCCGGAGTTTATCAACTACCTCCTTGAACATGACTCCCATCATATGGAGGAGGCGTGGCAATCTACCGTCCGACGCTGTACACCCTGCCACATACCTTACAACATGGTAGTGCACTATGAGACACTGTGGTATGATGTCCAGTGGCTTTGGCAGCGAGCAGGTTTGGGGCCCCTCAACACCACTGATTATGTGGTTCACCATCTAACACCGGAGATCAGAAGGCAATATTTCTCAGACTTAACCATCTCACAGATTCTAGGGCTCTATAAAAAGTACAGATTAGATTTTCAATTATTTGGGTACACCTTGGAGGAACACATGGCATATGCCAAGCCTGGCGATCAACCTCTAGACCCAGTCCTGATGGCTGAACTTCCTCATACCAATCAAGATCGTCTTCAAAAACTACTGGAAGAGGCTGAAAGAGATCCAATGGTGAAGAAATTAGAGGAGAGCAAAGAGGAAGGGGTGAAGTCTCCATCAGTGCTGGTGATTCCCAGTGGAGGCCTGACAGGGGAGAGAGCTCTACCGCCTGTGCTCAATAATGATATTGAGCAGGCCGAAGACTACAGGCATCCTCCTCCTCATGAGAATATGCCTCATTGAAATTTATCCTTTCAGTCTGAAGACCAATTTTGAATGTTATTCTGAACACTACCCTGTGATTTAATCTTAGCTTTAGAGAAACATATCAGAATTCAAGGATTCAAAGAATAGCAGTTTGAAATGTATCTAACATAAGATAAAATATAATAAGAGAAACAGCAAACAAGTATTTTAGATAACGAAGGACTAAACAATCATTATACTAACGATAGTAACTAAATATATTACCACAACCATATATTTAGTACAATTGTACTGTACATGGAAATACTGGTAAAGCAATTATTAAAGTTCTGTAATCAAATACTACTTGTAGAAAAAATACCACAAAACCATTATAATTGTTTATACCATATATTATAGAAAATTCCTATAGTGTAGAGTAAAATCAGATTTTTGAACCCATACTTAATTCATATTATCACCAACCCATCAATATTTTTCTAAACAGACAATTGTTAGGTTAATTTTCTTTTGAAATTAATTGGTTAGAACTACAAAAATATGGTGGGCACTTTTGTATGGCATTCCTTGGAGTTACCTGTAATTTATAAATAAATATACTGTAATATTATGTTGCATGATTTCTGAGAGAATACGACTAAGAATAATATTGAACTACATTCTAAGTTTTTTCCTGGGTAATAAGTAAACTTGGACTATAGAATATTAAAGTTCTTCCACAACAATGTCCCACCATGTAACCACTGTGGCCAACACTGACGTGGTGCCAAACCAGGTACAATCAAGGGCATATCTAAAGAAAATAACACCTATGACAAGCACTGGAAATGCATCCCTGAGAAGAGGGTGGAGGGCGAGCGAAGCGAACCTCCGCAGCTTTGTCTGGGGTGGTGGTGGTGGTGGGGGGAGCATTTTTAGGCCTATACAGGGAGTGGAGTGCTTTTTTAATCCCTGTAATTTATATAAGTGTTTTAATAATCTGGCCATAATGCTTCTCACCCACGATAACCAAACACAGATCATACATCTGAAGAAAATTCCTTTATTACTATCTTATCCAAGGATGGCTGGTCACACGTGGATAATATGTCGTGAGTGTCCTTTAACTGTCTTGATAGCATAATGGTTAGTGTGCTGGATTTCTGTGTGAGTATCCTAGGAGTCCTGGGAGTGCCACACGTGTTCATTAATTTCATTAATTAGGTATATTTGTAAGTTAATTTGTAGGTTGGTGATAAAGTATTACGATTTAATAGCAACTGCTCAGTGGCAGTGGTGCCAGGGCATGTGGCATGCTTGCTATACCCTAGATATGCCAGTGCAAGGTACCTGTATATCGATTTTTTTGTTCTATTTAATCATAGTTTAACAAGACCACTGACTTACAAAACAAAACTCTTATAGGGTTGGCCTCAGCCAAAGCTAAAGATTTGTCAGGATTGGGGAGAAATCACGAGCTTGTAGAGAACATAAGCAGCTGTACAGGATGAGACATAAATAATCAAGTCTTACCTAAGAGCGAACAGAATGCAAGGAAACAAACAATAGAATAGATGGAAAAGGATAGTAAGTCCATCAAAATGTCAGAGTAACTCTTCCCGCCAAGATATAGAATACGCGAGTGAGTGTAAAGTGGGCATTCAACAGGAATATGGCGAACGGTCAGAGGGACACTACAAGAATGACATTCCGGACAAGGGTTATGGGGCGACGACATTAAGTACCCATGTGTTAATTGCTTAGATAGATATTTTACTCTCTCTATAAAATATATGAGGAAAAATTAATCTGCATCTAAAGAAAAACATGTTAGGTTTAATAGATGTACAGGATTATCAATTAAAACCACTGATCAGTTCTAGGCATGTATTGCTTGTGCACTTAAATTATTGTACAATGCTTTTCTTTCTAGAAATAAAACTGAGCTAAATGAACACAACCCAAAGAGGCCTGGTAGCAGCAACAGTGGGAGAGGCTAAGACGTACTAGGAAATGGGGCCATACAGAATTCATGGGGTAATACTAAATATATCAAGTACATTCACCAAACACACAGGCAGCTCTATCCAACACCAACTCTTCATTATTTGGATGTTAATAAGTACTTTATCATAATATCAACCTTCAATAATTTGAATCTTAATAAGTACAGTGTACAGTTGTCTGTACTTCCACCTTTACCAGGGCTGTTCAGTTTGAGTGAAATATAGCAATTCTGATCATGTGGATATTATTTTATTTTACTAAACAATACCACAAACATATTTCTGTAAGATTATACAATATCAAACTTAGTACTGCTAGATTTCACTGCAGCTGAAGGGCTTGGATAGGGCAGAAATGTAGGCAATTGTACTTCACACTAGATAATTCAAACTACAGCACAGTACACCAGATCAAAAGGTATATTGTATCAAAATAGCCTTTCATTTGCTGTGTGGCCATATTGGCTTACATCACGTTCAGAGATTTATTGGTGTGAATGTACAGCATATAAAAGTAAATATAATGCAGTCCCAAATCACAATACGTACCAAGTAAATCAAGGTGAACTGAATTAAGACCTCTATACTATCTATCTTGATCTGAATGTAATGTCACATGCAGTTATACTGCAACCAAAGTCTCAGATACACTTGTCTATCTAGCTATACAAAGATATACCCCATAACACACCTTTTTTATTATAGTCTAGAGAGAACGATTAAAGCAAAATCAAAGCATGTGCATCAGGTTTATTACAACTATAACTGTGATATACAGTATTAAGAAATATTATTTACAACAAATTAAACATAGTCTGTGTTATATAACCCCAAGAATGTCTGTATCCCCAAATTTCCAGCATCACTATTGGGCCACACAGTACTAGAATGTTGATACCTGAATCATTAAATGCTGACCCACTCCTTGACTAGAGATCAAACAAGATTAAGTATACAGTCGTCAATGCACAGAGCGTCGTACTTCTGCTTAGTGGCATTTGCTGCTAATGGATTGAAATCTAAAATGTATACTCATTTGGAAAAATGTACAGACCTTTATTTTTCACTACGCACAATATTCTATAGTAATCAATTTATAATGTAGTCTGTGTAATTTTATATACAATTATTTATTATTCACATATATTATTTAATGGAAAATATAATACAGTACAGTTCTGTAGCCTACACCAATAAATTAATCCTGAATGCTATACTTGCATAGTGAAAAACATAGGAAGTTTGTCAGCTTTTTAGAGTAACAGTGCAGTCTGGGACATTTATTGTTTGACAGTTTTAAAATCTGAAACTGTGCAAATAGGACTATCAGATTATTTCATATTGCATTGTTGTCATGGTCAAAACTTACTTATCTGTCATCTGAAATTCACCAAAAATCTACTTTTTGGTAACTACTGTACTGGTATAATAGTTTCTATCTCAGTTTTCCACTTATTTGCACCATTTTAATCTCTGAATTCATATACAGTATATTGAATATTTTGGTGATATGACCCAGCCAGGGCTCAAACCCAAGCCAGTAGTGCAGCACTCCAACACCTTAACCACTAGGCCACCGAGGAAGCTTAAAAGTAGTGGTATCATTTGGATATCCACCACCACCCGCTCCGACTCGTGGTCACGTAGCTTGATGCCATACACACATACACACCTCACACACAAACACTAGCAGCTAAGTACTAGAGAAGGATACTTGTAATCTGGGGCACATTCAAGGCCTCTCTGCATAAACAAGTAGAGCCCTAATATATTTAATATTTTTGTGATATGCTCCAGCCAGGGCTCGAACCCAGGCCAATAGTGCAGCACTCCAACACTTTAACCAATAGGATTATATATATATACAGTATATACAATATATATATATATATATATATATATATATATATATATATATATATATATATATATATATATATATATATATATATATATATATATATATATATATATAATATTATATATAAGTTGGTCCTCCAATAACGCGGCCAATGTGTTCTGGTTACCGCCCGTGTTAGCAAAATCTGCGTTACCGAACCCATATGTTTACATGTTAAAGGTACCTTGGTGTTCTGGGGATTTCCACAAAGTCCACTTTTTCTCCATAGAAGCCTATGTTATAATAATAAATTCAATTATAAAGGTTATTTTACATGTGCATTGGGTTGATTTGCCCATTGCAACTCTTACCTCTGAATAAATGAAGTGTTGCATCCCCCCCGTCCCCTCCCCCCTGGATCCATCGCCGTCACTGCGATGAAGTTGATGGTCTGTTAGCTCTCGCCGCCAGCCATTCGTTCATACGGCGAGGTCCCTCCCCAGCTTCAGAGCATCAGAGTCCTCGAAGCCACTGTAGTCGGCATCTGATACACCCGACAGTAAATCATCTGGTGGCCGAGGGTCGGAGTCAGAGTCACTCGACGCCACTTGTTCCTGTTGCTGTGCTCGTTGTCGAAAGAAATCTGTTATTCGTGTCTGCTGGCGTGCATTTATCCTGTCGTGAAACATGTTGAAGTACGGCTGGATGGAAGCAGTGAAGCTTGCTATTATCTGTGCTGAACGATCATGTTTGGGATCAAAGTTGTTCATGTGATGGCTGAGGCGTTGTGACAATTCTACAAATTCCCGTAGACCAGGAGTGTTCGGTTCTTCCTGGGGTTCGTCTTCTTCGTTGTTCTTCCTCTGCTTGCTCTTCCTCTTCCAAACCCTGCATTAGGTCCTCGGCATCAGGCTCCTGTGGTGGCTGAATCAAACCTTGAATATCTTCTGGCCCCACTTCACCCATCCCAGGCACACGTCTGGCAACCTCGACTGCTCTCTCCACCACTGCCTCAAGCCTGACTGGCTGATCAGGTAAACCCAGCTTGTGCCCAGGTAACCCCTCTAGAACATTCCTCCAGGCATGGTGGATTGTAGCTCTTGTCACATCAGCCCACGCTTCCACCATCGTATCCACTGCATTCTTAACCCACTGAGCCCCAGCGACGCAGCGTTTGCGTCCACAATGTATGTAACGCTATACCCCAGCGACTCACACGTTGCGTCCTGTCTGGTCCGGTCCCAATTACTCTGGTCCTATGGCACCTAGAGGGCTCAGATTTGTATGGGAACTGTGTAAGTATCCCACGCACCCATGCCGATGGTTGAAAACTCTCAAAGTCCATCTGTGTGCGCGTGAGTGCGCAAAAACATGTTTTTTGGGGGAAATTGCCTTCAATTTTTTACTCTTGTAAAATCTGTTTTCGTGGGCTCTGTAGGACCATTTTTTGAGCTTTTTGATCGGTTTTTCGTGGTTTTTCCTTCATTCCTAACCCATTCGCTATTGTTTCTGGAATAAAAAAAAAATTCAGAATCAGCCGCTCCTGGGTGGTATATTTATAAATATTTAGCTGGTACTCAGCGGGTTAATATGAAACCTTTTCCAAAAGGCATGCACTGTCATAGCTGCTCCGTCGGCGGGTTCCTGTTGGTGTTGTGGTCGTTGTTGTTATTGTGGTGGAGGCTCGTTTGGTGCCTGCTCATTCAGTGGTGGGGGAGAGTCTGGGGCAGACAGTTCTTCGAGTGGTGGGAGAGAGTCAGGGACTGATTCATCGTCTGACATCTGTAGCAGTTCTTCTTGGGTGTCAGTGGCAGTGTCGAGCATCAGGAAAGTCTTAGTGGCATACGCACCCTTAAAGCACGCTATCACCTCCTGGTCCAGGGGCTGTAGGAGAGACATAGTATTCGGGGGCATGAACATCACTTTTACGTTAGGGTGCCGATCAACTAACAATCGGGAATGTCCGGGTGCGTTGCCAAACAATAACAGTGCTTTAAAAGCAATGTTTTGGCGGGCACAATATGTTTCCAAGTCCTTCACAAAATTATTATCGAACCATTCGAGGATCAACGCTGACGACATCCAGGCCTTCTTGTTGCTCATCCAATGCACATTCAACTTGGCCATGTCCATATTGCAAATAAGGCCTTGGCCGCTTTGCCTTATGGATGATTAGAGGCTTCATCTTGCAGGTGCCGGAAGCATTGCAAGTCAACAAGATGGTTACACGTTCTTTGGCCATTTTGTAGCCCCTTGCTGCCTTCTCCTTGCGAGAAATGTAAGACCTTTTAGGCATTTTCTTCCAGTTGACTCCCGACTCATCGCAGTTAAAAATCTGATCCAAGTTGTAGCCATCGGCCACAATAACCTCACGTAAGAAAGCAGGGTATTCGTTGGCTGCAGCATTGTCAGCGCTTGCTGTCTCTCCTGTGATCCGAACACTTTTAATTTTGTTTCGTTTATTGAAGGACATCAACCACCCAGCAGATGCCTTAAAGGGTTTGGGGTTCTGTACATTGTTCATTCGAGCCACTGCTGCATAATATTTCTTCGCCTTTTCTCTGATCATCCGTCCGTCTGTCGGCACATGATTCTTGTTTTGCCTCGCCAAATACCGCACCATTAGCTTCTCTGTCTTCTTTAGGATGACATTTCCCACTTTTATCGACGCCTGAGTACCTTCTGCAGGGTTTCCCTTCATAATTTTGGCAATCTTCTCCCTGTCCTTCCAAATGGTGCGAATTGTACTCTCGTTAACTTCATGTCGTCTTGTCAACTCAGCTTGTCTCTTCCCCTTTTCTAACTCCACGATGCCATATTTTTGTGCGTACGTAAAGATACGGCGCTTCTTGGGCGGCATGGCGGCGAGGTTAGGTCACAGAAAAAAAGGCACTTTGAGAACCACGGCCTGTGTTACATCACACGCGGTGGGGGAGGGGTCGGTACGTGAGGCGAACAATGGTGGAACTGGGGAAGGACACTGGGGAGGGAATAACATACCCGGACGAGCCGCAAGTGACGTCACTGGACCAGGGAGGGAGACGGAACAGCCTCGCCCAGCCCAGGAGAGAGAAAACTGCCCAGCTGGACCCCGCGTCATTGTAAGTATTGACCGCGTTAGTAACATTTTGGATATTTGGGGTGTACCGCGTGCCACCAAATCCGCGTTTCTAAAACTCACGTTACCGGAGGACCAACTGTATACTGTATAGTACTTTAAATTTACAAAAATAAATTTAGGCATCCATTTTGTATCAAAAGTACTACCCTATCTAAAATAATTTTCAGTTACCAATTGTCCAAATTTCAAACTTCTCATTTATTTCAGAATTGGGCTTCCAACTACTGGTATATCTCACTTTCGTTCCATAAAAGTCCATAATACTACACTGTCAAAAAATAGATGTCCGTGACAAAACCTTGTATATTCTGGTAACGTGCATTAAAGCGGACACATCCTCTTGTTATGCTTGGCAGGCTATTATTGATTATATCGTCACTGCCCAGTCAAAGTAGCGTACTGTATCTCAGTTATATTATATTTGTTTTTAGGAGAAAGATTTATAGTTTTGGCTCAAATGTTTTCATTAACTATTCTTATAGTTTAGCTTCACTACAGAGTGGTAATTGAGTTACACCTGTATGTCACAAGATTGAGCATGTATTTTGATATACTGTACATGAACACCCACGCATGCTGTATCTTATCAACCATTGCTTGTCAAGATACGGCACTTCTCCACTTACTAGATCTCACTACAGGGAACACAATTGTGGTATTATCTTAACTGTCTTCTTGTCTTTAATACGCTCCTTTGTCTCGGGAGTGACGATATGTCTATTAAAAACACATAGTAAAATTAACCCTGCTAGGAAAAAGAGAGCGCTTGGATCTCATACAGTCCTAAGTTAACACACAGAGTAAATGAAGGAATGACTTGACAGAAATTATGCTAGGCACCTGTTTTTACTTCACAGCTTCCACAAAATAGAACTGGTAATGCACAAGTCTCAGACACAGGCATCATGAATATCAAGAAACATTAATGACTACATCTACAGTAGACTCCACTACTGTACTATGTACAATCATCTACATAAGCTGTGTTCTTCTCTGTCATCTTATGTATACAATTATAATTAGTATGTCTGAATCAAGAGAGTAGTTTGTTATGCAGCTTTTAACTCGTCTGATTATTTCATTGATATACTGTATAACAAATTACTGTAGTCGTAATCCAATTATGCTAATATTCCATAAAAGATCCCGGAGAGGAACAGAACCTATGTAGGTGACTCAACATAACTATCATTTGCATATATTTAGAGATAGCTCAGTGTCTAGCCTCATACGGGTCGACTACTCTGCTATAAGGAGCAATGGTATTAACACAAGGGTTCCCGGACAACTCGACCAATAGATCTTAACCAGTCCCAGATAAATCAGGGCAAACTCAACCAGTGTTAAATTAAAGACCTATCATAACAGTATTGGATGAGTTGGTACTGGTTGAAATGGTTTATTGGTGGAGTTGTTTGGTGACCAAACACAAGCATTATAACAGCAGCGTCTACATAACCGACACAGACAATGATAATCATATTAGTGTTGCTCATAGATATTCTCTTTAAGTGATAAAGTACAGTATTAAAATATCAAAGCCAGGTAATGCACAGTAGCCATAATACTACCTTAATTTATATACTGTAAATTATTCAATTCAATTGACCATGTTGTTTAGATTTGCATGTATCAGCACAGGTGTATGTGTAGACATATATTATCTCACTATACAGTAATATCAATAGTCATAATATTTTTTTATATTACTATTCAATTGTCATTGGAACTAAATAGCAAAGTTTCATAAAATATAAAAATATAATTTTGTAAATTTAGTAGCTAATACAGTATACAAGCTATAATGAAGATCAAATAAAATATTGTATAAATAATATATATCTATTGTAACTTAATATAATTTTTTACTTTCAGCTTGTGCTTTATATAAGAAGAAGACCACAAAATAACAAAAGGTACATAGAAACTGCTTGGCAGAATAATAGCAATTTGATAATGGATGTACTACTAGTACAGTCATATCAGTCTCTGTGTAAAACAAGACCATAAGAATTTTAGATAAATTAAAGTGATGGTGGTATATTTCCGTGCGAGTAGTGGTGAACGTGTTTAAGCCAGTAAGCCTCACTCCCAGAGATATACATAGGCATGTCTGTCTAGCAACACCAGAACCTCTTCAATCCCACACATACAGAAAACCACTAACATAGTCTTAATCAGTCGTCTCATCAGTATTACTATACTTTCCCTTCTGGTGTTTTTAATGTTGCATATAATTTTACGCATAGGCTAGTTTCTGTGCTTGCAAAAAAAAAAAAAAAAAAAAAAAAAAAAATTGACAAAATTAATTTTAGCCATGATCAAGCTACAGTACTTTGCCATCATTTCAAATTCTGTTAGGTTAAATAAAGTTTATGTTAAGGTTAGTTTAGCTTAGGCTAGTGTTGGGGAAATGACTTAAAGAAATTGTAGGTTATTATCACAACTTGGAGTGACACCATGGAGTATACACAATATATTTTTGTTTGGTCCATCCAAACAGTTGTAAGGGGTTGTTTGCTTTTGTTTGTCAAACAAAAAGCTTACACAAATACTATTCTCTCTTGGGTGTCAAACCAAATTGCACTTACAGAAAATTAAACTGTACAATTTGTCAAGCAATAAATATATCTGACAAGCTGCAGAGTGTACATTAGAAGTTTTGTCATTAATATATCAAATGTTTTCTTAAATGTGGGATTTAACGCATTCTCAGACATATCCTCCACTGGTACAAGTTACATACTGTACGTAGCCTACAGTTGTCCACAAAGAATGTATTAATGTACTGTACTGTATATGTAGAACAATTATGAAATGCTGACATAATCTGATTACTGTACACAATATCTACCGTTACCAGTAACTCGTTGGGTCACAAAGACCAAGTCAGTGTGTTTCAATGTCTTAATGTCCACAACTCTTAAGAGATATACAAGTAGTAAGGTAAATGTACTGTAGTTTATGTAAATGATTCACAACAGTCACAACCTTAATCTAACAAACACTTTATTAATACTGTACTTCTAAATCTCCTTGACGACACTCTCAAGGCCCAGACTGGAAAGCAGCAATAGGGTAGAAGTGCAAAAAAAGAAGATTAGAGAAAACAGTTTAGGGATTAATGTACTGTAGTTACCCTACATTAACCCCTTCTGTACCGGCGACGTCTTTTTCATTATACTCTGGCAACTATTAGACAAGTTTATTCAGTTTAGGAAGGATCTCTAGCAATTATAAGGCTTCGGTCTACCTCAGTCAACCCTTTTAACTACTACAGGTCCTTGCTAAGCTGCATAAAATAATCTGAATACAGTATAGCAAGAATAAAATATAACAGACGTCGTCACTGGTACAGAAAGGGTTAACTTTGAGTCTGCGTTGTAACACATTTCATCGCCACTTTTGGTAGACAGAATAATTAAGGGGGTCACCGTTTTTATTTATCTTTCTCTCCTTTTCTCTCTTTCCCTGGCTTGTATCCATTCGGCCCCATTCAGCCAACTGTTTTAAGACGTTTATCCCCATCCAGGTGTCGATTTCTTCCTGGCGAGCGATAGCTCGCCAGCATTGTATGGAGAAATCCGGCTTTGCTGGACAAATTTTTCCATCGAAAAATGTACAAATTTAGCTTGCTGACAAAACAAAAATATATATATGCTGGCTCGCTACCGCTCGCCAGGAAAATATTGACACCTGGATAGGGGTAAACATCTTAAAACAGTAGGCTGAATGGGGCCGAATAGATACAAGCCAAAGCGAGAGGGAGAGAAAGAGAAAAAAAGCGAGGTGGGCTCCCTTAACGCTTGGCACATTTCTTTCAACTTTGTAATACTTCTTCATCCATCACTGCTTGTTTGGTAACCTTAGAAAACTTGGGAAAAAAATGCTCATAATATGCAACCAGGAGTAAGTGGCCCAGTTAATTTTGTGGTTCTGTACAGTAGCCCACATGAAATCGTACCCACTCCTTGACTTTATAGTGTGATTGAATTACAAGGATAATTTGCTATAACAGCATTAATTGATCATATGAATTAACTAATGCATAACAAATTAGACTACTGTATTTCAATCGTATATTGTTGTTTCCAAATGTAAAATCATGACAAAGTACATAGTCATGTGGGAAACTCTACATAGAGAAGTGGGCAATGAACGTAACTGATGATTATATTGGATGTAAATACATGATTACATACAGCCAAACACAAAAGTTGTAAACACGTCATTGCACACTGAAATATCTGTACACCCACGGATAAATGTGGTGTCCTACATTCATAAGTACACATTCATTTTCTTCTTTTCGCTTAACCACACAGAACAAACCTTGAATTTGTTTGAATTTGGGTTTGTTTATGTGTGTTAAAGTTGATTTTTCACTTATCACTAAAATGATGCAGTTGATGGCTGTATGTAATGCCTTGCACTCCCTTGATTGAAAGGGCTAGAGCGTGCCTTGTTACAAGGACTTTACTGGATATTTGCCACGAAATGCTAGACCGGAGTGTCCAAACTCTTGACGTCTACCAATGGCACGGGGTGGGATCGAACTGCAGACCGTTTGATCAGCAGTCAGACGTACTACTGACCATGCCACGCACCGTGGCACTTATAACTAAATTGTACTAGAGAGATAATCAAAGTCGGAATTATGGAGGAAGGAAACCAATTTTGACCGTGACTGTACAGCACTAAAAATAACTAAGACTTCTCTTCTTTGAGCCTTGATAGAGTGCTTTATTCTTTACTCTTTTACTTATATAAATTTTGTTATTTAATTCGTTTAACCAGACCACTCAGTACCAGAACATAACTCTTTTATTTTCTTAATCTTAGACACTTTCAATATTCCATAAATCAACTTCTGTATTTGTAGACAAACACCGCTGTTCTCCACATAAGAAAGTAATCAATAATCATTATAAGCAAGAGAAGCCAATTTATATGTAGTAGTTCAATTAACATGCAAAATCAACAAAAATGCTACTCACAAAAGAGTGAAGGTAATTTAATAATGATGCAGTTTCTAGCACCGTACATTAATTTAATTAACAGGGCTAGGGCGTGCCCTTGTTACAGGGACTTAACTGGACTTTTGCTACGAATCGCTAAATCGAGCTGTTCAAACTCTGATATCTACCAATGGCACGGCCTGGGATCGATCTGCCAACCCTTCAATCAGCAGCCAGAAGCGCTACCGACCATACCACGGCCCGTGGTCAAAATGTACGATAGCTAAGGTAGATTCTAACATTCAATTAATTAATACCATTGTGCCAATTTTGTGTAGGCATAATTTATAATTGGCAATGTGTACTACCTGGACTACTGCGTAGGAATTGGCTAATCTACACTAATCATCATGTCACAGCAAATTGTTTCTATATCATAATTATGAGTCACAGCATCTTGAGAATCTGAACAGGTTTGTTACATGACACTGCTCAGGGATTACCCCAGGAAGAATGCAAAATGTTCCCTCCAGAACCCCTTCAGTGCCATCACGCCATTTGCAAGTTTATTCTGCCTGTTATTTTTTTTGCAAGTTTTACATTATAATTATTCTTGTGGATTTTGAGATGGTTTTCTGGTAACATGCATTCCTCGCCTGGTTAACTTTGAAGGTGGTCTCTTTCCTTGGAAAATGATCATGCAAGGATTGTGTTAAGATTTACAAGCTGATAATATTCTTGTACGGTATGTACAGTGTCATCATACTGAAAGGGTTAAACGAAGAATCAAACTTATGCACTGCTTCTGTAGTGACCCCTGGCAAAACATATTAACATTTAAACTAATACATGCTCTATAATACAGTATGTACATACATAATTATTATATTGTACACAACAAAATATAAACAAAACACAACAAATATAACATGGTACAATATCAAATAAGAAGTACTCATTGCATTTAAAAGTATTAGAAAGTTATTCATACTGGCCATAGTTTAAGGACAAACCACAAGCTAACTTATAATGAAATGGTCTTGAACCTCTTATGACTTAATAGAACTAACAGAATGAGTCCTTCAGTATAGTAGAGGCAGGTTCACAGGAGCGCTTTATCCCACAGCTTTTGTCTGGTGACTTTAATTTTGGCTCTATTGGGGGTACTATTTCATTGTTATTGGTTACTTTATTGGCATTAGATAGCTATAGTTGACTGAAATATGTTACAATATTTGAATTTAGAAACTACCAGACCAAAGATTAATAATAAAAAAGCTGCTATCAAAAGCGGTGGTGTGAATAAGCCTTCAGTAGTTGTTTACTGCAATATTGTTATCAGATAGGGAATGTTAGGTAGTAACTCTCCAAACACCATAACTGTACCTCCAACACACACCACATCACCCAAAGTAGAAGTAAAGAGTTAACCAGATCACGCATCCTCTAAAAATACACAAGAGAGTAAAACAATTTATTTACAACTAGATCTACTCTTGCCTTACACATTATGAGATACCCCCACAACTTTCTTAGTGTTCCCATACATAACACATTTAATGCTAGGTTTATAAATATTGGTGTTAACATATGAACTATCCAATATCACTTTTATATTGAACAACATGTGTCCGACTAAGTTTGAACTTATTCATTCATAAAAAAAAATTCTGATGGGTTATGAAAATACTAATAATTGCTGTATACAAATTATAAATGTACAGCATTAGAGGTACAGGAACACATTTTAAAAGTCTGAAAAGATAAATGCATGACTTAACATTTACAAGCTATCTGGCAATTAGGAAAGTAATGACATTAAACACAAACTGCCTCTCACATTTCAACCCCACGGAAGACTCTTCAAAAAAACAATATGCATATGTAGCAAGAGGCAGTTCATAATCCATTAGGGCTCGTATATTTAACAGTTTTGAGTTACGATGTGGTAAGGTTCTTAACTGACTTAAGTTATCGCCGTTTATTACCTGCTAACATCATCATACCTTCTTCACACTGTACACAGTACTGTACAGTATTCAGTCCAAGTTATTAAGTTATTATTCCCACTTGTGATAATTTTTGAGCATCATTGGCGCTAGAGGTACATCGGCTGTCAAGGTACTGTACTACAATCATACAGAGATGTGACATCATAAATGCTTTGAGTACTGTATCAAGGCTAAAACCTCATGATATACAGAAGAAGCAATGATAATGCTCAATGATCTCTTCAACACCATTTCAGCCATACATGGTAATACTGTAGTATGAATTGTGTCTTGATATATATTTATTTATTTATTTATATATATACAGTATATACAGTATATATACAGTATATAATATTATATATATATATATAATATTATATATATATATATATATATATATATATATATGTAGATGAAAATATTTATTTTTATTTGTTGACATGCTGTATGGAACATAAATGGAATAATGTCAAACTAATACAATATAACTTACACGCAGCAGAACTTAAAAAAAAAAGAAAAAAAAAGTAAGTTAAATGACAACAACGTAGTACTGTACAGTAGTAATAAATTAGTTTAACCAGACTACTGAATCTGAAGAGAAACTGATTTTTTTTTTTTTATAATGATAATAATATTCTATTATATATAATACTGCATAGTTCCCCTAATTGTATATTTTAATTTCAATAGCTTCTGTACCACAAAACTAATTATAATACTTGAAATAATAAATTAAATAGCATAGTACTGTTCTGAATTATATATTTTTTTACGAGGTTAAATCCAATACCGAAACCCATGGTACAGTACCCATATTTTCTGTCATATTAGACATATTAGACATTTCTTTGCCTCAAAATGCCTTTACAAGAATCCTTGCATTTCCAAGGAAAAGGTAACACACTACTTTCTCCAAAACTTTCTAGTTATTAAGTAACACCCCGTTCTTAACATTAATCATCAATTACAAACCCCAAGTGCATCTATATGAAGGGGGAGTCTTATGTGGCAGAAAATATGGTACTAAAGGTTCGATAAAACTACTTGGGAGGAGGAAGGGGTTATGCTGGGCTGCACTTGGCTACAGAGCTCATCTTCACAATATTGCCTTTTGGAGCCTGTAACCTTGTTTCGGTAACTCTTGAGTTATCCAGCCTGATACAGGCTTGATACTGAATAAAAAATACATATGATACAACCAAGAGCAACTAGATATCTAATTGAAGAAGATAACCATATGTGCATTCCTATCACAACCATATAGCCAACACTAAAAAAAGACCTTTCAGTAAATACAGACCAGACTAATCATCACAGTTTGTGCCTTTGTAATTCTAAGCCAAAATATTGACCTCATAGTGAAAGATGGTCTGATTTCGATCTACTAAAGGGTCTATAACATAAGTAGCAAAGATCTTATAGAAAAGAAAATATACCTATAGTTTAGAATGATAAGTAACATAAGTATCTTAGAGAAAAGCAAACCCAGTCTACAAAGATGAATTGTTATTCCAGTGCCAAGCTTCAACGGCAATATCCATAAAACTTTGTACTGTAATAAGATTTTCTGAACTTCTGCAGATATCAAAACGTGATATAGTATTTCAGATTATATATATATATATATATATATCAAGCAGAGATGAATTAATTTTGATGGTTAAGTTTTCCTGCATTGGTATCAGAAACTAGACTAAAGAGATAAATTTAGGTGACCAACCTCTTATAAAAGTTCCACTCATAATCTGCCAGACCAGAGTTGAGGGAAAAAGTGTTGGTATGATACTGATGAGGAGAAACTGCAGCGAGTAGTCAAAGAGTTTGGTGTGGTATATGGGAGGAAGAAGCTGAGGGTGAACATCAATAAAATTAAAGCGATGGTGTGTAATAGTCTAATAGAGGTGCTCGCAGGGTGAATCTAGATGTGCAGCTGGATGGGGAAATACTGGAACAAGTAGTGATTTAAATATCTGGGAGGAGTGATAAGCAAGGATGCAGGTGTGGAAATGGAGGTAAAGCAGAGAGTATGTGAAGGAGAGAAAGTTTTCGAAGCAATGGGAAGTACAGTATGTGGAAGGTGAGAAATCTCGGAATGAGAGCGAAAAGTGCAATGTATCAAGGGATAGTTGAACCAACAGTGATGTATGGGGCTGAGACATGGGCTCTGAAGGTAAAAGAGAGAAGAAAGCTGGGTGTGATGAAGATGAACTGCTTGAGGAGTATGTGTAGAGTGATGCGTAGAGACAGATTGAGGAATGAAGAGGTACTGTACGTAGGAGTGGGACAGCAGGAACCCTTGTCGGCCAGAGTAGACAGAAGGGTGCTGTGCTGGTATGGACATGTTGAGCAAATGGGGTATGAAAGGCTTACAAAGAGTATATGAGTCAGATACAAGGGAAGGTAATAATAATAATAATCTGGTCTTTTATTTCTCGTAAGCGCCAGTTCTTCCAGAGGAATTCACTAGTGCTCGTAACTCAGTGCACCACAATCAAGAGAAGTGTGGTGCAGTTCACCTGTAGTTCAAGCAACAACAATTATTTAACATGGCAGCAGTTAGAGTCTGTAACGACCTGTCACTGTGCCACTTGCAAGATCATAACTCCTACAGAAGAGAAAGGTTTTCAACTGTTTTTTTAAAGAGTCTATGGAGTTCAGCTGTCTAATTGATAAAGGCAATTCATTATATAACCTGGGAGCCACGAAAGAAAAGGACCGATCAGAGAAAGAGGACTGCTGGATAGCTACCGGTTCATCAAGATGCAGCACATCAGGGGTAGGAAGACCTCTGTTGAGATGGAGATTGTGTAGTACAAGCGTTGGAAGATAGAGAGATGACTGTAGAACAGGCAAGAGAAGTGGTAATAAATAGTTATGAATGGAGAATGGTTGTGAATAGATGAGTGATAACGCAGTCGATGGGAGAGGGGGTCGGGCGCCAGTTGGACTAGATAATAGCCCATCGGGCGCCTGGCCCGGGGACCCGGTGTATATGAAGGGTCATGCCTGGATGTGAGGTGGGCGGGCATTGTGGTGGTAAAGCTTCGCTGCGTGTCTGCCTGCTGAGACCGGAACCTCTCCGGGAGGCCTGGGACCTGGGAATATTTTGCTGGAGACCCAAAATAGGCTTGGGTCTCTGGGTCTCCTGGGTGACCTAGATATATACATATATATATATTTTTTTTTTTTTCCGGGCTTTTGTCTCGAGTCGGCCACCCCCAGCTATGGAGTATGTGCCTGTGTATATACATACATACATACATGATACCGGTTTTACTATTAATACTACAGGAGTATTTACCGTAGATCTACAGTATATAAGCTATTTGTAGGCTACTGAAATAACAAATGAATGCAAAATCAAACAAAATAAAGACTCCTCCACTCTTAGTGTCTCAAATGTTTCTGTCTACAGTGTTGCCTCATCGCATTTAACTCTTTTAGTATACCATGATGCAGTCGTTCCATATATTATGGCATATATGGCATATATTATGGATATTATCAGATTATTTATTTAGCTTAGGAAAAGTCTGGGGGAATCAAAGGGTTACGGTACTTGAGATAGCATTTACCCCTTTGATTCCCTGGAGGTCCTTCCTAAGCAAAGTAAAATTGTGCAGTGTAAAAAAACAATATAATAATGATACCATCTGTGCATTGAAGTGGTTAACATACAAATACAGACTAATAACAAACGTAAGGAAGCATCACACACTAAAAAATTGACTGGTACAAATAGCACATAGCTAATAAACGTTCAACAGAGGAATAAATTATCCTGCAAATTATCATATACAGTACATAAACATTAAAAAGGATGGTTCATATTCAAATAAATAAACAAACTCTTTCAATCACAATCCCTTTGAATCATAAACCTTATCAATCAGATAACTTTTGATATTTCATTTCAGCTGATGATGATGATGATATTATATGTTAAGAGTATGGTAATACAGTACAGTACATTGCTTCTTATGTAAAGTAGACTAACCTATTCATAATTCTGTGGACAAATTAATCTGTGATTAAAAAGTAACTAAAAAAATTACTAATTATGTGTCAAAATATCTAATAGTTAACCATCCGCGTTCGCCGGGTTTGAACATTCCCGCCTCCCTGGATCTGGCCGAATTTTCATATTTTCGTGATTTTCTCGTATTTATAACTCCGCAAATAAAAGGCCTAACCGAGGTTACTTATATAGCAAAATGCAGAACTCAGTGACTATCTTGCAAATGGTGAAGACTATCACACTCTACTGTACACTAACTGGTTCTTGTTTGGGGTAAAAATAAAAGAAAGTTACGACCGCCGCGAGCCTGAATCATGTGAGTGTCACGCTTTCGTCATTATCTGATACAGGTCTTCCTCACTATCTGATGGCCAAATTAATGATATTATTATAGATTTTTAAGCGTTGGTGTTATGTTTTGGTTTGCCTAGTCCGAGAATGCATCCCCATTATTTTACACTATTAATTTTAGGGTTCACTATAAACAAAATTCTATATAAGATCGGGTTTTCAGGAACGTTACCCAATTGTAATTCGAGGGAGACCTGTATAAATACCTCTGCAATGAAATGGCCTAAACTACATTAAATATGTATCAGGAAGCAGTATCCATTGTTATCTTGTGAATGGTGAAGACTAAAACATTGTACAGTTGTGGTTCTCATTTGAGGTGAAAAATAAAAGTTGGTTTCGTCCCGTGATCAGGAAATGTTCGTATGCGCGGCCGTCAGACTGGCGCCTACGGATTCTGCTTGTTTACTCTCGTTCAACTATTGAATATTGATTACAGATTATGGATTATGTATTAATATTTATTATATCGCGTGTGGATTTATTTTATCATTGTGTTCAAATGAGTAAACAAACATTGCATATTACTGGCACAAATTTTGTATATATAAAGTGTTACTGGAATAGGTGATGCATTTTTAACCCTCTCAGTATCGGTGACAATATTTTTATTTATTTTTTAATTCTGGCTATCATTTGACAATTTTACTCTGCTTAGAAAGGATAAATGATAGTCAAAGATATAATGGAAATATATCAAGCCTCTTTGATTACTAGATATCCTTCCTAAGCTGCATAAAATCACCTAAAGATAGCCAAAATATAAAGAAGAATGGTAGCATCCATACAGAAGTGGTTAACTTTATTCAATCTACTACCAGTGTTTAGCTTAGGAAAGACTTACAGGAATCAAGGGCAGTAATACAATCTCAATTAACCCTCTAACTATAACTAGTCTTGTCTAAAGTGAACCAAATAAAATGTTGGTAGCTAGAACAAAACAAAAGTGGTGTACAGTACTATACTCTGATTCAAGGGCTACAAATTGTTTCTTACTAATATCCCACTAATGCCAAAGTGAGACACGGAGAGTTGAAAAATCATGCAAGTAAATCACAAGGACCAAAATTCTTCACTTAAAATTATCTTAGGACAGATGTAAAGTACATGGTTCATGGGCAAAATCCTTACTTTGAGTGTCTAATGAATATCACACGATCGGTTATATTGTTATAAGATAAAATCACAAATTAAGTAATAATCATCCACTTATAAGGTGAAAACTTGGGCCTATCAACAAAAACAAGGACACATTCTACATATAAAAACATTGGAAGACATTCAGTCAGGCAACTTCATTAACTCTTTAAATCAGTGGTGATGGGCTGGTCTATCAGAGTGAGAACTGAGCGATCTCTGCCATACCCATAGCTTACTCTGACTGTTCCTTTTACTTATATATCTTCTAGATCTCAAGTGACAGCGTCTCTTCCGTCGATTGACCTCCCAATCTACCAAGATTGGAAGCCAAAGCGTCACATTTTTCCTTTGCCCCTCAACTTTCTCTTCATAATTGCTGAGGGGCACAGGGCCCTGGGTGGGGCTTTGGTTTCCTGGGCGTTTCCGCACCCTCCTCAGCTCCCCGCCATGGAGTGGCTTCGGTCACCCAGGCTTTATTGTGGTCGGCAGGGAGGGTTCTGTGGGGGTGCTCAGTTATGGCCTTGGCCTTGCTCGGGGCCTTGGGGCTGTTCGGCCAGGCAGCTTGGGGAACAACAACAACAACTCTTTAAATCAGATTAGACTTTCCTTCCTCAGTCTGACACTATATAATGACAAAGTCAATTATCTGAAGAATTACATCCTTTACATAAATATTGTTGAAATTACTTTTCCTATAATATTTTTCTTAGTCAAATTTAACTAATGAGAAAATGACAATATAGACAAACTATGTATATACTAGTCTACAGTACTGACGGAGAGCCCTAATACGACTAGTGCACTAAGTAAAAATGGCAGTTGAGAAGTGAGAATAGAACGGATTATAAAAACTTCATATTTTGTTGAAAAGGTAGACTGCTTTAAAACAGCGGAATAATGGCACAAAATTGAAGTTGGGTATATCTACCAGAATATCATGTAGGGAATTATCCTGAAAACATTCGACGCCAATCATGTCTACACCAGGCGCTAATTTGAAGCAGTAACCACTGAATATTACTCCTATCTATTGCCTGATGCCGTGATCCCCGAATTGGTGGCTGTATTACTATATGTTCAGTATGTCCATGGACGTTCGGGAAGACACTCAGACCAATATTGAGAGCGGGGGAAATGAGTTACTTGAGAAGTGCGTGCGGAGTTATAAGGAGGGATAGACAGACGAATGAGGAAGTAAGAAGGAGGTGTGGTGTGGAGGTAGATGTGCTGGAAAGTGTGAAAAGGAACAACTTGAGATGGTTCGGCCATATGGAATGCATGGTATGGAATGCATGGAAAGCGAGAGAATCACTAAGAGGGTGTACGAGAGCGAGGTGGAAGGACAGAGAGGGAGAGGTGTACCGAAGGAGAGGTGGAAGGATGGAGTGAGGAAGTATATGGATGAAGGCGGTGCTAGTTGGGAGGAGGGGCATCGACTGACTGGGGACAGAGGTGCATGGGGGCGGTTCGTTCGTGGCCACCCCTTCGGGGATCACGGCATCAGGCAATAGATATATAGATAGATAGTATGTGTACTTCATAACTCTAGTAATGATCAGTGAGCAATCTTAGTTACATAACATTTTCAGTGCCAGAACGTGAGATCGAACCACTAACCTCACAAACTTTAAGCACTCACATTACTGCTGTACTTGGTAGAGACAGAACAGTGGCATATTTATATACAGTACTGTATCTGAAATAACTTTTTATAATAATTTCACCGAGATTTGGAGCAATAATGACTGATTTATATTTGGAGCAATAATGACTGATTTACTTGAGTAAACTGCTACTCGCTTTAGGGATATATATTTTTGTTTGTTTCTTCTACTGGTTACTGGTGCCTCATTACCCTAGTATAGATTTCAGGATTGGTAATTTTCTGACAGGCTAATCAACAGATGCTTTATCGTGGATCGTGGCCATGGCCTTTCTCAGGGACTCGGGGCTGTTCGGCCAGGCAGCTTAGGGAACAACAACAACAACAACAACAACAGATGCTTTAATTCAGATAACTGAAGATCACTCAGTGCCTAAGTCCAACCTAAGCCTAACTTGAATAAATCATCTGGTAGAATATGCGTAAATTGTGAAAAACCATAATGTTATTGCAAGGGTTAATGCTGCTGAATCATGAAGTATTTAGAACATAAACTTTATTTTTTCTTCTGTCAGCTCTCAGAAAATATATCTAAATTCTGAATATAAACTAACCTTGGAAAGAGTAAAAATTGGTCCAACAGAAACCAAAAATCTAACAGTCATTGTATGAAATGTTTCTAGACCCTTAGCAAAATTAAAAGAATAATAAGTCAAAACCTAAGATGGATACATTAAAGAGAGGAAAAAATAACACTATGCAAAAACAAAAATCTGAAGCAATAAACTTAACACTTTGCCTGGGAAGTTTTTCAAAGCACATTGCTCGACGTATCTATATATACTGTACTTTATTACTGGCATTTCTTGGATATGTTACCATTTACTTAATGGTAGTGAGAGGGGGAACAAAATGGTGTTTAGAGAACATGTACAGTACCCCAACATTATTGAGAAGACGGGAAAGGAACAAAGTATCAAAAGAAGAAGTTTCACTGAGAATTATTTAGTAAATCTATACCTTGAACTTAGTCCCGAGTTATACCCATCTTGATTAATTGTAAAAAGTCAGGTGTTCGAAGTTAGTCAAGTCTTAATACTAACTGATGTGATGATGACAATGGCGAAGTATGTAATACTAGCTTACTGAGGCGAGCCCTCTAGGCTAGTGCACGACATAAAGATGGTAGGTAAAAAGTGGACTGCTTTAAAATAAGTAATTTATAGGTGCAAAATTGAAGTTGGGTGTATCTGCCAGAATGTCATGTATGGAATTATCCTGGAAATATTGTTTATGCTCAGGTCTGTACACCACCAGAGTCGGCATGTGGCAAACAGTTTGTCTGGCACTACTGACAATATGGAGGCTGAATAATTTCAGATTAATTATGAAAACCTTGACTAATTAAAGACAATTACTGTAAATAACAAACCTACTTAAAATGAGGAAAATAAGTTTCATTATCATCAATCTTACGCCTCGTTTCCTATACCGTACCTAAATATGTGGTAGAAGAGCCATAAGCCCTCTCACAAGAGGAAGCTAATTTATGTGTACTGTATGTAGCCTATATACTCTGGATAGTAGACTAAAAAAAAGATAAACAGGAATAAATCTACAGGAGGCAGGAAATGGTTTGCTTCCATTTTGACATACCCAACCCATAAAATATTAAAGTAATCATCTGATTGAGTAGGTTAAAGTCTTATTACCGGTATATGAGTAAGAAGAACACAACACCGACATGTGTACACACACACAGAGGGAATGTAGATAACCTGCAGTATGTTAGGTATGGTGCGTTTACTTAACTTGTAGATTAAGAGGGCAAAGCCTAAACCACTTACATAATAAAGCTTGCTAATATCATATAACATCAGAATAAAGAGTACAGTACTGTACTGGTAAATCATGCTAAAATTAAAGCCAAAATACTGAACAGATACAATACTATTAATAACAAAATAAATATATACAATAATAATAATAATAAAATAAACTACTGTATAGTATAAGTAATGGCAGCTGAAAACATTATTATTCAAAATAATGTTGCATCCGTGTCCGGTAAAACATTGATAGTGTATTTTTTGTATTATCTTAAAAGATTAATTAAACTTATTGCATTCATAAACTTCAAGAATAAGTGTCACAAGCTTTATTGTTTAATTTATGAATACATTTTTTTGTCTAAATAACTGCAATCCAAGGGTAGCTAAAGTTTCGCCCTAGCTACCCCCGGCCACTTTTATTTAGCTCAGGAAGGAATTCTCAACATAGGCTTGCATTCATAGATAAACCCTATAATTATATGTGGTAATTACTACAGCTTTGTCGTATTCCTCGTCAGTCAATATATGATGCTTATTGTAATTGCAATAGAAAGTACTGGAACATTATTACAGTACTCTAATTGCAAATATTACAACAACTAGTATATCATATTAATTGGCTAGGGATTTGGCAAAACTATAACAATGACCACCGACAATGAAGGGATTTGTCCAAGAAAACAAACCAAAAAGATATATATTAAGTAGTATGCAACTATCACTTGAAGGTGTAATTATAATTTTCACTGGTTGTGTCTACATTAGTGTTCTATATTTGTCTCATTTTACAGTCATATTCTCATTAGCTCTTTCAACATGAATGAAATCTTTCACATTTTTTTCTGGTTATCATTAGATGATTATATTTAGCTAAGAAAGGATCTCTAGGAATCCAAGAGGCATAATCTATCTTGATTACCTCTGCCTCACATAAATCCTTACTAAACTGAATAAAATTGTCTAACAATAGCCAAGTATGATAAACAAATAAATGACTGTACAGAAAGGTTTAATTAGGCTCTCAATTAATTTGTTCTCTCCATTCTCAAGATTATCAAAATTTCTAATATCTCTGGCCTAATCATATATAAGAAAAGTACAAATTGAAACTTAAGCTTACTGATATTGTTAATTTCTAACTAAGAAATGTATCAATTGATTTATGAACTGTACTCTATATAATCCGTGATATAAAAATACGAAAGTGAAAAAGCCAAAATTATACTCTCCGATTTCCTACAAATTAGTCTTGGAAGAAAACCTTCTATGACATAGTACGTTTAAAAATTACCTATGATTTAAAATACTGCATCATAAAACAAGCCTTACTATTACAAGTAATAGTGCAAGCTAAGTACGGTACTGTAATTTAGAGTACAAATGAATACACCCAGTCAAAAATGGTGTCCCTCCTTCAGAACTTCAAATTAATTTTTCTCTAATGGTTTAATACAAAAATAATAAAAACAAAAAATGAACAAGCTTTGAATATAACATTTTTGTTTATGTCTGTTAAGGATATAATTTCACTTATAACTAAAGTGAAAACCAAGTTGAAATTATGGATGAAGGGCACTAACATTGACTGCGACCATAGGCCTACATATTCTGGTAATAAAGAGTATCATATTACAGTATATCACTTCACTTATACTCCAATTTTGTTCACTTGGCGGAAAATTAATGGAAACAAAAATAGTAACTGCTACATCTCTGCATCATATAAATGCTAAGTTTTCATGATGTATCTGTGCTTGGCTATATATAAAAACTTATTAATAGCTAAGCAATTAAGATGGGACAAGTTAATTTTTAGCCAGTTAAGGAAAATCAGACTATAATACAATCGCGGTGGCAATATTTCTCTTACAAGGAACAGTACTTACTATTTTTTGGGAAGACACAACACTAAAGCTATAGAATTACAATAATTAATAATAATAATAGCTAAACCCTTTCAATACCTATGATGTTATTTCCCATTGCAATCATTAGGTGATGACATACATATTAAGAAGAAATTGGAAATGAAAGGCTAAAACTGTCTTAACCCTTTCACGCACAGGACACGATTTGGGCCCTTTCTGGGATATTTAAAAGCCATTGTGACCATCAGGGGTGTCTAGAAACTTTTAATTTAGTTACTTCAACCTCTGCAGTTGTCTTTGAGTGAGCTGTGGGCAGAAAACTAATTATGGAGAGGTAATTATGAGATTGAGATAACTCTATTTCTGAATGCTAAACGGCAACCCCCGAGTCCACAGAATAGCGAGAGGGTAAATTTACCCTTTAACTCTTAAAACTTATTTTATGATTGAATAAAGTTGTCTAATGATGTGTACTTGAAATGAAACAAACATCATACAGTATACTGAAAGGGTTAAATGTCCAAAGAAGATAACATACTGCTATCAATTATAAGACACCAATATAACATACCGGTACATAAAATAGGACAGCTTCCATATGCTTATAATATATAATCTTAAGCTTAAAGTAACTTAAGTATGCGGCAATAAAGTTACTAATCACTATGGCTGACAAAATTAACTGTTTAAAAAGATTGTACATGATTCTGCAATATCTAGGGTAGACTAATCAATTAGTACAAAGTGGTCCATTTAGCACGCACACTCAATAACAATCCTACCCCAAAAAAATGGGCGGAGCTACATTAATAAACTTAAGGTTAACATCAATTGTACGAAAGTTAAGGTAAATTTTGGCATTAAACATTTATGAACTACTGCATGCTCATTATTGTTTGTGAGTATTATTTGCACATTTTGTATGAATGTGTATACTGTATACCAATTTTCTGTAGGAATTTTCATATACATGATATATCCTGCGTACAAACTGGACCAGGGCGTACCAATTGGCTTATATAGACCTACCCTATAAATGGAATGAATGCTGTGGACTGGGATCAAGAGTTAACCTGGTAACTAACGTGTGTGTACAGTCAGCAACCATACATTTTAGCTGGCCTGGTCAAGCATAACGTGTTGCCAGGGTTAATGTCTGCACAAGGGTTTGTAGGTGGCAACGCTGTCAATATTCACATACACACAGTTACACACACAAACACACATCCACATCCACACTCCACAGAGAATACATCCATCCACAGTCCCCTCACATGAAGAAACATATCCACAAAATTGAGAGGGTACAGAGAGCAGCTACGAGGATGATCCCAGGTTTGGAAAATTTGGAGTACCAAGAGAGGCTCGAGAGATTGAATCTACCTACACTGGAACAGAGAAGGAAACGAGGACAGCAAATTCAGATGTACAAATGTGTTAGAGGTATTGAAAAAATTGACCAAGAAAACTTCATAGAGAGGGATGGAGGTGAGAGAACAAGAGGTCACAGCTACAAACTGAAAGTGCCTAATAGTAAATCTGATCTGAAAAGTAAAAGATTTCCTACCAACTCGATTAGTGGGTGGAACAAACTGCCAGCCGAAGTAGTGTCTGCACCATCAGTGCATAGTTTCAAAGCACGGTATGACAAACATATCTTAGGAGGCGGGAATTAACGAGCATGCTCACTCCCGCAAATACAACTAGTGTAAGTACAACTAGTGTAAGTACACACACTAACACATGCTTTAGTGATTCAATCAATGCCAATCCAATTGTCTACTGTTGTTTATATAAACATCCCCAATCTCATACCCCACTTAATTCTTGATTAATTAATCGATGGAATCATACACAATTAAATTGTAAAACTTGCAAATTAAACAAACCAAAACTGGGACGACACAAGATAAATGCAAAAGAACTTATCGAAATTGCTATGTGGAAATAACGCTCAATAAAATGAAATTTTGAAATAAAAGAATACAATCCACCCCATAGGGTGTACATCACTACATGAATAAGTTAATCTAGTTCCCAAGCAAACTAATCTCACATATAACAACGCACTATCATCACATTCAAGGAATTGGTCAATATAGTAGTTACATAGTTACATTACATAGCAGCACCCAGCAATCCACCGGCTGCTGCATCCTTGAGTTTTTCAGCGCTGAGGCTGGTGTGTCTCTCTTTCATTAAAGCTGGCAATGGATGAGTGATTGGTGATATAAGGATGTTGTGGCTCCGGGTAGAGCAGTGGGTCATCTCTCCACCATCTTCCCAACTGACTCTTAAACTGGTTAACAGTCCCACTCGACACCACCGCTTCTGGCAGTCTATTCCAGTCATCCACCACCCTCTGGCTAAATGCCTTTGTTCTTGCAAGACTCCTGCAGAATTTCTTCTGAAACTTCTGAGAGTGCCCCCTTGTTCGTACTTCCCTACTACGTAAAGAAAAACTCTCCCTCTCCAGTCTGTCCACCCTATTTACAATTTTGTACATCTGCAGCAAGCTACCCCTCTTCCTCCTGAACTCAAGTGATGGGAGTTTGAGTTCCTTGAGCCTCTCAGAGTACTCTTTGTTTTTCATCCCACTCACTAGTCTTGTCGCTCTTCGTTGCACCTTCTCTATTCTCAGTCCGTCCTTCTTATACATTGGTTGAGCCACAGGCATACAGTATTCAAACTTCGGTCTAACTATGGTCTTATAAAGCATCAGGAATGGCTCAGCTTCTAGGTGCCCAAAGTGCTTGTTGATGAGGCCCAATCTTGCATTAGCTCCAGCTGCCATTTTACTAGCATTGACACTAAATGTAAGCAATGAATCAAAGGTCATACCAAGATCTTTTTCTTCCACCACTGTAGTAATTATAGATCCCCCAATTTTATACTCTTTTGGATTCGACCTTCCATAGTGCATGACTTTGCATTTTTTTCTCATTAAAGGGCAACTGCCACCCCTGGCAAATCATTTATGAATATGACAAACAGAGTCGGACCCAACACTGAACCCTGTGGGACTCCCGACGTCACCTCTCTCCACCCTGAAAAGGCCTCACCCACTCTCACTCTTTGTCTCCTACCCTGGAGAAAACTCTGCTTCCACCTACTGTATGTACTTGGCCAGTAATACCATAATTCTCTAATTTCTTCAGGAGTCTTAAGTGAGGAACCGAGTCAAAGGCCTTTCTATAATCCATGTAAACACAGTCAAAAGACTTCTTTTCTTCAATCCACTTGGTCCATTCTTCCGCCAGACAGTAATTGGGTTTGACACGATCTTCCTTTCACAAATCCATGTTGTGCATTCGTAATCACCCCATTATTGTCTAAATGTTTCATTATCTCCTCTCTAACAATTTTCTCTAGGACTTTTCAACAAACACTCGTCAAACTAATTGGTCTGTAATTCCCTGGATCGTCCCGTTTTCCTTTCTTAAAGATAGACACCACATCAGCGTCTTTCCATGCCTTAGGAACTATACCACTCGTAAGAGACCTGTTGAAAATAATCGTAAGAGGTGCCACTAACTCTTCCAGCGTCTCTACCTCCACTTTAGAGTGCACGCCATAGCAATTTTGATAAGTTCTTTTACATTTATGGGAAGTCCGGGACGTTCTGGTAAATTTTACTAAACTCTGTATGAATAAAGAAAATAAAGAAAATGCCAGAGCATGGAGGCCCATACTCTCAAGACTCCATAACACAGGTGGTCAATTCAGGTAAATCGACAGGCAGCAATTCATCCCCTGCTAAGTATAGTACAGTCTGGCCTGCCAATCCACGAGTTGTCAATCCGCGAAATAGCTAATACGGGAGCAGGGATCCAAAATATAAGTTACCAAAAAACTTTCAAAATGCGAGGATGTATTTACAACATGCGAATCGAGCGCCGAAAGACGGGCAATTCCGCCGTGTTTACCAAATGCGCGGGGGGCGGCATTGCGGGATACGCCAGTATCCGAGCGGAACGGAAGGTTACTAGTTCATCAATCCACGAAAAAACAAGCTTACAACCTTCAAGATTAAGCTATATTTAGTAGTTATATTTTATTATTATTTTGATGATTAACCCTCTGTTCCCGGAAGGGCTCTTGAACGCCCATAAAAAAGCATACCAGAGCTGCCCGGAAGGGCTCTTAAACACCCATGAGGTCAAAGCCTGTGAGCTTGGTGTGCGAGGCGTCGGTCCGACGCATGTAAACAACAGCCGGCTGGACCGTCGCCCCGCATCTCCGGCCACAAGAAGGAGAGCGTCGCTTGTTCGTGTGTGCCTGTATGTTGTTGTTAAGTATCGAAAAGTAGTGTAAAGTGGCTGTTTTGGCCATAAAGTTATCTCCAATGAAATCATCATCACAACTCAACCAGTTGACTTAGAGAGCTCTACTTAATGCCATTCTACAGGTAAATAACACAGCTACGGTTGGGGATGCGCGGGAATGCGGGAAGCAGTCTGATTAACAAATATACGGTAGCCTAGCATAGACGTTTTTCGGCCAAAACACCCGGGTTTCGGGGAATATATATATAATACATAGCCGGGGCTGGAGGGTTAAGTCCACCATTTTAGGCAATTGAAGGGGATAAATAGGCCAGAAAACAGCCATTCTCGGAGTCGGTGCCGCCCAGAAGCAATTATTCCCATAAGATGCATTATTTCTAATCCGCGGATTTTCAATCCACGAGACCTCGAGTCGCCCATAAACTCTTGTATTGGCAGGCCGAACTGTATATTCAACAACAGTAGTTAAACTAAAAAAAAATGTAGGCCTACAGTATGACATTCTTAGAGGTCTTTAGAGAAGACAAAAAACACTGAAAATCTATATTACAAAAGAAAATGTGCTACAACAAATAATTCTTGTATATTATTAGTAATGTAAATGGTTTTTAGTTAACTTAATTCTATACTGGCTAAAAATGTACAAGTATGACGAAAGACAACACACATAACTAAAAGACAAGACTACATCTAACTAATATAATTTCAGATAAGTTACTGATGCAAATATAAAGTATATTCAACCAGAGAGAGAGAGAGAAAGAGAGAGAGAGAATGCTGATCAGTTATTTCACGATTACAAGTCACTTTACGTTTAGATATGTTCATACATACTCACTTGTACACTTCTATATCAACACATTAATTTTAAATCAATAAATTTATATTATAATCATCCATACAGGTATGTTCTACTAAAATAAAGAAATATACTCTATGACCTATATATATGGTAATTCAAAGTTTAATAAGTACTGTATGAAATATGTTTGTGCAATGACTAAATGGACAAGGTCATGGTGAAATTTACCAGACTGTACTGGTAGTTTAATTAAATACTAGTTTATTCAAGTACATTGGGGTTTGTAATTGATGATTAATGTTAAGAACGGGGTGTTACGTATTTCAACACTACCTTTTTATGCTGGTAAATATGAATTTTAAATTAACTTCTTCCCACAGCAATGATGAATACTGAAATGCAAAAATACATAATTGCATTGATTTGTAATAACTATGTGTTGCATCTTCTTTCTACAATTCTCGACCAGTAAAAGGCAAGTATGGGGGGACTTACACTAGGCTATACTTGGCCTTGGTACTCACATCCGTAGCATTGCCCTTTGGAGTCTATGGAGGGTAACTCAGGTGAGTTATTCAGCCTGGTACACAGGGGGCTACTGCATATTATTAAGGTTAACACAGTTTTCCTCTCGGGATGGAACATCACTAATGTCCATTATCTCCATGTTCGTATACAGTACTGCTAGGTGAATAGAGGTATCAGATGTTAGGAGACTCATCCAAATAGTCTCATCCTGCTCAGGAATCCAATCCTGATTCTCTCAATTGTGAACTGAGCACACTAACCAATATGCCACAGGCCAGTACTGCATCCTTTCTCTCAGCATCAACTACACAACCTTAGCCGTTTCTGTCGGTCTCTTTTCCCGTACTACTTTTTCTTCTAGGTGCTGGTGAGATCGCCCGATTGGGTGGCACTGCAAGGGTGGCTGCAGACGGTGGGGGCATTGGCCCATGGGCTCATGATCCCCTCCCCCGCTGCCCTCTCAGAGACGAATCTCATCTCACTCTGGCCCCTTCGGGGGCCCAAGCATCTGGATGGCTTCAGTCTACCGGACTCGGGACTGCTCAGCCAGACAGTCTGGGGAACTACAACAATAACAAAAACTAATCAGTGGCTCTCCAAATCATTACAGAGGGTCTAGAAATTAAAATGTAAAACTTGCAAACTAAACAAACCAAAATTGGGACAAGGACAATATAAAGTCAAATTAAATTATCAAAATCGCTATGTGGAAACAACGCTTACTAAAATTAAAATTATTAAATAAAAGAACACAATCCACCACATAGGGTGTACATTACTACATGAGCAAGTTAATCTGTTTCTCAGTATCTGTATCTGTATTTCTCAGTATCTGTATCAGTTCCATCACTGTGATTATTCCATTACCTTGAAAGTCTGGCAAAAAAAAAAAAAAATGCCATTTGAATTTTCTGAACACATCTGGTATGCTTTCATTTGTACTATAAAGCAATGGAAGTAAGACGGAACCTCTCTGACGGAACCAATTAGCAATTTTTTGTAGTTTCACTTTTTGTGATCATTAAACTCCTACATTCCTAAGATATTACCATATCAATATAAATGTATGCATGAATGTGTACTGTATATTAAAATAAAATGTTGCTTACTGTAGTTTGAACACAAAAACTGACAAAATATGGTGAAAACAAAATATCACACACATCATATCTATATTTACATTGCAATGAGCAAGTTAGCAAACACGGGCCAAAACTTAACTAATGACCACTTTCCACGCTACTGAAACTGTTGCGGTCTCTGAAATTAACCTTCAAATTATTCATCCCATGTCTTCTTCAGTTGGCCACATTCTTTTCTTGCAACAACATTCATATACTGTACTTACACTCATGGTAAAAATGGTATCAGAATTCCTGGTTTAAAATATTTCTATTTAGCTATGAGACATTAAACTACACCTGTCAAATATGAATCAGGCTTAATGGAATTAATTTAATTCAAAAGCTTATAAGATTCCATAATTCAAAATGTTTGCAGCATGGCAATCGAGCTTCTGCAAAATTTGCACAGAACTTTGCAGTTAGTCCCTAGTTTTGCGAAACTCTAACCAATTCACATAAGTTTCTTTATTATGCTTATCCATATCCATTTCCACATATTACAATTCCCCATTATTCTCTATCTCTTGCCAGCCTCTCTCCATTCCTGAATAACCAGTCCAACCACTTCAATTCAAAGGTTCTTCAAAGTTCACCATTCCACCCCCTTCATGTCCCTGTTATACACAGGGCACATAAAGCTACATGGTCCTGTATTTGAGAGCAATTGTTTCTCCAAACACTACAACATTGATTCTAGAGGTGGCAGAGTGGTGCAACCAGGTCTCAGTGAGACATAATACATCAAGGTTACGTTCATCCAAGATCTCGCAAATATGATCCACTTTGTTACGCAAGGAACGAACATTCAACAGACCCAGTTTCAACCGGCTCCCTTGTGCATTTTTCAGTTTTTTTAACCTACAAAATTGGTGTTTTCAATAACTTTATTTCTCTGAGCTGTCATTAGAGGACAATTTCTACTTGAGGCGAAATGATTTGGCGGCTCCGTAACTGATGTGGAGCTCATACAATTTATACATTTGGGGGAAGTCTTGTTGGTGCAGTCTTTTGAGTTATGAGTACCGGCACAGAAGTTGCATTTTGGATCCTAATTTTTCCGATAACACCTGTCACTGGTATGGCCAAAGCCCTGGCAATGGTAACATTGTGTTACCCAGAAGCGATCGTATGCACGACATCTCACAAGTCCAACATACACAGAATTGCCATCATCCACAATGGAAGAGCGTATTTCAGGTGACATTTTTACTACCGCAGTCTTTGTGTGTGCATCACTCTTTTGCTTGGTGAATAGCAAATTCATAGCTAAGCCATCGTCGACCAGGGACTTTATTCTTGGGTTCTTGTTGAGGATGCTGGGAATGATCTCATTATCCTCAGTGTCATTTTTGGCAGCATCTTCTTTGGTTCGGAGACACTGAAGGCACTGTCCACCACCAAACACTGATTGATGGCCCTTCCTGCATCTTCTTTGGCTTTCTTGGATGGAAGTCGTACCACCAGTACACCTGAATCAGTTCTAGTTAACTTGTTAACCGGAACCGAAGCCAAAGCAGTCTCGATTGCCTTTGTATCTGGTGGGCTTACTGGCTCGGAGGATCGGTCTTTTGGCTTCACTACCAGGACCTGATGGTCCCAGACAGTTTTTTTCTTTCCACCATCTACCACCTCAGTGGTGCGTTTGGTCGGCTCCTTTTTGGTCTCTTCAAATGTTTGCTGAACTATCTTGGCAAACAAGGGAATGTCGGGGGCAGCAACTTTAGTCTCAAGGATATCCATTCTGTCACCAATACTCTCTATCTCCACGGCCACCGCAGCAAGGGCACCCTTCACTTCGTTTACAATGGCAGTCTTCACTTCACCAACTAGGGCAGCCTTCAGGTCATCCAAGGTCTGCTGACTAATTGCTGCGTCCTTAGTAGCCAGGGGGTGGTATCGCAAACAGTGCAATGCCATTTAAATCCCGGTTTCTTCTTTGCAAGTACTCTGAGGTCCTCATCATCAACATTTATACAGTTGACGTGAAAATATGTACCACACAAGTAGCAGCCCAGCGATTTGGCCTTGCCCACAACCTTCCCGCAACTGCAACTCTGCTTGCTTGCTGCCATTTCAGTGGAAGTAACCAATAATTAAAAAGCAAAAACACCCGTTTTTCGTATCTGATTAAAAATAAGAGAAAACCCTAGTTTAAAAAAAACGTGAAAATAACTACCTGGGACAGACCCCAGGTAGCGCCATCCCCGTCAGTGCCACCACAATGGAAAAAAATTAAAATTAAACTGCGGGCAACATATGCAGTATGCAGTAAATATGATTACTGCAGGTGACGTACTGATACGTTTTGGTATTACCGGCCGACTTGGCAGCACCGAGTCGCTCCGCTTGCTGCCAGACGCAGCCGTAAGCTCTAACCTTTCCTCCCAAACTAATATCAGTCTGCTACAAGCATCGGTTGTGAGAGGGTCTGTGGTAAAGCAAGAAGTGTTTTAGAAACTGAAATTCAAGGAAAACAGGTCCGCTTCTACATGTATTTGTGACAGCTATATACCAGATACGAAAGTGAGGTTCATTTCCTTTTACAGGCCATAACTTGTGTCTTCTAAACACAAAACACATCTAGTTATCCAAAGTGGAAAATTTTAAAAGAGGGAGAGAGAGGAAGTGACAATAAGCTTTCTACCAGGCCCTGCCGCTCGCTGTACACAGGAAAGTGTTAGGGATATTTTCAAGGCCAGAGTAAGGGTAGAATGAATGGAGATAGGGAGTAGGAATAGGGAGATAGGGAATTAAATAGGGAGAATTTGACATGAATTTTTCATTGGGACTGGCTTAAATCCGCTCAGGGCTACAGATACAGAAGTAGGGTAACATATACTGAGCAGAAATAGCGGGACAATCCCCGCCTGAGTGGTAAAGCTATCTAATTGTGGTAATTCTCTCTTGGTAAATGGTAATGGCATGCTGAATGAAACCCTTAGCAACACTGATTTCAATCAACCTCTAACCTCCTGGTCAGTAGACAAAAGCCGAGGAATCAGTTTCTCTCTGGCAGTCGAGGAGTCTTGGGTGTTGCTCTATCTTTGGATGTATAATACATTGCAAGTAGAGGCGATTATTGTGGGTTAAAACAGTGCAATAATATACATATATTGACTTACGATAGTGCAAAGAGCGCTTGATAGAGAACAATAGTGGTACCAAATTTCTCAGAAACTTAAGCGAGAGTGAGAGGGTTAAAGGTAGTCTCTTGCCTTGGAAACTGACCATGTGAAAATATAATTTATAGCTGGGGTTAAAATTGACATGGAGCTGATAATTTTTCAATATACTGTATATATTCTCTTGAATATACTCATCAATTTCTGCACCTCTCTCAGTCTTTGCACTGCCAAACTATCTTACTCTGCATATAGTCCTCAAATATTGTTGTGCAATCAGTAAGGCAAATTAAGTTTCAGTCTTACTACTTCCAGAAAATTATATTCAACGTAAGAAGGATCTGTCAGTTAGAGGGCTAATCTAGATATTCTTTAACCCATATAGTCCCAAGGTTTTTCCTAAGTTGAGTAAAGTCTTCTGGCTTTGGCATTAATCTATCTATCTATCTACAGTATTGCCAGACGTCATGGTCCCCGAAGGGGCAGCCACGAATGAATCGCCCCCATGCACCTCTGTCCCCAGTCAGTCGACGCCCCTCCTCCCATCCAATACCGCTTTCACACATATACTTCTTAACTCCATCCTTCTATCTCTCTCTCGGTCTGCCTCTCCCTCTCTGTCCTCCCACTTCACTCTCGTACACTCTTGGTCATTCTCTCGCTTCCCATGCGTTCTACATCTCAAGGCGTTCTTTTTCACATTAATAAAGACTAAAATTTGTTGTCTGATTGAAGGGTTTACATATTTCAATTACAGTATCTCAAAATGTTAAGTACCACTCAGCTATTCCAGATCAGAAAAATGTCACTGTAATTATTTTATACTTATACAGTACAGTACTTCAAATAACTTCTGCATTACAGTACTTTAACCCATCCACACACAGGGCACAATTTGCGCCCTTTCTGGGATAATTAAAAGCCTTTGAGACCATCAGGGGTGTTTAGAAACCTTTAGTTTAGTTACTTCAACCTCTGCAGTTGTCTTTGAGTGAGTTGTGGACAGAAAACTAATTTTGGAGAGGTAATTATGAGATTAAGAGAACTATTTCTGAATGCTAAACGGCAAACCCGAGTCCACACGATAGCGAGAGGGTTAAAATAGCTCATTCACTCCATTGTTTTTGGGAATGGAGAAATAAGTGATTAGGTTGGAAAATTGTCAACACACAAATATTCAAGTTATACTCTACTCTCCTCAACACTAATTAAGACGTATGAGCAATTCTGGGTATTTGTGTTCTTTTTATTGTACAGTTTCTATCCATATTATTAAGTTCCTGTCTTAAAGTGGAAAGAATACTGGATAGAGTATCAAGCCTAAATAAGCTAAGTAGCTATAATGATAGCTTTTCCTAATGATAGTAGGTACAGTCACATCCAAAATTGTGTCCTACATCCTTAACTTCAACTCTCTCCAGGTATAAATGAAAAAAAATATCCTTAACAGATATAAACAAAGCCTTTCTATTCAAGCTATGTTCAGTGCTTTTGAGGAATATTTTTTTGTCTTAAACCCTCCTGGCCCGGTTGTCATTTTAAAGTGACACCACGAATTAAGGGCCGGTGCCCGGATGTCATTTTAAAATCTGTAAGCTTGAAAGCCTATTCAGCTTGGTCTGAACGCCGTGCGTCCGACGCATGTAAACAAAGCCCGATCGTTACGTCACCGCACCTCCGAAAAGAAGAAAGAGAAGACTCGTTTGTTATTGTATGTCTGTATGTCGTTGTTTCAGTAGTGAAAAGATCGTCATATTGCTAACATCGCCTGCAAGTGCTCTCCACTGAAATCGTCATCATAACTGAACCAGTTGACATAGAGAGCTCTACTCAACGCCAGTCTACAGATTGGAAACCGCACTACATTTATAGATGCGTGGGAAATTTCTAGCAGTTAAACTAAAAAAAAATACAGTAGCCTAGGCCTAGACGTTTTTCGGCCAGATCGCCCGGGTAGCCCACACTGTCATTTTGAGAGCCTGCCCGGGCCAGGAGGGTTAAACAACTAGAGGATTTTTTTTTTGAAGTTATGAGGGCGGGACACCACATTTGTCCGTGGGTGTACCGTACTCTGAGGAAGAACTGATAGTATATTTTAAATGTTAAAATCTTCAAAGCACTACCAAAATCTAAGTTAATACATAGAGTATTGTCAACGGTTGTGATGGATACAATGAGTTTATAAATTAGTAAAACAGAACCTACAAAATCAAAGGAACACAGATTTGCCTATGGCGTTAAAAAATCATGCATTACTTTGATCATTCCATGCAACGGTGTGTGGGGTAGATTATCCAATTTGTACGCATAATTGATGAAATTACTTAATACCCACACACAACCAGTGGAGTTTGAATAATACATTTAGTATCAAAATGCACGGTAGCTAAGATAAATTTTGACAATAACTTTATCAATCTAACTCAACTCATTTTTAGTGGGAATCTTTTATTGATACTGAATTGCGTAAAGTTGAACCACCGCGTACAAACTGGCTGCGCTACACCCTACTGTAACTTTGAACACAGTATTAAAATTAACATGAACAGACAAACAACTATCCACAAGGGACAACTAAACTTATCAATACCAAATATACATAATTACATATATCTTGTGCAGCATATTTTTTCTCACCACAATGGTTACCTCTTGATCAGACTATAAACAATGAAACAAAAGACATGTACACTTATGCCCAAAAGTCAAGTCCCCATTTCACTATTTCAACACCATTTACCTCTCTTGATGTAAACAAAATATGCCTTAACTCATTCAGTATACTATAACACATTATTTGTTTATTCTAATTATTATTAAACTTATTTTATTCTGCTTAGGAGGAATCTGTAAAACTAAAAGGGTTTATTAGGATAGTTTTTACCTTCTTGAGTCATAGAGGTCCTTCATAAACAAAATACAACTGTCCAATGATAGCCAGAATAAAATAAAGGGTATCATACTACTGAAAGGGTTAACCAACTAAACAAATCCTGAATATAAAAGCTCTGATCATGTATGTTAACCCTTTTACTCAGACAACACTATTTGTTTTATTCTACCTGCCTCTACTGTAGATGATTTTCATCCAACTTAGTAAGGACCTGTCATAGAGGGTTAATTGAGATAACCTTTAACCCTTGGAATTCCAGAGGTCCTACTTAAGCTGAGTAAAATAATCTGGCTGTAGCATTAACAAAATATAAAAATTGTTGTCTCACTGAAGAGATGAAGGATTATTTTGTTTATGTTTACTAAAGAGATAACCCAAGTTGAAACAATGTTAGAAGGAAATGACTATTGTGTGAGAGTGTACAGTACTGAATTACCACCAGTAACTTTATGCCTGTTGTGTACCTTTGGTCCGTCGCCAGCTCGCTTATTCGACACCACAGTTACTACACTACACACACTTTTCTATTAGACTGTACATATATAAATAAATGGGTACACAAACCTAAGTGCTGTTTTGTGCATGAGAATATTCCCTAACAATCACACTGCATATATAATTTTCTTATTTAATTTAAGCAGCGATCAATCAATTAGTTTGCATAGATAACATAAAAGAAAATATAGTAGTCTACTTAAAAGTTGTCGGTCACGACCCGGAATCTAAAGCCGGTTTCACACCAGAGCTTTTTTGTTTGTCTTTTTTCTGAGCTCTGATCTGACAACTTCTGAAACAGACTAAAATGTTGTCACCTATCAGCCTCTAGTCTACTTGCCAATACAGGTGCAATAAAGTCTCAGACAGATGTCAGAAAAAAGCTGCGAATCAAAAGTTGACTATTAAGCTCTCATGTGATACCCCCTTAACCCTAACCCCTTTAGTCCGAGGGCATACTCCACAATTCCAGTCTGGCTAACGCAACATACATTTCTACAACTGTAAAAGGACTCCTCGAAGTGAAGGGGGATGAATGATGGGAAACTTTACCATGGTTAATTAATGGAGTAAATATTTACTCTGGCCCTACTAAAGTATCCCCTTCAATATGAGACGGTTTTGTTCATTATTCTGATTACCGGAATCATTGGATGATTTTACGCAGCTTAGTTAGGAACTGTGAGAGTCAAAGGATGAATGGAGATCGTTTTGTACCATTTGATTCCCAGAGGTCACTTTAAAGGAAGGCGTGTAAAATCTTCTAATGTTAGCCAGAATAAAGTACATATGACACCACCATACTGATAGGGGTCAATTACTACTAATAATAATTATAATAATTAGTAGTAGTTAATTACTGGATTCAACATAGACTTTGGCCTTACAAATATTGAACTAAGTATTTGTCCATGTTTTATACAATAAAGATATGAGGTCAGGCATTGCTACTAAGCAATAATAATAATAGTATGGAGAGTTTGAAGCACAGCCACCACACGCACCACAGCTGGGAGGAGTGAGCGAGGAATTGGAGGGGGAAGGGGACAGGTTTGAAGGGACAAGGGGGCCAGACTTGAAGGTGGATTGAAGGGGAGGGGTGGAATTGAAGAGGGAAAGGTGACTTCAAGGGAACTTGTAAGATGAAAAGGGAGCAGGGACTTGAAGGATGACAGGGAGTGAAACTTTAAGGGAGAAGGTGGGCAGACTTGAAAGGGGAGGAACTTGAACAGGAAGGGGGGATGCGAGGGACCATGAAGAAGGGAATAATTAAGAGCATAATTGAGAAACTAAGTTGAAATTGGATGAAAGGAATTTGATATAAAATGTGAGGGGAAAAAAGACACAAAGGGAAATGATGTGATAGAGGTGGAAATGGCTGAAGGGAAATGATGGAAAGGTATAGTAGATATAATGAAGAGAATTGATCGGTGAGGTGGTTCTAGTTGACAGGATTGAGAAACTAGGATGGAAAGGAGTATTTGGAGTCTCGTATGATGTATATAGAGTATTATATTGAAAGCGTTTAATAGGAGAGACAGTTTTGGCTGAGTTGAAAGAACAGTAAGGGTATATGGAGTGGAGTTGAAAAGGCTAAATCTATTTGTGGGCAATGGATGACGGCGATTAAGGGTGTGAGGGATTAAGGAAAAGTTGAAAAGGTTACATCTATTTATGGATACTGGATGGGGATGACCGAGGGGGTGTTGTAAAGGGAATAAAGAGTACATGTACAGTAAAGTTAAAAAGGTTTACAACTACAGTACTGTACTTGTGGGTTATGAATGAGGGTGTCCAGCTTACCATACCCTACCTGGCTTACGTCTGCTTCTTCGCACTCTCAGACAGCGGCCACGGATGATGGACCTGGAGAAATAAAGGTGGCATAATACATGTCATATAATTACTTTTAAAGTACATTTAAAGTACTGTACAAGTATGGAAGTGGATAGGGCGAGTCACAGTCAGTAGATCAGAGAAGACCTGGCAAAAGGTACGAAAGAAGGATCTCAGGATTAGGGGGTCTAGACAAGGATGCTGCAGGGGGATTGTACAGCATGGAGAGCAGCTATTAGGTAATCAAGGCATACCTATGCTAAGCATAGAACTGTCTTTCAAACCATAAACAATAACTCAATTACCTTCGGCTAGGCAGCCTAGGGAACGACTACTACTACTACTATTACTCAAATACCTATACACTTATACAGTACTCCGTTTCATTTCATCTGACGGTAAATTAAATACCTTAGCAGCAAATTTATCGATACTTAATGGAAAAATATGAAACTATTATGTATCTGCATCATATTGACACCATGTTTATATAATTAGCACCATATTTCATAACAAAATCTTAAAAATTACTGAGAAATCTTGATGGAAACTTTGCAATTTACAGTCAGTTGAAAAGAAACAGAGTTATAGTTAGTACTGTATATACAGCATACTCTACAAGAGAGGAGAGGGGAGAGGGAGAGGAAATATATCCTTCTATTTCCTAATAATAATAATAATCTAAATATTTCAAAATGTATTCTTATATCTTTGCAAGTACTGTACTGTAGAATATGAAATAGGGGAGTGGTGACCCTCTTCGGGATTTAAGAGGGGGCCATATCCCAAAATTATATAGTATAACTTGCAAGTTACAATTATAAACATATAACTTTGTGCATTTCATCAAACAGCTAAATCTGAAATTGGTATACTGTATATCTGGATTTAAGAGGGGGCCATATCCCAAAATTATATAGTATAACTTGCAAGTTACAATTATAAACATATAACTTTGTGCATTTCATCAAACAGCTAAATCTGAAATTGGTATACTGTATATCTGGATTTAAGAGGGGGCCATATCCCAAAATTATATAGTATAACTTGCAAGTTACAATTATAAACATATAACTTTGTGCATTTCATCAAACAGCTAAATCTGAAATTGGTATACTGTATATCTGGATTTAAGAGGGGGCCATATCCCAAAATTATATAGAATAACTTGCAAGTTACAATTATAAACATATAACTTTGTGCATTTCATCAAACAGCTAAATCTGAAATTGGTATACTGTATATCTAACACACTGGGGACCTTTGTAAGTATACAATTATTTGATATCTAGATATAAAATCAGTACTGTAGTGATCTTCTGTTAATGGCTGACAAGCTTAGTTACTGATAGGCACTACTTGTTCGCACAGTTGTTGTTGTTGTTGTTCCCTAAGCTGCCTGGCAGAACAGCCCGAAGTCCCTAAGGAAGGCCATGGCCACGATCGAGCTTTCCAACAGGGCTCTCAAGAAGTGTAGATTATGTTGTTGGTGTAAGTGATTGTGTAGAATGCAGTCTTCTATGATGTGTTGAATAGTATGGGGTGCCGTGTTGCATCCTGGGCAGGTGTCGACGATGGAGATATCCAGTCTCTTCTCACAGTATTAATAGATAGCTACTTAGGTTTCTTTTTACCTACTTATTGATGATTTAATTCACTTAACCCATTAATAACCCGACTTAAGTCCGTATCTAAAAACGTGGACTATGTGGCGGGGACCGACTTAAATCCGTGTGCAATTTTTGAGCAAGAATGGTTGTGAGAGAGACGAGCGACGGGAGGAGCGTAGGTTGCCTCATGACCGCTCGGCATGGACCCCGCGTGCCTACTGACATCTACTCCACACTACTCCACCCTCCCTACCTCGCCACACAGGGAATTATATAAGGAAATTACCGTATTTTAGAGTTTTTGCACTCGTGTTGCACGATCGTTGCAAGAGAACGCGTGGTCGTAGAAGGATGGTTCTGGTGTCATTGGAAAGCTCAATTTACGCCCTTTCAGGGATACATAATTGTATTACGCTCTGGCTCTTGTTTATGCATGAAAAAGAGCACGGAAACAAGGCCATTTAGGGTAAAAAAAAAAACGCTGGGCGCGTAGTGGAAAAAACTGACGGGCCCGCTCGTAAGGTGTTAAAGAACCCCAGAAAAAGTTAGAGAGCTAACTGAGATACCAGTACTCCATTTGATGCCTCGAGATCCTTACTAAGCTGAGTTATACATACACAAATTTAAAGACTGAGTGCACCACACAAAACGCGGTTCTGGTCTCACGTCCTAATGGCGGCGTTCCAGGCAACCCTGTTAAGAGCTGCCTCAATTGTCAGGTTCTCTGATTTAAAATCAGACCACAAAGTTCGATCCTTGGTGCAGCTCCCTTCCCTCCACATTCATGGACTTGCATCTTTTCACCCAGCTTTGTTCGTCCATCCTCTCCACATGTCCAAACCATCCAAGCCTGTTACTATGCATCACATCACTGATACTCTTGATACCTTCTCCTTAGCTCCTCACTTGATATCCTATCTTGCAGTTTGGCATCACACATCCATCTCACCATTTTCATCTCATTGCGTTCCATTCTGTTGATATCACAATTCTGAAGCATATGTTATTGCGCTTCGAACGCATGAAGTGTATACCTTTCCCTTCAAGGGGAGAGGGAGTCTTCTCATGGTGAGTAGTGGCAAAAGTTCTCTAAACTTTCCCCAGCCGCATCTTATTCAAGCAATAGTGGCGGCCTCAGCCCCACCACCGGCAGAGATAGTATCACCCAAGTAGCAAAACTTGTCCACCATCTCCAGTGCCTCGTTGCCAAAGTCGACACTTTCGAGCCGGTCATTGAATACAAGCTTATCTTTGCATACTACAGTACAGTATGCAATCAAATCTATCAATTTCGGACTTCTTACTTGGTAGAGGTTCCTTTATTCTAGTGCAGCGCTTCTTACTGTGATGGACAGGACTCCCATGGGAGATGCTATATGCAGATGATCTAGTTCTTATCGCAGATAGTGCGCAGGAAGCAGAGGCGAAGTTCAAAAGATAGAGGGAAGGTATGGCAAATAAGGGTCTAAGAGTTAACATAGATAAAACAAAGGTCATGATTAGTGGAGTAGGGCGTGGAGCTATGGAAAGAAGCGGCGACTATCCATGCGCAGTATGTGGGAAGGGGGTGGGAAGTAATTCAATTCAATGTTGTGTCTGTAGTGACTGGATACACAAGAGATGTAGTGGAGCTAGAGGACCTTTGACAAGAATCATAGACTTTGAAGGGAGGGAGTTAGTTAGTTATGTAGAGCAGATTAACCAGACCACTGAGCTCCATACGGAACTCTCATAGGTCTGGTGAAGGGAGGGAATTGAGTGGAAGCTACCTCTACTGCTGTTTGCGGATGATACAGTTCTGATGAGTGATAATGAATGGGAGTTGCAGGGTCTGGTAAATGAGTTTGGAACAGTGTGCGAAAAACGGAATTTGAAGGTAAATGCGGGGAAGAGCAAGGTTATGGTCTTCGAAAGGGGTGAAGTCACAGAGTGTGAGGTGAAGCTGAACGGTCAGGCTATGGAGATCGTCAACTCTTTTAAGTATCTGGGCAGTGTGTTGAGTAAAGATGGGACTATGGATGAAGAAGTGCGGGAGAGGGTACAACAGGGGAAGAGGGTTGTAGGAACGCTGAAAGCAGTAACAAGAAATAGGGTGGTCAGTATGGAAGTGAAGAAGTCCTTGCATGACAGTGTGGTAATCCCGACACTGACTTACGGAAGCGAAGCATGGACGATGGTTGAGAGACTCAGACCAACAGTGAGAGCAGTGGAAATGAATTACTTAAGAAGTGCGTGCGGAGTTACATGGAGGGATAGACAGACTAATGAGGAAGTAAGAAGGAGGTGTGGTGTGGAGGTAGATGTGCTGGAAAGTGTGAAAAGGAACAACTTGAGATGGTTCGGCCATATGGAACGTATGGAAAGCGAGAGAATGAGTAAGAGGGTGTACGAGAGCGAGGTGGAGGGACAGAGAGGGTGAGGTAAACCGAATGAGAGGTGGAAGGATGGAGTGAGGAAGTACATGAACGAAGGCGGTGATGGTTGGGGGGAGGGGCGTCGACTGACTGGGGACAGAGGTGCATGAGGGCGGTTCATTCGTGGCCACCCCTTCGGGGATCACGGCATCAGGCAATAGATAGATAGACTTTGAATGTGCAGTGTGCAAGGGAGATCTTGTATTAAATGACCCGCCTGTCAGTGTTGATTTCGACAGTGTAACGCTGGAGTGTGTGAATAAGTTCTGCTACCTGGGCGATACAGTTTCCGCTGGAGGTGGCGCTGAAGCTAGCTCCATTGCTAGAGTCAGAAGTGGCTGGGAAAAGTTTAGAGAGCTGTTGCCACTCCTGACCATGAGAGGGCTCCCACCCCACCTTAAAAGGAAGGTGTATACCTCGTGTGTTAGGAGCGCGATGACCTATGCCTCTGAGACGTGGCCGGTTAAAGCGGAGGATGTCAATAGAATGGAATGGAATGAGAAGAGAATGGTGAGATGGATGTGTGGGGTTAATCTTAGGGACAGGGTATCGAGCGAGGAATTGAGAAGGCGTCTGTGCAATAGGAGTATCAGTGAAGTGATGCGCACGAGCCGACTTGGTTGGTTTGGACATGTGGAGAGAATGGATGATCAGAACTGGGTGAAGAAATTCCGGACTGTGAACTTGGGGGGAGCTGCGCATAGGGGTGGACCTAAAATGACGTGGGCTCGGGTACTCTGGTCCGATCTCAAAATAAAGAACTTGACAACAGAGGCAGCCCTTGACAAGGCCGCCTGGAAAGCTGCCATTTAGGATGTGAGACTGTAACCACAGTCTGTGTGGACAAACGGTCTTTAATTTAAGGTTATTAAACTTGTATGTTGTATGTATGTACCCAACTGCAGTAGACGCTACACTGTATTGAGTTCGCGCCCACCCCTTTTCTGCATATTGCGCATGGCTATGCACCAATTTTTTTCTACCTTTCCTAGCCCTAAATCACTGTGTAAAACCTTGGTTTTATTTATGTTAACTCTTAACCATTTACTGGTAGCAGCATCAATATATCAAAGAAACCATTGTCTGATTGAAGGAGTCAACCCTCTGAAAATCTTATGTGTTTCATACTACTTGATTTATTCCTGTTCACAACTTCTCTGACATTAATTAGCAGGAAAGAGACAAGTTTGGTTACTTTCTTGTAATAAGTTATTAAAATTAAAGCTAGATGTGTGAGAGTTAATGGATTTTACTTGCTGTAGCTAGAACATCGTTAGAAGACATATCTTTCATAACAGTCCTTACTAATAGCATAGTTAATTATTTCATTCAGGTAATGCCAAAATTCATTTATTCTAACTACCTGTATATTATTTCACTCAGCTTCAGAAGGACTGCTAGGTATCAAAGAGTTAAAGATTGGTGATATCTGATTGAAAGAGTTACAGACACTCATTCCTACTAGATCAACGTTTACAAACTTACTTGTGTAGAGGTTTTGGTGTACACTTCCATCATCTGCTTTCTTACTTCTTCCATCAAATCTGGCATATCGGCTTTGGTTAAGCCTTTAGTAGAAATAGGTGGCAAGCAAGTGACAATTATGTGGCCTGAAAAATATATAAAATAAATAATTAAATAAGTATTAAATAATCAATTACTTTAAAAACAAATCAAAGCTTGTAATTTAAAGATGGTAGATAATATGAATTAATTTGTTAATTGTTCAATATATCCTAAATTTAAATCTTAGCAATAATGCAAGTAGATGTGTATCTTATACAGTATACTGTACATAAGTATAAATAAATATATAAATATATATACAGTATATACTGTATGTATACGGTATATATATATATATATATATATATATATATATATATATATATATATATATATATATATATATATATATATATATATATATACACACAGTATATATACTGTATATATAGGTATATATTAAAATATAAGGATGTTGTTGTTGTTGTTGTTCCCCAAGCTGCCTGGCCGAACAGCCCCAAGGCCCCGAGCAATTCCAAGGCCATAACCGAGTGCCCCCACAGAACCCTCCCCGCCGACCACAATAAAGCCTGGGTGACCGAAGCCACTCCATGGCGGGGAGCTGAGGAGGGTGCAGAAACGCCCGGGAAACCAAAGCCCCACCCAGGGCCCTGTGCCCCTCAGCAATTATGAAGAGAAAGTTGAGGGGCAAGGGAAAAATGTGACGCTTTGGCTTCCAATCTTGGTAGATTGGGAGGTCAATCCACAGAAGAGACGCCGTCACTTGAGATCTAGAAAATATATAAGTTAAAGGAACAGTCAGAGTAAGCTATGGGTATGGCAGAGATTGCTCAGCTCTCACTCTGATAGACCAGCCCATCACCACATGACTAGAACCCAATCCTCTCAGCATCAGCTAGCAAAGGCCCTAGAAGGCCGCCTTTGGCGGGGGGATAGCTCCCCTATTTCAACCCCTTTCGGGGTTGGGCACCCGCCCAAAAAATATAAGGATGTTTTTATTGGCAGCGAGTTCAAACTTATGTGAAAAATAAATAAAATAAATATACTGTACTGTAAATACAATAATCAATTAAAACAATAAATATACCATAAGTAAAACAATAAGATAATGGAAAAAACAAAGTATTGCTCCTTTGTATTCTCCTGCCAATATGAAAAAACTTCTGCAATCCACCACATCTTAACCAATGCAAAGTAATTCCTCACTCAAAGTTGTAGTTACGGTCCTGAAAACAGAGACTTAATTATAAACAATAATTTTCTTTTTTAATTTTCTTGCAATTATGTACCATTTCTATCTTATTTACAGCTTAATAATTAAGCATAACAAATTTAGGTGAATTTTCTCCCTAATTATAATTTATAATGTAAAACTTGCAAAATTAACAAACCAAAATAGGGACGACACAATATAAAGGCAGAAAAACTTATCAAAATTGCTATGTGGAAATAACATTTCAATCAAATGAAATTTTGAAATAAAAGAACACAAAACCACCACATAGGGGCGCCAGACCAATGAGAGTTCCGTATGGAGCTCAGTGGTCTGGTTAATCTGCCCTACTTAACCTAACCTAACCACATACGGTGTACATCTCTACATGAGCAAGTTGATTTGTTTCCCAAGCAAACTAATCGCACATATTACCCCCAGGGGGTATTGTTCTTCATCTAATGGTGGAGGAAAAAAAATAATATGCCTCACGCATCCTACTGCGTGTCGTACAAGGCGACTAATAGGGGGGATGGCGATAGACTTGTGGACCAACAGCCATTACTATGCAATAAAGTCTTTATCTTAGCACTGTCTTAGTATGGCACTGCCGAGGCGGGTGGGGTGCGGATAGGTGCCACAGGGGACTGAGTCTTACCTGGGCGCTGTTTGGCACGACACCTGTGTCGGCAACAGTGTTTGCATGTTGGAGCAGTGTTGGGGCAGGACTTTATTGTTCTATAGTCCAATTGCCTAATATACAGTATAGTCTTGTTATGGTGCTGTCTTTTTGTAACACTGTTAAGGCTGGTGTGGTTGCAGATACTGCAGGTGCAAGTGATGCAGGGGGACTCTGTTGAGTCTTGCTGAGGCACGGTTAGCACTATACCAACATCAGCCACAGTGATGACTTGGTGGGGCAGTGCTGTGGCGGGACTTTATTGTACTACAGTACACTCCAACTACTGAAAGGCAACCCCGTCTGAGCCGTTACATTGCATGTAATGGAAAAATGACGTTAAACCATTGTATGTATGTACAGTATGTATATAACAATGCACTATCGTCATGTTCAAGGAATTAGTCAATTTGGGAAGTTCAGGACGTTCTGGTAAATTTTACTAAATTCTTTATGAATATAGAAACTACAATTTATGTTAATATGTTCTATTAAAGCACAATTGGAATTTGAGAAGATAATAACAATAGTACAAAATACATACAGCACTCACTAACAAAAGTGCTATACCTGTGAGCATAGCAAGCTTCACATAACCCCTACCATTTTTTTTTTTTCCCTCAATTAGTTTAACCAGACCACTGAGTTTTGAAACAAAACTCTCATAGGGCTGGCCCGAAGGATTAGTCTAAATCTCAGTCAGGACGTTAAGGCGGCGTAAGAATCGGAGGATGGGCCCTTCCAATTACTACCCTAGAAATAACATACAGTACATTAATATAGTACAAATAAATTAAGGATATCACAAATGTAAGCAATTGATACTATCAAAAGTGAATAGATACAATAAAATAAAGTAGGCCTACAATAATTGCAAATTAAAATGTAAAACTTGCAAACTAATCAAACCAAAACTTGGACAAAGACAATATAAAGGCAAAATAACTTATCAAAATCGCTATGTGGAAATAACGCTTACTAAAATAAAATTTATGAAATAAAAGAAAATGAGGAAGCAACAACAGATATAAACAAAGAGTACTCTTTTAACAACAACAATTCATTTTAGAAATAATAAAAAATCTATCTATCTATCTATTGCCGGATGCCTTACTCCCCTTAATGAGGGTGGCCATACACGGAAGGCCCCCAAGGCGAGTCCCAAGCGGACCTATCCCCTGTAAGAGGGACAACCCATGCTAGTTTACTGAAGGACTTACAGGATTGACCACTCAATTTGGGGTCCGTCCGACCCCGAGCCCCTCTATGTATCTTTTTAGCACTATTTTTCTACAGTGGTGTTCGGCTACTCCATCCACTAACCTGCTTCACCCTTAGGTAAGCAGTACTGATTTGTATCAGGTTTACTCCCCTAGACAGGTTGCCGACCATGGCTGACGAGTCCCATTCACCCGGAGATCAATAATAACAATAGAAAAACAAAATAGAAAAAGATAAACAATCAATATATACAGACAAAAAGTAAGCAGAGGTTATATGAGAAAATTCAAGTAAAAAATGCTTGTATGTACTGTACATATAAATGTATATACTCTGGCACTTACCCCATTTTTTTTTTTTTTTTTTTTTTTTATGGGGGTGGCCAACTTGAGACAGAGCCCGAACAGGGATATCATAACACAAAATTAAACGCAAAAGCACACACATCTAGGTCATCCAGGAGAAATACCCAGAGACCCAGGCCCATTTGGGGTCTCCAGCAAAAGATTTCCAGGTCCCAGATCCCCCGGAGAGGCTCCGATTTCTGCAGGCAGACCCGCAGCGGAACCACCACAAGCCCGCTCACCATGCTTCCAGGCATACCCTTCATTACCACCGACTCCCGGGGCCAGGTGCCTGACGGACTATTATCTAGTCCAACTGGCGCATGATAAAAATTATTGATATAAAATTTTAGAATACCGTACAGTCACATTAATTGACCTTAAAAAATTAAATTTATATAACAATTTACTTGCATCAAAACCTCTGTCTACTAAGAGTCTGTATAGTACCCTAGCTCTAGCCCAAAAGTCATAATTATACTTTAGTGCAAATTTTACATTTTATTAGCTGGTAATAAAAACAATTATGAGCTATTTTGTTATTGATATATCTACTAGAGAAAGGAAAGTATATTATGTTCAATTTAAAATTGTCAACTTTGTGATATACTTTAACCCTTAACTAGCGGCGCGCGATTTATGTAGAGTTAAAAAAACTGGCAAAAAACGGGTGAAAAAAGGGTGAAAATCGAGTGAAAATGGGTGGGATAGTAATGATCCATACGTCCGACATCTGTGGCCTCCCGGCCCACACTAACTCCAGTTCCCCCACCGCACGGGAGGATGACAGTGTAACCAATAGTTCGCTAAAAGTGAGCAATGTAGCAAAATCAGCTAAACTTCCATCTTCGAGGTAACACTGTCAGTGCTCCACGAGTGCTACGTAGCTGTATGTGGCGTCATTGTGTAGCGATTTCCGCCTAGTTTTTGGCGCAATACAGTTCCTTTCATACTGATGGTTGATATAGCAGTCAGAATGGCCTGAAAAGGCCCAAAACGGCCACAGAGGGCCCGCTAGACAAGGGTTAAGTATGCGCTGTTCATTAACAATCTGTATATTTATATCAAGAAAATTTTCAACTTCATCATTTACGTTATGGTACCTTGTGTGAGGGGGATGGAATATAAATACATTAGTTTAGCGACTTGATTAAAATTTAACATACAGTACTGTATTGCAAACGAGAATATCATCAATATATTCTCTTTTTTATTTCTTAACAATTTAGCAAGTGTTAATTTTTCTGGGATGTAATTTTTCTTGCTACTGTCAATAAAGTCTTATAAATTTAAATTCTAAAGCAAGCAAGAATAAATCTATAATTAAAGGGCTAGCATTTCTACCCGTAGGAATTCCTAATATTTGTTTGAAAATATAGGGCCCAAATTTAACATAAGTATTGACAAGGAATGAATGGAGAATGCTTGCGAATAGTTGAGTGAACGCGTGGTCATTTGGGGGAAGGGGTCGGGCGCAAGTTGGACTAGATAATAGTCCAACAGGCGCCTGGCCCGGGGAGACGATTAATATGAAGGGTGTGCCTGGAAGTGTGGTGGGCGGGCTTGTGGCTTTGGCTCCGCTACATGTCTGCCTGCCGAGATCGGAGCCTCTCCGGGTGGTCGGGGGCCGGGGGAGTGCTGGAGCGACCTTGGTGACCCTGGTCTCTGGGTATTCTCCTGGGTGACCTAGATGTGTGTGAATTTTGTGTTAATTTTGTGTTTTGTCTGTGTTTGTCTTGTGTTTTGTGTTTTCCTGTTTTTGCTCTGTCTTGAGTCAGCCACCCGCAAGAAGAAAAAAAAATAAAAAAAAAAATAATAATAATAATAAAATAGAGGAAAATAAAATAAAAAATAGGAAAAGTGGGGATTGGGCCTGATCATATAGAATAGAATAGAATAGACAAGAAGGAATTTAAGGGCATCTTTAAGTTTAGTTCTATCAAAATATACTGAACTAGTGGGAGTAGAGCAAAGTGATGCATTATTAAAATATGAATAAACATTTATGAAATAATTAAAGAATAGTATAATAATAGAACCAATATAATATGAGGCAACTTCAAATAAGAAGTCCTTGTAGAGTCATCCATCTTCATTTGCACTTTAAGGGACCCCACCTCGCTTTTATTTGTCTTTCGATCACTCTCTCTCTTTGGCTTGTATCCATTCGGCCCCATTCAGCCTACTGTTTTAAGACGTTTATCCCCATCCAGGTGTCAACATTTTCCTGGCGAGCGGTAGCGAGCCAGCATATATATGTTTTTGTTTTGACAGCAAGCTAAATTTGTAAATTTTTCGACAGAAAAATTTCTCCGGCAAAGCCGGATTTCTCCATACAATGCTGGCTCGCTATCGCTTGCCAGGAAGAAATCGACACCTGGATGGGGATAAACGTCTTAAGGGGAGGCTGGCCGTTTGTTTGGTCTATTAATTAATTTATTCATATATTTTCTTAGGTATCTCCCTAGACCTCCATCAAGCTTAGAAAACCACCCCCTAGATCCCCTTCAAGATAAATTTGTACGTTTTTCGATAGAAAAATGTCCCGGCCGAAGGCCGAATCCTCTTAAAATTGCAGGCTCGCTTTCGCTCGCCAGGAAATAATCGACACCTAAATGGCACGAAAGGTGTTAAAATTGACAACGAAATGGGGCGAAAGGTGTTAAAATTGCCAAACTAATGGGCCAAACGTCTTATAATCTCAAAACTAGTGAAGCTAAACATTAGGGAGAAGGGGGTCCAGAAAAACAGTCTACCTCCCCTTAAAACAGTTGGTTGAATGGGGCCGAATGAATAAAAGCCAGGGAAAGAGAGAAAGGGAGAGAAAGATAAAATAAGCCGGTGACCCCCTTTAAGTTGAGAGAATGAAGGTGATTTTCAAATGTTTTGTGTGCATGGCAGGAAGATTAGATTTTTCAACCTGCAAGTTACAGGTTAAGGTTAAATTGCCAGGTGGATGGGACTCGTTGGCAACCCCTTTAGGGGAGTCAACCTTATACAAATCCATAATGCTTACCAAAATGTGAAGCATATTAGTGTTTGGACTAGCCGTAAACCACTGTAGAAAAATAGTACTAAAAAGATACATAGGGGGCCTCTACATCGGACAGACCATAAGTTGAGTAGTTAATCCTGTAAGTCCTTAAATATACTGGCAAGGGTTGTCCTTCCCAAAGGGGGCAGGTCCACTTGGGGGCATTTTGTGTGTTCATAAAAGGGAGTAAGGCATTCGGCAATAGATAGATAGATAGGTTAGATCTAAGATCAGGTAAGAACTTTGGATGATTATCTCCAGTGGATATTTGTTCTCTATAATAAATGAACTACAAAAAGTTGAGAAGATGCATAAAAACACTGTTTGAGGAGGTGTATTTTATTGACAACGTTATGGAAATTGCTTCTTCACTGTCCCCTATAAATAAAATGCTCCTCCTCAAATAGGGTTTATATTCATCTATAATAGTGATATATTTTCTTACCTGGATTAAATATTTTGCATGGATGATTGAGGAACCCCCTATATGAGGAATACACTAGGGGTAGTATTGGTAACTGTCCCTCTATCGCCAAATGAAAGGCCCCTTTCTTGAACGGTAGCATCTCATCAGTCATGCTACGCGTACCTTCCGGGAATACCCACATCTTTACCTGTAAAAAAATACATACCTGTATACCCTGTACAGTATACTTGGTCAAAAAACTATCTGCACCCCTACCCTGATAATCTGGTGTGTACAGCTCGGTAGGGTTGGCATCTCTGCCTGCAGCTATATACATTTATACTACTACCTACCTAATCTACCGAAGACCTACTATCAACGACCTACAACCTATACTACCAAGCTGTACACACCAGATTATCAGGGTAGGGGTGCAGATACTTTTTTGACCGAGTGTACATACAATTATACATTAAAAATCACAGTATAGTTAGTTAGTTATGTAGAGCAGATTAACCAGACCACTGAGCTCCATACGGAACTCTCATAGGTCTGGCAAATCACAGTATAGATTATCCCACTATCAATAAAGCAATATTTAATAAATATCCAGATGATATAACTTAGCATATGCTGGATACTGAAAATGTGTACATTACCGGTACGTTGAATTTGAATTGTACTGTCAAACTGCAGGATAGAATAAATAATGATGAGCTGCGGAGACGCTTAGGTATAAAGAGATTAGAGAGGAGATGCGTACAAGTAGACTGGGATGGTATGGGCATGTGGAGAGAATGGATGAACAAAATTGGGTGAAAAGATGCAGGTCTGTGATTGTGGAGGGAGCTGCACCAAGGGGTGGACCGAGAAAGACCTGGGTTCGGACTATACGTGCCAATCTCAAATCCAAAAACTTGACCAGGAAAGCAGTCCTTAACAGGGTTGCCTGGAACGCCGCCATTAGGACAAGAGACTGAAACTGCATGTATGTGTGGAGCACTCAGTCTTAAAATTTTATGTATGTATGAATGTATGTACGTACTGTACACATAAGGCTAGATATTACATACATTTGAGCTAAAAGTATTAACTTACACTTTTTTCTTTGACATAAGCTAAAGCAGCATTCATGGAGGCCTTGGCTTTGTCTGGATTCCTGCGGTCGATGAAGCGGGTGCCACACAGCCACGCCGTCAGACCAAAGGGCATAGCATAGAACAACTCCTTCTTAGCAATTGCAGTAATTTTGTAGAACATTGGCCACAAGTACACCATTCCTGTGGGAACACAAGGATTTAGTCAAATGAAAACAAAGCAAGATACTGTACTATATACTGTATTATATGGTGCGCATTCCTGCGACTGATTCAGGTAGGGTGCTCCAAGGCACATGGAACCTACTCTTTAAACAAGATCGTGGGTGTGGCTCCTGTGGTTTCCTAGCATAGTTAATACTAACTGTACACAACAGTACCAAAACTTTCAAAATTTGGGGAAGAAAATCTTAAAGTTTGAAAATTAACAGAAGAGATAGAATGAGACATCAACACTTATTAACATTTACAACCCAAACCTCTAGCTTCACCTCAAAGGCTAAGAATTCCTTCAATAGTTGTTCATATACCCGGTACAGTAATCATATACCGATATTTAATTTTTGTTACTCAGGGGAAGATATAGTGGATAGCGTCACTGACTGCAGACCAAATGTTTCTAAGTTCAACTCCATGCCATGCTGCCAGGGTCTCTGCGCAGTGATCTCAGCAATCCTATAGTTCTACTACAGCCTACAGAGGCTACACTGACACGCCATGGAAATACAATATAAAAGGAAAAAGACAATATTCACTTTTGGAACACCCCTTATAGACTCACAGTCAAGGTGTTAAAAGTGGTGTGACTTACCCAGAAAGTCTAATGAGCTCTGGTGGTTAGCGACAATTATAGCCGGTCTGTCGGGAGTGATGTGCTCCAGCCCCTTCACCTCCCAGTGCATTCCCAACAGTGGGTTCAACATACGCAGCGGGTATGTTGCAATGCTGCCAATGAAAGAAAACATACATGTAGTAGAATCTCTAATGGCAGACTTTTAAATCCACCATATTATTATGTTAAGAGGTACAGTACAGAATTTATATACTTTACTGTGTACCATACTATTTCTGACATTGTGAGTCCACAAGTCTACATGCTATTGCATTTATAATTCATAAGTACAGTATGTCTGATGACAACATTCCCAACCTCACCTTCATCTATTAGGACCTGTGGAGAAGTCCCACCAGTTACAATAAATTAAGGCAAGGTTGAGGAGTGGGGACATTATTTTCATACATACGTACCTTCTTTTGTATTAAAAACAGGTACTGTACCTCTCATTACAGTAATGATAATATCAATAAACTAAATCAATATATAGTAAATACTGGCCTATATATATACCGGGTATATATATATTTTTTTTTTTTTTTGATATACAGTGTTGTTTTACAGCAAGGACTGCAGGAAATTAGTATATACTCATTATTCAACAATCTATAGGCTAAACCCCAATGGAAATACGCATAACTGCCTTATTGGGCTATCCTTAGTTGGAATTAGCCTATGCAAAGCTGGTACATGTCATATTTTAAAAGTAAGCCTACTGTATTAGCATACAGTATATGTTGTACCAACATTGTAAAATGCTAACTGAATAAATATTATTATTATTATTATTAAACACCACCCTAGTGGGGAGGGCTATGAAGATCAGGGAAAATGGAGGGTTAACCTCTGAAGTGCGCATGGGGGTAATTGGAAACGTCCCCCTGTGCTGACGTATTTGAGGTGTTTCCGTCACTAAAATATTCATTGTGCCATTAATAGCATTAATATTTATCCATATGCGCCTATTATGGGTTGATTATAAAGGTATTAACCTGAAACAACAATAAAACGAGTGAAAACAGCGTTTGGATGGTCAAAATCGGAGATATAGCCCGCGAGTTGTATAATGTATGGGTGAGGCAATCTGCTTTCCCGCCAATTTCCCCCAAGGCCACTGAGACACAGTCGATCGATACTCTCTCTCTCTCTTGCACTCGCTTGCTATCAGTGATGACCACACCCTCCAATCGGATTTCTAATGTTAGCACGAAAATATACCTCAGAATAAGGGAATAACAGGGAAAATAGGTGATAACTGAAGGAGAGGAGGAAAGTGGGGAAGGAGGGGAGGTAGAGGACTGAGATTTTGCATGGCCCAGGGGCCAAAAAAAAATAAAAAAATAAAAAAAAAAAAATATAAAAAAATATTTTTTTTTCGATGTCAAAAGTTGATTTTTATTTTCTCTGACTCTTAAGAGTCTTCCCGCAGTGCGCCGGGGGAACTCTTAAGAGTCTCCCCGCAGCTCCCGGGTTAAAGAGGATAAAAAGGGAAAATAAGATCTATTTGGCAATAACCGTTTGCCGTAGGATACAGAATTAGTTGAGGGGGGCAAGCCCCATCCTCCCCCCCCCCCCCCCCCCCACCAAGGCTCATTGACATTCTCATATATTGGTAATTACAGGGAATAGGCTCGCAACCTTATTTTTCATGTTTTTTTCCTCCAGATTTTGAGAAATTAGTGTTTTCATGGTCTTAGTTATAATTCCAATGTGAGATACACGATGGGTTGACGGGGGGCTTTAATCTACAGTTATACTACCCCTCTTCAAAACACGCCTTTTAGCGTGTTTTTAGATGGTTCAGCAGATGCGGAAACTGAAAAAAAAAAACGGAATTTGTTTATATTAATGTCACTAATTTTCCCATGGAATTATAGTTTTCTGTGTTAATTTTCATCAATATAAAGAGCCTAGCCTAATGTTTGGAAGTAATTACAAGCCTCTGAAAAAACGTTTTCCCCATGAGGGGGGGGCTTTGCCCCCCCCCCCCCCCCATGAATTATTGTCATCATCATATATATTGACAGCAGGGGGCAATAAACAAGTATGCCGCGGCCCAACCGACTGTACACCCAGGTAAACAAATCTCACTTTGCCGAAGGTTTGTAATAGGCTACTTCAATTTATCTATTTCAAGTCAAATATACATTTCCGCGCATCATCAAACCATACTAAGTCTACTACTAATAATATTAACCTATTAGTACTAACAGAATAGCGACAAAATAGGGGTAGGCTAGTATAACTGTAGATTTATCAAACTTGTATTCGTCTCCTTCGTTTCCGGATTGACTTAGCCTATATTTTTCCCAAGCCATCCCGACAAGTCTGGTTGGCTGAAGTATGAGTCTGGATTGAAATGCCTGTCTGGATCTGAGAGCACCGGATGGGAGGGGTTCTACTGTATATAGGCCTAGCCTACCAATGTATTTTTTTTGTTTTTCTAGCCTATGCGAGTGAGGGAGACAAAAGGCAGAAGTTCAGATCTGCCTGTCGTGAGTGCCTCTCCCAGAGTTGAAAGAGACAGGGCCAAAATCAAGGGATGTTCGAGCCATGATATGATAGGCACTTTATTAGGCAGCCCTATGACTGCTATGAGCATAGCTCCCAAGCCTCTTATCGATCACTAAAGGTAAGCAATCACGGGAAGGATGTAGTTACCGAATACCGGGTGTACCACTACCATTACCGACATACTGTACAACATAAATCATCTATAAATACTTATAATAAAATAAATACGGTTTAATGTTATTTTAATACCACAAATTTTGTTGATATATTTGAAGATAAATATTGAATCTATATGCTCTAAAGATCATAAGAAAATTTGTTTTAACCCTCGGCAAAACCTACTAAAAAAGTATGGTACTAAAATGTCTTTTTTGTAACAAGGTTGTCAATACGGTACTTACAGTCATCGATAGCTCTAAAGATCGGTCAAATTGGATTTTAGGTCACGTATGTGATTTTTGTATTATAATCCTTTTTCTCATCAGTTCCTTCATTGATTAGTGTGTTTTAAGGCGTTTTTCCTTCTGCAAATTCCTATTTACCCATTATTTTGCAATATTAATACATGCCCCCTAAAACCATATTTTGTCATTACCCTAACCTAACCTGGGGGCTGCCGCCCCCAGACCCCCCCCCCAGGGTTAGCATTGATATAGAATATGACAATATACTAAAAATACGGCAAAAAAAGTTAATATTAGTTCTCAGCTGATCCAAGATGGTCACCATTGGTAAATCTAGTTATACTACCCCTCCCCCCTTCAAAACACGCCTTTTAGCGTGTTTTTGGATGGTTCAGCAGACGCGGGAACTGGAAAAAAACGTATTTTGATACAAATTTATCACCAACCAGATACAAGTTTTTCAGGTAATTTGTAGTTGTTTTTTTATTTTTTATTTTTGATATACAGTGTTTACTACCGAGGACCGTCGCATTTTAGTATTTTTAACATTGGCCTAACCTAACCTAACTTAACTTAACCTAACCTAACCGAAAACTAACCTGTCTCCGCGACGGTCTAAACCCAGCTCACGTTCCCTGTTTATGGGTTCGCGAAGGTTTGTAATACTTCAATGTATCTATTTCAAGTCAAATATACATTTCCGCGCATCATCAAACCATACCAAGTCTACTACTAATAATATTAACCCATTAGTACCAACAGAATAGCGACAAAATAGGGGTAGTATAACTGTAGATTTATCCCGCCATTTTTCCTTCCACCCTTATTTAACCCACAAAGTCTAAGGAAAATTAATTTAATATGCAGCGGTAAAGACATATATTGCAGTGACTAATACTCTATGATAAAGCTATAGTATACATTTAGAACATTATATCCCATACGTGACCTAAAATCCAGTTTGTCCTAAAGATCATATGAAAATGTGTTAAACCCTCGGAAAAACCTAATTTAAAAGTAGCCTATGGTACTAAAATCTAATTTTCGTAACAAGGTTGTCAATACGGTACTTTCCCGTTATCAATGTACAATCAAGCTGAAGATTGCAGAGTAAACACCATAGACTTCATCGACTTTTCGGTAACATTCAAGACAGCCTTATTTACAGTTGGCTGTCGATTATACGAAGGTGAAAGAAAAGTCGATAACATTCAAGACCTCTTTCGCCGCCTTATTAGAAATAATTTATTAGGGAAAATAGGGACCAATAGACTCGCCATATTTTTCTCATTATAGTCCGCATGGAGGAATTTCGTTATCGACACTTGAAAACACCCGATTACACCGAAAAATAACACGAAAATAATGTCCCGAACGTAAACAAAGCATTGCACCCAATGAATCCTTCGACCTGGGTCCTCTTCTTCTTGTTTTGAAAGATGCGGTGAGTGAGATTCACCCAATAAATGGCTTGAACGTTACTCACAAAAACGATATTATATTATATTATATTAGGGTTAGGTTAGGTTAGGTTAGGTTAGGTTAATCTAATCTAATATATTTGTACATTTTGGAAGCGTGCATGGCCTCCCCACAATTTTCCTTACCTACTGTAAATGCGCGATTCACCTAATAAATGGCGCCATTTGACGGAATATCTTCAGATTAATGAATAATGGGTAAGTTAATGCAAATCCTCCACTCAAACCATGATAAACAACAATTAAACACTAGGCCTATAGGCCCTGGAAAAAATATAAAGAAACTTGGTAAATAAGGCGGCTCTAGCTGTCTTGAATGTTACCATAAATACTTATAGGCCTAGGCCTAAATCTATAATACTAGGTTAGGGTTAGGTTAGGTTGTTTGGTTAGGGTAATGTATTTTTGTATCCAAAGGCAGTCAAAATAGACGGGAACATGATGGTGACCGTCCGCGTAGTGTAAACAAGATGGGCGGTACACTCGGTAACTACATTCTTGCCGCAATCACTAAAGGTAAGGCTAGGCTTAGGCTATGACAATTCCGTAGGCCACACAAAAATCAATGGGTCTCGCGGCTGTCACACTGACACCGTAAAATATTACCCACAGGTGGGCCTACTACCAGAAGACATCTGTAAAATTTAAATATAGCCTAGGCCTATGGCTATGACAACCTGACCTAAAGTGGGGGTGGTTTTCTTAACCTTTACTGTCAATTAGGCTAGGCCTAGGCTATATAGACTAGCCTAAATAGGCTTGGCCGTTTTAGTATTTTTATTTTCACTACACTCATACAATGAGTCAAATAAACTCACAGAGTATTCCTGACATCCCCAGGTCTCCAAATGATGAAAGGGATGCAGAGAACTGAAGTCAACATCACTATGGAGTAGTACAGGAAAAATTTAAGATAGAGGCGAAAACGATGACTAAATTCGTATATAAATGGTACGATCATGACAATGGCGATCAGCAGGTTGGTATAGTCACTCGCTAACATCTTGTGCGGTGTAGTCTCACAACTAGACTGTATTTCAGGGGATTTTGTGCGTACTGTGGACTTCTGTCAATGCGGAGTATACTATAAACGCTGAAGAGAAACATTCCAATCAACAGCTGGATGGAAGAGTAGCATCGGAACGTTTATTTATATACGTTTCAATTCTTTTTATGCTCTGTCAACTTGCGCACCAATACATTCAAATCCTCTAAAACCCATTGAGCGGTATTGCCGGTTTATCAATTTTATTTGATTGCCGAATGCAATGACGCACAGTGGAATATCTCGATGCGACTCTATAGTAAAATTCTTTGTTACTACATTATTTTGTAAGAATTTATGGTAGGCTTACCTGTAGCCTACTATTCAAGCTACCTATCAGGAATAGGCTGTCAGTGTAACGGTGTTCCGTATATAAAATATAGGCGGTAACATCAGTTAATGAGAGGTCAAATAGGCCTAGAGGTAATAAAACTATTGTATGTAGGCTACTGTACTGCATGGAAATACTTGGCCACATACTTCATAGCTGGCGGTGGCCAACTCGGGACAGAGCTCGAACAGAAACAACAATGTAAATTTAAAATTAACCCGAGAAGTGCGATATGCCTCACGGACATGTGTATAGCAAATGCGATACGCCTCACAGAAGCAAGACCAGAACAAAATTGTCCTTCAAAAATGCCCCAGAGACTCAAAACAAAGGATCGAATGTCATTATAGGTGAGATAATTCCCCTCTAGTATTTTCCTACCACTCTTCCATATATATGTTTCGGGATGGATGTAGAGTTCGGGCGTACGGTCGTCATTGTTTACATAGGGTGATCGCTGCGCTCGCACTTATGTTCCCGTCTATTTCGACGCTATATTTTCTGCTATTTGCCCCCTGTCATTACTACATGAATAATATGGTGATGGGCTGGTCTATCAGAGTGAGAGCTGAGCAATCTCTGCCATACCCATAGCTTACTCTGACTGTTCCTTTAACTTATATATTTTCTAGATCTCAAGTGACGGCATCTCTTCCGTGGATTGACCTCCCAATCTACCAAGATTGGAAGCCAAAGCGTCACATTTTTCCCTTGCCCCTCAACTTTCTCTTCATAATTGCTAAGGGGCACAGGGCCCTGGGTGGGGCTTTGGTTTCCTGGGCATTTCCGCACCCTCCTCAGCTCCCCGCCATGGAGTGGCTTCGGTCACCCAGGCTTTATTGTGGTCGGCAGGGAGGGTTCTGTGGGGGTACTCGGTTGTGGCCTTGGAATTGCTCGGGGCCTTGGGGCTGTTCGGCCAGGCAGCTTGGGGAACAGCAACAACAACAACAACTACATGAATACTAGGTTAGGTTAGGTTAGGTTAGGTCAAAATAGACGGGAACATGATGGGAAAAGTCCGACGGCCACTACAATAATAATAATAATAATAATAATATTTATTCAGTTAGCAATTTACAGAGTTGGTAGCCTACCACATAGTATGTTACAAATATGACATGTACCAGCTTTGCATAATTCCAACTAAGGATAGCCCAATAAGGCCGTTAGGCGTATTTCCATTGGGGTCCTCGTGGGATTAGGTTAGCTGGGGAAAAGGGGAGGATAAAAGAAATGATACTTTAGAGAAAGTATTTCTAGGGGGTTATTTTAAGATACCTTACATCCTAGGCTATGGTAAATATCAGTAATCCGTAATCAGTAATAATTTCAGTTTGGTTTGCCTATCTCTTATCTCTTATGTCGTATTTAGTAGTAGACATAAGCTTGGTGCTCCCTTCTCGCAGCTGTCCGGTTCAGGTGTTCCTTCAGGCTACATCTGAAGGAATACAGTGTTCTCTTTTCACGGACTGACTGGGGTAGCCCGGGTAGGTCGTTCCAGTCTTTGATGGCAGTGAAGAAGAATGTTTGCTTACGCGTAGTGTAAACAAAGATGGCGGTACGCCCGGTCACTACATCGTACCCTATGTTTCTCACCCCCCCCCCCCCTCCTCAATTATCACCTATTTTTCCTCTTATTTTCTTATCGTTTATCGGTTATTTTCCGCTCGAATTTCTCTCACACGGTTTCGTAACATAAGTGATTCACTTAATATTAACCCATAATTGACTAGTGTCCTCTATAGAGGTTTTTGTGGTGCAATGCGAGTGTCCTCTATAGAGCCAGCACATAAAAAAAACTTTCAAAATACCCCAATGGCACTGAAAATAAAGCAATATGTGATTTTTTTTTTCTCTATGTGAATGAATTATTATGCTTTCTCCACTAACCAACTTTACTCCTAAACTCGATTAATGAAATTAACAAACACATGTGGCAGGGAGACAAAAGGCGTAACTGCCTGCAGCGAGTGCCTCCCCCAGATTTCAAAGAGTGACAGGGCCGAAATCAAGGGACGTTCGAGCTAAAATGCCTGGACAACGGAGTTTGAAGCAATTTAAGTCATAGGAAGAGGGAAAGACAGATTCTGGGCGAGAGTTCCAGAGCTGAGCAGTTGAATAGAAGAAAGTCTGAGAATAACGTTTCACTCTTGGGTTGGAGAGTTGCACAGAGTAGGGGTGGGATTGTGTTACAAGGCGGGTACTACGTACCCTACGTAGAGGAGGTGGTATACACTGGGAAAGCTCCGAGGAACACTGATTATTATAGTAGCGATAGAATAGCGAGAGAGATGCAACATTGCGGCGAAGAGAGAGAGATTGCAGAGAGTTGGTGAGTGGACGGGAGTTACCGGTAATGATATGAAAGGCTTTCCTTTCTACTTTATCTAGGAGTGCGGTGTGAGAGGATCCTCCCCACACATGTGAACAATAGGCTACTCAATACAAGGACGCACTGTGCCCCTGTACAGAGCAAGAAGCTGCGCAGGGGTAAAAAAACCTTGAGGCGGTTGAGCACACCCAGCTTCTGGGAGGCTGCCTTAGCGAGACTGGTAATATGGTCTTTCCAAGTGAGAGCAGAGGAAAAAAAGACACCGAAAACATTGAAGGAAGATGAAGGGTTGATTTTTGTATTGTTGAAGAATAAGGGATAGTCCTCTGCAGGTTCCTGACGGGTAGTAAGATGGATAAATTGAATTTTGGAAGCATTAAATGCAACAAGGTTTTCTCTACCCATAATTCCCCTCCATTACTTGCTACCACTCCTCCTTTTGTGTCCCAACCCCCCATCCCCCCTCCTCAATTATCAGCTATGTTTCCTCATATTCCCGCTTGTATCGGGTAATTTTCTTCTTCATGGCGGTGGTGAGGTTGAGAGGCAGAAGGACGCCTAGACTTCTGTGGTGTATGGTGCCTTTTCTTGTGTCGTCTTTTCTTTCTATTTTTTTATTATTCTGTACTTCAGGATTGTTCATGTTGATGAATAAATTATTTCCTGGGGTTGGAGAATGCGTTATTTTGATGGTAGTGACTTCTTGTACTTCTGGAGGGATTGGTGGTTGTTCCCTTTTGGCTTGGAGGTGTGGTGGGCAGAGAAAGGAAACAGGCTTGCTGGCCTTGGATGTTGGGAGAGTTGCTTTTCTGCTGTCTTGGCCTTGCGTGGTTTGCATGGGCTTGGTGAAGGGAGGTGTGCATTGTTTGCAAGACGTGGAATTGTTATTATTATTATAAGTGCGCGGGCTAGAAGAAGGTGGGCACCCGTGCTCGGGGCTTTTGTCCTTTATATTTGGCCTTCGGGTTTGTTCTGGGGCTGCTTATGTGGTTTGTAGGTTTGGTATGTTGCAGGAGATGTGTATCGGCGAAGAATTGGTCACATGTTTTTCGATCTTGCGGGGTATATAATTGTCTGCCCTGCTAGGTGACCTTGAGTTGTTTTCTGTGATGCACGCCGCCTGGTGGTGTGGTTGGAAGTTCCGCCATTTTGGATGTGTGCGCAGCCTAGCTGTTGGTGTGGTGGTGGTGGTTCGTCCTTTCGCTCCCTGTTTCTTTCGCCACTCGGTCGTTGTTTGGTGGCAGTGGATGTTGAGCAAGGTGTTTTTCCATTATTTTAATATATACCGGTATATATTTTTTATTCTGTATTCCAACTACTCCCTCTCGGGCATAGGCTGAGAGCCTGAACATTCAACTGTACATTGAACGGCGAAGCCCGTGAGGTCCCGTTCCAGTCTAGGGAGTGAGCCATGTGAAGCACTTTGGGATACAACCAGCCCCCAATTATCTTGCCTTCGCAAGATGCACGGGTGCTCCCCACGGCTCCAAGCAGCCACACCTCTGAAACTGCTTCGCTCTAGTGCTTCACTGTCTCACCACCTAGACTCGGACCCTCACTCTCAGAACGCCACCTATTGAGCAATGAACTCAATAGGCATTGCCCCCTGTAGCATATTTTGAATATGGGAATATTAATACAGTTCAGGGAACAATGAGGGTATTTTGTTGGCATTTCGGTGGGCTTTGTGGTAATGCACTGATACTAGGTAGGCTACAGCAAAAATTCCATCCCAATAATATCTTCCAATTGATACATCAGGATTCGAACCTGGGACCACTCGATTACCAGTCCAGTGGCATGACCACACCACCACTGTGACTCACATAATTATTATCTAATAATACGATAAGCTCTTATTTTCGTGATTTATCAGTTAAAAATGCTTGAGATACAATAAGATAACCTAAACCTTTAATCGTTGCTAGCGATACTACAATCGGTTGGAGGTAAAAGTAATATATATATTCAGTATATATATATATATATATATATATATATATATATATATATATATATATATATATATATATACTGTACCTGAAATACATAAAAATCAATTTTCTATCAATTTTAAACCATGACCCCCACTAGTGTGAAGGGTAATTAAGATCAGGGAAATTGTGGGGTAAAAGAGAATCTTACCTTATTGATAAGAAGTGTATATTGATTTGATTGGACCCGACACCTCTAAAACAAAAGGCTGTTAGCAAAACCGTGAGTAGGGAACACCTGAAAACTCGCCATCTATTAGGTGACTACTGTAATAAGTATATACTCTATTTCTATAATATATATATACGCATCTCCGGCATGAATGAGGCATATACATAATTATATAGTATACAATAATACTCAACCGGTTTTTGCTTATTCATGATAATCAGAAAACCCGGTAATAAACTCCAATAATACCAAATATAGCCTTATTAATCTTATAATGCCCTATACTTTAATACTTAGCGTTTTAGCGCCAGTTATAGTACGGTACACTATATACCGTCTTAATTAACAGTGGTTTCTATTCTACTGGAGGTACTTAAGTATTAGGACAGCAACACGTATACAGTTTAATTTAGTTTCTTGATTAGACAAAGCAAGCATTAGCAGGTGATAATAATATTTATTCAGTTAGCAATTTACAGAGTTGGTACCACATAGTATGTTACAAATATGACATGTACCAGCCTTGCATAATTCCAACTAAGGATAGCCCAATAAGGCCGTTAGGCGTATTTCCATTGGGGTCCTTGTGGGATTAGGTTAGCTGGGGAAATGGGGAGGATAAAGAAATAGATACTTTAGAGAAAGTATTTCTAGGGGGTTATTTTAAGATACCTTACATCCTATAGTAAATATCAGTAATCCGTAATCAGTAATCATTTCAGTTTGGTTTGTCTATCTCTTATGTCGTATTTAGTAGTAGACATAAGCTTGATGCTCCCTTCTCGCACCTGTCCGGTTCAGGTGTTCCTTCAGGCTACGTCTGAAGGAATACAGTGTTCTCTTTTCACGGACTGACTGGGGTAGGTCGTTCCAGTCTTTGATGGCAGTGAAGAAGAATGTTTGCTTACCCTGTCCTTGGATTTTCGGGACCTTAAAATTAAACATCCTGTTTCTTGTATTATGTCCACTCCTCTCATTTGCTTTAACAAAATCATTCTTTAGATACTCTGGAGTTCTGTCATAGAAAATTTTGAAGGCATTAGTGAGCCTGATTTGTTTGGCCCTGTCAGAGACATTGAGCATACCTAGTGACTGAAATTGTTCCTGGCCAACATGTGATCTGGGTCCTAGGTTCAGCATGAACCTAACCATTTTATTTTTAGTGACCTGAAGTTTGTGCTGTGCTGATTTAGATGATGCAGAGTACACAGATGACACAGAATAGTCAAAATGACATTGAACAAGCGCTTGGCAGAGGGTCTTTTTGGTCGCCGCGGGCAAGCATCCCACCTGTCTATACAGGTATTTTATACGTGCTCTACACTTACTCAGGATAGATTCCAAAATTGTTTCACCTGACAAACTCGCGTCCAGTTTTAGTCCGAGATATTTAACTTGTGACACTGTTGTTATAGGAATATCATTACAGTTGACCGAGAAGCCCACAATGTCTTTCAGTTTGCGTTTTGTTCCACATAAGATGGCTTCCGTCTTGCCCAGGTGAAGAGATAGTCTATTGTCCACTAGCCATTCACTACATGATTCTAGTTCTTTGGAAAGTGAAGCGGCAATACTTATTGGGTCTTTTCCTGAAACCAGGAGCACGCTGTCGTCTGCATACAGTAATAATTTACATGAGACGCTCAGTTCCATGTCGTTCACATAACAGAGAAAGAGTAAGGGAGTAAGGGACCAAGGATGCTTCCCTGCGGGACCCCACAGTTAATTGGCATAGGATCAGATATATTATCATCTATTTTGACTCTTTGGGTTCTACCACTAAGATAAGATTTAAACCAGTTCACAGACCCTATGCCCATTGCTTGTAGTTTATTACATAGGATATCATGGTTTACTGTGTCAAACGCTTTTTGTAGATCAAGAAGAACCATACCGGTGTAGTTACCTTTAGACATTTCTTTACGAATGTGATCCGTTAAGTGGATGAGACAGGAGTCTGTCGAGTACATGTATCTGAAACCTGATTGAAACTTATAGAATAGATAATTTTGTTTGAGGTAGTGTTCAATTTGGGTGTATACCGCTCTTTCAAGGATTTTAGATACAATACATAATATGCTAACTGGTCTGTAGTTGCCAACTTCTAGTTTATTTCCTTTCTTGAATAGAGGGGTTACAATAGCTTCCTTCAGTTCAGCAGGTACAGTGTTGGTGTTAATTGACAAGTTGATGATGTGGGTTAGGGGGCCTGCTATACCAATGGCTCCATCTCGTAGAAATTTGGGCAGGAATTTTGTCTGGTCCTGTGCTTTTATGTACATTTAGGTTAGACAGCTCGTCAAAAGTGTATTTTGGTGTAACATTTTGCAATCCAAATGTGTTCGGGTGTAGGCCTATGGCTTTATCACAAACAACTCATCACAACCCCCACACGTATCTCTGAGAACACTGCCACAATAATAGACCACATAAACTGTAACAGAGAGGACAAAATATCCCAATCAGGGGTTATACAGACTGGGATAAGTGATCACTTCGTCACATATTGCACACGAAAAACCACAAAAATTACCCTAGAGAATCACAAGATTATCAAAACAAGGTCACTCAGAAACTACAATAAAGAAACATTTCTGGACATTTTATGGAATACAGACTGGTCTCCAGTGTTTGGAAGTACAAACGTTAATGACGCATGGGTTGGCTTCAGAACCATCATCACAAACATTCTAGACGAAATAGCTCCTCTGAAAGACATACGAATTAAAGCAAGGTCAGACCCATGGATCAACAATGACATACTACACCATCTGGAACACAGAGACAATCTGTTAAAAAGGCTAGCGAAACATAGACAGGATCAAGGTCTGAAACATGAGTTCAACAGGGCCAGGAATAAACTAAGTAGGAAAATAAAATCAGCGAAAACTAATTATTTTCACAATAAGGCAGAGGAATATCAGAATAACCCAAAGAAACTATGGAGGCACCTAAAAACAACAGGCTACAGCAACAAGACAAGGGATTCATCTAACACTAATATTGCTCTCACCATTAATGATCAGATTTGCCACGATAAACGACAAATTTCAACCTACTTCAACTCCTTCTTCACCTCCATAGCAAACACACTTGCACAGAACCTACCTCAACCTCTCAATAAATACACGACAACAACGGCCACCTTTCGAAATTTCTACAGAGATAAAGACATACACCCAAACACATTTGGATTGCAAAATGTTACACCAAAATACACTTTTGACGAGCTGTCTAACCTAAATGTACATAAAAGCACAGGACCAGACAAAATTCCTGCCAAATTTCTACGAGATGGAGCCATTGGTATAGCAGGCCCCCTAACCCACATCATCAACTTGTCAATTAACACCAACACTGTACCTGCTGAACTGAAGGAAGCTATTGTAACCCCTCTATTCAAGAAAGGAAATAAACTAGAAGTTGGTAACTACAGACCAGTTAGCATATTATGTATTGTATCTAAAATCCTTGAAAGAGCGGTATACACCCAAATTAAACGCTACCTCAAACAAAATGATCTATTCTATAAGTTTCAATCAGGTTTCAGATGCATGTACTCGACAGACTCCTGTCTCATCCACTTAACGGATCACATTCGTAAAGAAATGTCTAAAGGTAACTACACCGGTATGGTTCTTCTTGATCTACAAAAAGCGTTTGACACAGTAGACCATGATATCCTATGTAATAAACTACAAGCAATGGGCATAGGATCTGTGAACTGGTTTAAATCTTATCTTAGTGGTAGAACCCAAAGAGTCAAAATTGACGATAATATATCTGATCCTATGCCAATTAACTGTGGGGTCCCGCAGGGAAGCATCCTTGGTCCCTTACTCTTTCTCTGTTATGTGAACGACATGGAACTGAGCGTCTCATGTAAATTATTACTGTATGCAGACGACAGCGTGCTCCTGGTTTCAGGAAAAGACCCAATAAGTATTGCCGCTTCACTTTCCAAAGAACTAGAATCATGTAGTGAATGGCTAGTGGACAATAGACTATCTCTTCACCTGGGCAAGACGGAAGCCATCTTATGTGGAACAAAACGCAAACTGAAAGACATTGTGGGCTTCTCGGTCAACTGTAATGATATTCCTATAACAACAGTGTCACAAGTTAAATATCTCGGACTAAAACTGGACGCGAGTTTGTCAGGTGAAACAATTTTGGAATCTATCCTGAGTAAGTGTAGAGCACGTATAAAATACCTGTATAGACAGGTGGGATGCTTGCCCGCGGCGACCAAAAAGACCCTCTGCCAAGCGCTTGTTCAATGTCATTTTGACTATTCTGTGTCATCCTGGTACTCTGCATCATCTAAATCAGCACAGCACAAACTTCAGGTCACTCAAAATAAAATGGTTAGGTTCATGCTGAACCTAGGACCCAGATCACATGTTGGCCAGGAACAACCGAACAACTTCAGTCACTAGGTATGCTCAATGTCGCTGACAGGGCCAAACAAATCAGGCTCACTAATGCCTTCAAAATTTTCTATGACAGAGCTCCAGAGTACCTAAAGAATTATTTTGTTAAAGCAAATGAGAGGAGTGGACATAATACAAGAAACAGGATGTTTAATTTTAAGGTCCCGAGAATCCAAGGACAGGGTAAGCAAACATTCTTCTTCACCGCCATCAAAGACTGGAACGACCTACCCCAGTCAGTCCGTGAAAAGAGAACACTGTATTCTTTCAGACGTAGCCTGAAGGAACACCTGAACCGGACAGCTGCGAGAAGGGAGCACCAAGCTTATGTCTACTACTAAATGCGACATAAGAGATAGACAAACCAAACTGAAATGATTACTGATTACGGATTACTGATATTTACTATAGGATGTAAGGTATCTTAAAATAACCCCCTAGAAATACTTTCTCTAAAGTATCTATTTCTTTATCCTCCCCATTTTCCCCAGCTAACCTAATCCCACAAGGACCCCAATGGAAATACGCCTAACGGCCTTATTGGGCTATCCTTAGTTGGAATTATGCAAGGCTGGTACATGTCATATTTGTAACAAACTATGTGGTACCAACTCTGTAAATTGCTAACTGAATAAATATTATTATTATTATTATTATTATTATTATCTCTGTAGAAATTTCGAAAGGTGGCCGTTGTTGTCGTGTATTTATTGAGAGGTTGAGGTAGGTTCTGTGCAAGTGTGTTTGCTATGGAGGTGAAGTAGGTTGAAATTTGTCGTTTATCGTGGCAAACCTGATCATTAATGGTGAGAGCAATATTAGTGTTAGATGAATCCCTTGTCTTGTTGCTGTAGCCTGTTGTTTTTAGGTGCCTCCATAGTTTCTTTGGGTTATTCTGATATTCCTCTGCCTTATTGTGAAAATAATTAGTTTTCGCTGATTTTATTTTCCTACTTAGTTTATTCCTGGCCCTGTTGAACTCATGTTTCAGACCTTGATCCTGTCTATGTTTTGCTAGCCTTTTTAACAGATTGTCTCTGTGTTCCAGATGGTGTAGTATGTCATTGTTGATCCATGGGTCTGACCTTGCTTTAATTCGTATGTCTTTCAGAGGAGCTATTTCGTCTAGGATGTTTGTGATGATGGTTCTGAAGCCAACCCATGCGTCATTAACGTTTGTACTTCCAAACACTGGAGACCAGTCTGTATTCCATAAAATGTCCAGAAATGTTTCTTTATTGTAGTTTCTGAGTGACCTTGTTTTGATAACCTTGTGATTCTCTAGGCTAATTTTTGTGGTTTTCCGTGTGCAATATGTGACGAAGTGATCACTTATCCCAGTCTGTATAACCCCTGTTTGGGATATTTTGTCCTCTCTGTTACAGTTTATGTGGTCTAATATTGTGGCAGTGTTCTCAGAGATACGTGTGGGGGTTGTGATGAGTTGTTTGTGATTGTGCATTGCCAGTATATGCCTATATTCTCGTACAAGCCTATTATTTCGTTGTTTGTAACACAGGTTAAAGTCCCCTAGTATGATGGATTCATTCCGAGGGTCTAGCGATGACAAAGTTCGTTCAAATTTGGTCAAGAATTGTGTGTCGTCTGGTGGCCTATAGCATACCCCAATTGTGATGGGTCTTGTCCTCGGCAGGTGTAGGTCGATCCACAGAGCTTCGTGATTTTTTACATGGAGGTCGGTCCTAGTTGTGTGTGTGAGGTTGTTTTTTACATACAGACATACTCCTCCCCCATGCCTATTGCGATCATTCCTAACCATATTGAAACCTTGAATGTTTATTTCACCATCGTTTATACTTGAATCCAGCCAGGTTTCTGTGATTGCAATTATTGAAGCTTTGGCCTTATTAGCTAATAAGTTTATTTCTGACAATTTATGGTACATTGATCTGGCGTTAATGTGGATAAGATGGAGCCCTATGTTGGTGAACACTCTGTATTCATCTTTGATTTTGAATGTGTCCTGGCTGGATTCTGAGTTGTTAAGGTGAGGTGAACATAACATACGTCCATACGAATGGCAAAGACATAAAGAAGCATAAGCAAAGGCAATTAACATAATAATAAGAACATGTTACAAATAAGTAGTACTGTATACTAGTTTAACAAACGGAATAGAACTTTTTTGCTCAAAGACAGGAAATGTCTCGGGGGAGTGAATGGAGTTAGATGATTGTTGTTTATATTTGTTGTACGAGGGTTTTTGCGGTAACTGGAACATAAGTAGCCTATATCTCGATTGTACGCTGGGGAAAATGGCCAACAGAAATCTGAGATATAATAAAATATCTCAGGCAAATGGCAACAATAGCGTGTGGGCTGTCTTTATTTTTGTTTTACCTTAAAATAGAGATCCCGACAAAAGGGGAAACAACAAGCAATATGGTAACCCTTATTCAAAATCTAGTGATTTCCCGGGAGTAGGAGGTAAAGTACTGATGGGGAAATGGGACTTGACAGGTGAGTTAAAGGGAAAGGAAGGTACTATATGGTATCTTCTTCTCCCGTCTCCGTCTCGTCCCTCTTGCTACTGGTCCGTTGGGATGCCTCGCGATAAATTATCAGCGAGATTTGTTAGGACAAGCTGTCGCTAAACTTTCCCCAGGACAGGTTGCCGCTAAGTATGACTCACGATAAATTATCAGTGAGTAAAGTACAGGACAAATTGCTGCTGTACAAGCCTCAAGACCAATTGGTCGCTGTGTGTGACAATGCGCCGCAAATAGCCGTTGAGTGTGACTCGAGAGAAATTCTCGTTGAGTCGAGGGGGTGAGAATCCCGGCTATTCAAGTTAGGGCTTGGGTATGTTCTACCCAATGCTCTCTCTCTCTTGGGCATGTCACTTGATTTCCGTCTGCCTCGGCTGTGGTGGAAGTGCGGGGAAGAATGTCCTCTTTCGGGTAGGGGTGGGGCGGGGCTGGTTGGGCCGCTCAGCGTTTGAATGTGCCGCCACTCGTCTGAAAAAAATGGCCGCTCCACAGCCCCGCGGGCGTTACAGAAAACGGCCTCACCTGAGGTTGTTCCTTTGATGAGTGGTGACTGATATATTTTTTCTTTGTTGACTAATACTGCTACTGAAGAAAATCTGTTGTTGTGGAGATGCGGGCATAACTCGTACATACATACATACATGCAATAATACACGTGGAGTTTATGTACAGAATATATAAATAAGACTGACGACCTAAACATTCTTATTTAGTTAGCCATGAAAAACATAAATTTTCTCTCAAAGCCGATTGAAGAAAATTGATAATATTTCAGTGACTTATATATTATCGAGTCGCACATACGGTTATAAAGCGCACACATGAACATACACTTCCAATACACATCCTTTCAGCTACATTGTTCTCCAAAGTGTTGGAGGTATTTACTGATTGATGAATAGCCTATTCGTTAGGCTATTATGCTATACTATATTCACCCTTCAGTATAGGCTATATATAGTATATCCTATACCCCAACACTCTGGAGAACAATGTCCCGGAAAGGATGTGTATTATAAAATGCACTTTTAAGTGTAAGTGCATTGTATGTTCGTGTGTGCGCTTATAAACGTATGTGCCACTCGAGATTATATATAATAGTTACCCATATATTACTAACTTTCTTCAATTGGTTTTGAGAGAATATTGATGTTTTTCATGGCTAACTAAATAAGAATGTATAAGTCGTCAGTCTTATCTATATATTCCGTACATAAACTCCACGTGTATTATTGTTTACAACTTAAAAATAACCGTATTAATGACATTAACACCTGCAGCCTATTAAAAGAAGCGCTTGCAAAATTCTGAAAGAGAAACTCATCCTACATAAAGTATGGTTTATTGGCCTATAGGACAACGCCATTTTAGCCAGTTGATAAATATATAAGGATCTGGGATTAAGTATAAGATCAAGTGGAGCTGTTACTCTTTTGATTGCTTTGTCTTGTCAATAAACTCATATAAACTATATACGTGTTTCTGTTCTAAAATTCAAGTACCTCCAGTAGAGTAGAAACCCCTGTATTATTAATGTTTTATTGTGTACTATAAATAGCGCTAAAACTGCTAAGTATAGGGCATTATAATAAATTAATAATACACAAGACGCATTTGAAAAAAACAAAAAATCCTATTATATAGATCTGAGGTGCCAAGGAGGCGACGGAGTTCGTTTTAAGGGGAGATGGGTAATCTTTTTTGTCCCCCCTTCTTCCTCATATTTAGCCCCACTTATTTTCAAATTTAAGACGGTCGTCCCATTAGTTTGTCGATTTTAAGACCTTTCGTCGCATTTCCTTATCGATATCAAGACCTTTCTTGCCATTTAGGTGTCGATTTTTCCCTGGCGAGCCATAGCGAGCCTGTAATTATAAGAGGAATCAGCCTTTGGCCGGGAAATTTTCCAATGAAAGATGTACAAATTTATCTGTAAAGGGGTTTAGGTTTTTTGTTAAGCTTGATGGAGGTCTAGGGAGGAAACTAAAACAAAAATTATAGAAAGATAAATAAACAAGCAAATAATGCACCCACCCCCTCTTAAGAGGTAGATAAGAGAAGATAACAACCATTGAATTACTATCTATATAAGCACTTCAGTCGAGCACATTGCAACATCTGCCATTAAGGGGATAGTGGCTGGTTTTTGGGTTATTAACCCTTAACTGGCGGCGCACAAAATATGTCGAGTGAAATAAATTTGGACTAAGTGGCGGTGCACGACAGCTGTCGAGCGCCATTTTCAGCACGTAATGTTGCTGAGAGAGAGAACTGAGCGGTGGGACGAGCGTAGTAACCTTATGACCGCTCCCCACGACCACCGTGGACGTACTGAACTGTATACCACCTTATATATTTAATGCAATTCAACGCCAGACGATAACAATCCAACTTAAGAAATACCAGGTGAATTTATACCGGTAAGTCTAAATTAATCCTCACAGTATTAGAACGGTTTCAATAATTCTGCAGTTTCACTAATTAAATAGCATGTGCGAAATAATTATATGAGACAAACATAACAACGCTTAATTAATTTGAACGGATCAGTTACTTACGTTTAGGATTCAGGTATATGTTTTTTGGTTTTTTTGGGGGGGGGATAACAACATTTGATGTATACCGCCAGACGATATATTGAGATTAGGAGGGTTCTTCCGTAGGCAAGAAGTCAATTAACCCTTTGATGCGATGACGATTTGGCTTCTGGCTAACACGTGATTATTTATTTCTATTAAGATGAGCCTAATTTAGTCATTAAGGGGGGGTATTTAATGTGTTTCCTAGACCTCCATCAAGCTTGAAATTATACCCCCTTGACCCCCTTTCAAGATAAATTTGTACATTTTTCGGTAGAAAAATTTCCCGGCCATAGGCCGGTTCCTCTTAAATTATCCCCCTGGGGGTTAGGGAATAGAATATGCCCCACGTGCCTTCTGCGTGTCGTAAGAGGCGACTAAAGAGGTTGGGTCGGTGGGCTTGCGACCCCTACCCGGAAAAAATATCTAAGCAAAGAAAAACGAACGAACAGCCTCGGATGCGGACGGAACCAACGTTGACGAACCACGACCGACTAAGGACATGCCTTCGGACATTCTGAGAATGGCTACGTGGAATGTTAGTGGCATGAATGATGGAACAAAAGAGAGAGAGGTTCTGGAAGTGTTAGTGAATGCCAGGCTGGATGTATGTGGAATGACAGAGACCAAATGGAAAGGTTCAGATGTGAGAGAATGGGAATGTGGAATGGGTGTGTGTGCTGGAGTGAGTGAAGGAACAGCGAGAGAAGGTGCATGTTTGTTTGTAAGTAGCAAATGGAAGGAATGTGTAAGAGAGTATGGGTCTGTGGGTTCAAGGATTGTGTGGGTGAGAATGAAAGTAGGAATACAAACGTGGGTGATTGTATGCGTGTATGCCCCGACAGAGGATATACTTGAAAGAAAGAAAGAGGAGTTCTGGATGAATGTGGAGGCGTGCCTGGAGAAGTTTGACAAGAACGAAAGAATATTTCTGATTGGGGATATGAATGGTAAGGTGGGTGATAGGAAAGTTGAGGGAGTGGTGGGAGGGTGGGGGGTACCATCAGAGGTGAATGGGAATGGTAGTGCACTTGTGGACGTATGTGTGGGAAGGAGGCTGTGGATAGCCAACACCTTCTTCCGACACAGAATGATCCACAGGTACACGTGGAAACGGATGTTGACGATGAAAGATAAGACAGTGGTGGAACGAAAGTCATTGATTGATTATGTATGTGTGGATGAACGAATGAAGAAATCTGTGATGGATGCTAGGGTGTATAGGGGTATTGGAGGGGGTCTGTCTGATCATTATGTAGTGGTAGCTAAGGTTAGGATACAAAAGAAGTGGGTGAGGAGAGCGGGAGGGAGGCGAGAGGAGGGTGGAATGGTGAGGAGGGTGGAGAGGTTGCAGGAGGAGGAAGTCAGGGAGGAGTACAGGAGAGCAGTGGAAAGACGACTAGGTGGGTTCGACCTGGAAGTTATGGAGGAAGTGGAGGAGATGAGCAAGGTGTTTAAGGATGAGATCTGTGCAGCATGTGAGGAGGTGTGTGGAGTGAGGAGAAGAGGGAGGGGAGTGAAAGGTACAGCATGGTGGACAGAAGAGGTAAGAATAGCTGTGGAAGAAAAGAAGAAAGCATATAGAGTGTGGTTGGGTAGTAGAGGGAATGAAGATTCCGAGAGACAGAAACGAGCGAGGTACGTGGAGAGTAAGAGGGTGGTGAAGAGAGTAGTGAAGGAAAGTAAGAGAAGAGTAGATGAGGAATTTGGAAGGAATCTGAGTGTAAAATGGAGGGAGAGTAAGAAACTGTTCTGGAAAGAAGTCAAGAAAGTTAGGGAAGGTAGCAAGGGAAACAGTAAGGGTGTGAAAGATAAGAATGGGAGAATGCTAGCCGAGAAGCAAGAGAGAGTCGAAAGATGGAGGGAATACTTCAGTGAGTTGCTAAATGAAAGGAATGAAGAGCCAGCAAACATAGCTGGATATGGTATGGGAGGGAGAAGAAGAGAAGTAGTGGAGGAGGAGGTGGGGATCAGGAGGTCAGAAGTGTGGGAAGCCATGAAAAGAGTGAAGTTGGGGAAAGCACCAGGAACAGATGGAGTGTGTGGGGAAATGTTGAGGTATGGTGGTGAGATAGTGATAGAATGGGTATGGAAAATGTGCAAACTAGCATGGGAGAAGGGGAGTGCACCCGATGACTGGAAAACTGGCATAATAGTCCCCCTATATAAGGGCAAAGGGGAAAGAGGAGTGTGTGGTAACCACCGAGGAATATGTCTTCTAAGCGTAGTAGGGAAGGTATACAGTAGGGTAGTGATTGAGAGAGTGAGAGTGAGAACGGAGAAATGGATAGGCGACGAGCAGGGAGGTTTTAGGAAGGGAAGAGGATGTGTAGATCAGATTTTTACCCTGAATTGTGTTGTGGAGAAGTATCTGGAGAAGAAACAAAAGGTGTATGTTGCCTTTATGGACTTGGAGAAGGCCTATGACAGAGTGGATAGAGAAGGTTTGTGGAAAGTACTTAGAATATACGGAGTAGAGGGCAAGTTGCTGAAAGCAGTGAAGAGCATGTATGAGGGTGCAAAGGCGGCAGTACGTGTGGAGAGTGAGCAGAGCGAGTTCTTTGACCTGAATGTTGGTTTGAAACAGGGGTGTGTGATGTCCCCGTGGTTGTTTACTGTATATATGGATGGAGTCATGAAAGAAATACTATCAAGAGCAGTGAATGTTGGTGTATCGCTGAAAAGGGAGGGAATTGAGTGGAAGCTACCTATACTGCTGTTTGCGGATGATACAGTTCTGATGAGTGATAATGAATGGGAGTTGCAGGGTCTGGTAAATGAGTTTGGAACAGTGTGCGAAAAACGGAATTTGAAGGTAAATACGGGGAAGAGCAAGGTTATGGTCTTCGAAAGGGGTGAAGTCACAGAGTGTGAGGTGAAGCTGAACGGTCAGGCTATGGAGATCGTCAACTCTTTTAAGTATCTGGGCAGTGTGTTGAGTAAAGATGGGACTATGGATGAAGAGGTGCGGGAGAGGGTACAACAGGGGAAGAGGGTTGTAGGAACGCTAAAAGCAGTAACAAGAAATAGGGTGGTCAGTATGGAAGTGAAGAAGTCCTTGCATGACAGTGTGGTAATCCCGACACTGACTTACGGAAGCGAAGCATGGACGTTGGTTGAGAGACTCAGACCAAGAGTGAGAGCAGTGGAAATGAATTACTTAAGGAGTGCGTGCGGAGTTACATGGAGGGATAGACAGACTAATGAGGAAGTAAGAAGGAGGTGTGGTGTGGAGGTAGATGTGCTGGAAAGTGTGAAAAGGAACAACTTGAGATGGTTCGGCCATATGGAACGTATGGAAAGCGAGAGAATGACTAAGAGGGTGTACGAGAGCGAGGTGGAGGGACAGAGGGGGAGAGGTAGACCGAATATGAGGTGGAAGGATGGAGTGAGGAACTACATGAACGAAGGCGGTGCTGGTTGGGGGGAGGGGCGTCGACTGACTGGGGACAGAGGTGCATGGGGGCGGTTCGTTCGTGGCCACCCCTTCGGGGATCACGGCGTCAGGCAATAGATAGATAGATAGATTTAATGTGTTTCCTAGACCTCCATCAAGCTTGAAATTATACCCCCTTGACCCCCTTTCAAGATAAATTTGTACATTTTTCGGTAGAAAAATTTCCCGGCCATAGGCCGGTTCCTCTTAAATTACAGGCTCGCTATCGCTCGCCAGGAAGAAATCGACACCTAAAATCTTAAAAGTGACATAAATGGGGCGAAAGTTCTTAAAATTGTCAAACTAATGGGGCGAACGTCTTAAAATCTCAAAATAAATGGGGCTAAACATGAGGGAGAAAGGGATCCAGAAAAAATCCCTCAAGTGGAAATCTCCCCTTAACGCAAAGAGTACAGTGTGTAACTATATATTGTTTTTCTGCTACCGACAGGCGATTAATTGCCAGGTTAGAAATTATCTATCAATTAACCTTTCTCATCCAAAGACATTTGTTTCATTTTTGTGACCAACCATAGACGATTTTATTCAAGTTAGAAAGGGCCTTCAGTTTGTTACTTTTAAGGAGCTAAGTATAGAATAACTTGAACCCGCATTTCTAAATTTTGTCTTGGCTAGCCAACGACGAACGACGATTTTAGTCAGTTTCGGAAGGATATGACAGTTAAATGGATAAATTCGATTGTTTGTACCGTATTTGATCCATATAATACTTTCCTAAGCTGAATAAAATCGTCTAACGATAGCCAGAATTAAAGTAGCTTACATTCTAAAGTTGAACTTGTTAAGGTAATTTAGTATTCTTATTTTGTTTGATTTTTACCTATCCCTTAAGGGGAGATGGGTCGATTTTCTGGTCCCCCTTCTTCCTTATGTTAACCCCATTAGTTTTCAGATTCTAAGATGTTTGCCCCATTAGTTTGTCGTTTTTAAGACCTTTCGCTCCATTTTTTTTTGTCAATATGAAGACCTTTCGTGCTATTTAGGTGTCGATTTCTTTCCTGGCGAACGATAGTGAGCCTGTTATTTCGGAAGAACTGGCCTTCGGCCGGGAAATTTTTCTACCGAAAAATTTACAAATTAATCTAGAAGGGGAATCTAATGGATATTTGTTTAAAGATTGATGGAGGTTTAGGTAGGAAACTAAACAAAAATGATAAAAAGATAATATATATGAGGGAAAAAATAGGCCCATCACCCCCTTAAGTAATATTTAGTAGTATACATAAGCATTTGACTTAGAGAAGCAATTCCTTTAAGAAAATCGTCTCAAGGTAACAAAACAATAAACACAAATCAAGGTTATCTATCAAATTAATTACCGTTTATTATGGGAATGATCATGTTTAAATTAGTAACTGAACTGATGTTTCCCAAAGTATTAGGTATGTATAGGCCTAGGCAAAGACTAGGCTACACTGAATTGAAATGATATAGGAAATTTTTGCCTCATGAATTAAAGACATGCATCTTTATCAGAATATTATCGTCTATTGGCCGTTAGTACATGGCGTTTAGAATACCATATTTTTGTTTTCTTGTCAACCTTGTAAAGCTTCTGGATGTCAGTTACGGAAATCCGGTGGAATATATTTGTTTAAGGAGGTAGTGCTTGTTTTTTTGTACTATATATTTAGTTATAAACTATATGTATATTTGTTTTTAAATGTACCGGCCAAAGGCCGGTTTCTTCTAAAATCACAGGAAAAAATCGCCAGGAAAAAATTCGACACCTAAATGGTACGAAAGGTCTTAATATTGACAAAGAAATGGGGCGAAAGGTCTCAAAATTGCCAAACTAACAGAATGAACGTCTAAACTAATATGCTAAACATGAGGGAGAAGGGGGTCCAGAACAAGCAACTACCTGCCCATGAACCCATTGCACTGCCATGATGCAATAATCACCACTATCAAAAGAGAGTGCAGTGATATCATACAATATGTTGGCTATTGTTGAGTCATTTGTGCTGTTTAGATCACATGCAGAGATGTGTTGTAATACATTATCTCACTTTGGTACAATTATGGCGTGACAGACTCAAAATGTTATGTTGAACGTTTATACACATATCAACATTACTATGCCTATCTTAACTGACACAGTTACGACGTGATACATATTTCCAATATACATATAGTATATAATTATATATATACAGTACTAGCAGGGGTACCCTTAGTACTCTTAGGCAAGAAGAAGAAGAGAGGTACCTTGGGTAAACTGCTGCTCCAAGTTATCAACATATATACCCTATGTCAACACTACACAGAGCAAACAACGTATATAACTCCACAATGAATGCACAGAGAATGTGGTGGAACATATACAGTGTTAGTGAATAGTCCATAAGTGAGTGAAAAGTGAAGTGGAATATCTGCCCCCCTGGTCATCTGGGTATCAGTTCAGTTCAGTTTCAGTTTCTGAAGATGGCGGGGCGAGGTGGGACAATCTCAACCCAGGGACGAAATAGTGATGGCCTTGAAATCAACGAACTGTTATGCTTTATATCAACTAAAATAGATAGTCTACCTACAGACAGTATTGTGCAGCTGTGTGTGCCCTTTTATGATGAAGATAAAATTGTGGCAGCCAAGAACAGAGTGTTCGATCTTATTGGTACTAGTGAAGATAACAATTATCGAAATATTAAACGAGTTGGTGCAAACAAAAGTGCTGAGAACATTAAAGACATTATTAAATTGCTACAAGAGAGTAAGGCTATGGGCTTACCCACTTTCGTGGCCATGGACCTAAAGGACCTACCACCTATACAATTTGATAGGATAGATGTGTCAGTGCTACTTAGTGAAATCAAGAACACCCAAATGGAAGTTAAATTACTGAGAGAGTGTACCACAGGTCAAAAAGAAACCATAGTGGACATAAGCAGTGTGGTTTCAAATGTAGCTGACAGAGTGAATAAGTTAGAAAATAACTCTACTAACGCTCCACCTCAACCACAGGCACAAGTGACACAACAACAGCAGCAGCATCTAGAACAACAGCATCAACAACAACAACCACCCATAGGCCTACAACACCACCACCAGCAACAGCAGGCTGAACTACAACAGCAACAGCTGCAATAACTCCAAACACAACAGCCCCAGCAACAACAGCGACCCATACAACAACAGCATCAACAGCAACAACAACAACAGCAGCAACAACCACAACAGCAGCAACAACCACAACAGCAGCAGCACCAGCAGGTGCAACAGCAACAACAGCAGGTGCAGCAGCAACAACAGCAGATGCAGCAGCAACAACAGCAGGTGCAGCAGCAACAACAGCAGCAGGTGCAGCAGCAACAACAGCAGCAGGTGCAGCAGCAACAACAGCAGGTGCAGCAGCAGCAACAGCATCAACAAAAACAACAACACCAGCGACAACTACAACAATCCAAACTAACCCAGCAGCAGCATTCATATCAAAGGCAACACCAGGTGTGGCAGCAGCAGCGACCACAACAGCAACAACACCGAACACAACAGCAATCTTTATCGTCGGCAACGAGAGAAGATAATACAGTGCCAGCTACACCATCCTCAAATTTACCTACACAAACTGAACCAAATGAAGGAGCCAATGCAAGGGAAAACCCATGGACTATGGTCAAATGGGTGAATGGCAAGCCTCGCTACTCTAGGGAAGGCGAGCAGGTTCACCCTAGACCGAGAAACCAGCCAGGAATTAAAGGTAGGGTCAAGGATACTGGCCTCAATACCATCAAAAGGCCCCGACTAGCTAGGGTGTTTGCCACAGGATTCAACCCTAGTGTTACTGCTGAGAATCTCAAGACATACTTGGCTGATAATCTACATATAAATATAGAGGTAAGACAGCTGACCACCCTCTCCAGGTCCACTACCTGTGCCTCCTTTTGTATAACTAGCGAATGTCCAGATCCAGATGTTTTCATGAATCCTGACCTGTGGCCAGAAGATGCATATGTCAACTGGTACAGAGAACCAAGACAATATCCCCATGAGGACAGTGCAGAGGCTTCTGGGACTTGGAGGCATCGCACACCACTATCCAACTCGCAGTAATGGAGGGGATACCAACAACAGCAGCAAGTATAAAAGTAACTTCATACAATTGCAGAGGACTCCCCAAAACAAAGAGGAATCTCCTGTTGCGACCTGACATCGTATCTACATTAAGGACCAGTGACATAGTCTGCCTTCAGGAAACCTGGTACACAAAACAGGACTTAGGTAATTTGAACATATTAGATAAAGATTTCCATGGGTACGGGGTCTCCACTACGGACACACGTGATGGTATTGTGGCAGGTCACCCCCCAGGGGGAGTTGCAATAATGTGGAGATCGTGCCTAGATAGTGTAATTAAAACCATTGAGACAAATTTAAGCTGGTGTGCGGGAATACAGCTGGAAGTGGGACACAGAAAATTTGCAATATTTTGTGTTTACTTACCGTATCAGTGTGCAGAAAATGAAGAACTTTATTTGGAAAAGTTAGGGGAGCTTGGTGGCCTAATTTCTGAATTAGAGATAACGTGTTACTCAGTGGTAGGTGATTGGAATGCTACCCCTCACGAGTTGGGTGGTTCCATGTTTGCTAAACATATGTTAAGGTTTTGTGAGGAGCAAGGTTTAATTTTGTCCTCCAAAAACCTGCTTCCAGAAAATAGCTATACATATGTTAGTGAAGCATGGGAGACCAGGTCGTGGCTTGATCATGCAATCTCTAGCTCTGACTTTCATGACTCTATCTCAGAAATGGCCGTAAGATACGACATTACGGATGACGACCACATACCTATAGAATTAACAATCCAAATTAATAAGGCACCGGAAATAACAGAAACTAGCAATAGCATCAAGGCAAAAGTTCCATGGAATGTAATCTCAAATGAAGAGTGCCAAATGTACTGTGATAAAACCAAAGACTTATTAAATAGGGTGTAATATGATGGTAATGGTGTAGCACAATGCAGGGATCCAAAATGTAGTGATGCACAACACAGAAAGGACATTATTAAATTTTACAATAGTATAATAGATTCTTTATCAAAAGCGGGGGAAAGTATTTTTAATAGCCGTAAATATAAGTCCTCATTCAATAAGCCAGGTTGGCAAGACTATGTGGCTGACCTGTATCAGGCCTCCAGAGATGCTAGGTCTCATTGGCTTGAAGTAGGTCAGCCTAGACAGGGGCCTATATTTGAACTTCACAAAAGAGCAAAGGCTAGGACCAAATATGCCATTAGATTTATTAAGCAAAATGAAAATCAATTAAGGAAGGAAGCCCTTGCAAAGAGTCTGGCAGAAAAGGATACTAACTGTTTTTGGAAGGACATCAGATCCATGCAAAATTGTAACACACCATTACCTGTCAGTGTTGAGGGGGTTACGGGTGAAGAGAACATTGCTGACTTATGGAAAACTCATTTTAAGGAACTACTTAACAGTGTAAACCAAAGGTCTACTAATGGTGCAATTCAATATGTGAAAGATAGTAATTATGAAGACATTAAAGTGACTGAAAGTGATCTTGAGAATGCCATAAGAAAACTTAACCTAATTAAAGCTTGTGGGCTGGATGGTATATATGCAGAACATCTTAAATATGCAGATAAGTTGTTAATAGATAAACTTAGTTCTTGCATCACCAGTCTATTTACGCATGGTGTCCTGCCGGAGTCTATGATATCCGTAATACTTGTTCCTGTCATTAAAGATAAATCAGGTAAAATTACAGCAAAAGACAACTACCGCCCAGTAGCACTTGCTAGTGTGGTGAGTAAGGTAGTTGAAATGATAATGCTAGAAAGAATGTCTGCATATATTGTCACCAGCAGCAATCAGTTTGGCTTTAAGAAAAATCACGGCACAGACCAATGCATATATGTGCTGAAAGAAGTGATTGATACATACAACAAACTAAATAGCTCAATTTTCTCTTGTTTTCTTGATGCAAGTAAGGCTTTTGATAGGGTGTGTCACAAAACCTTATTTGAAAAATTAGTTAACAGGGGAGTGCCTAGCTATATTGTTAGGATACTTATTTTCTGGTATGCTAATCAAAAAATGTGTGTAAGATGGGGCAACATCCTGTCAGGCTCTTTCGCCGTAACCAATGGTGTTAGGCAGGGGGGGATATTGTCTCCGTATCTTTTCAACGTCTACATGGATGATCTTAGTCTGGAGCTGAACAAGACTCGCACTGGGTGCTGTATTGGCAGCACCATTGTAAATCATCTCATGTATGCTGATGACCTAGCCTTAATCGCGCCCTCTGGAGCAGGACTGGATAAATTATTAAGAGTATGTGAAAAATTTGGAATCGAACATTCAGTCAAATTTAATCCTATAAAGAGCAATATCATAATATTTAAATCTAACCTATTGAAATCAAAGCTACCTAAATTCCATTTGTATGAAGAAATTATAGAAGAAGTAAGTAAAGTAAAGTATCTAGGACACTATATTTCATGTGATCGCTCAGATGATGAGGATATGGGTCGTCAGCGAAGGCAACTTTACATGCAGGGAAATTCAATATTAAGAAATTTCATATGTGCACATGGGATACAAAAATAACATTGTTCAACTCCTACTGCTCACCAATGTATACAGCACAACTATGGTGGAACTATAAGAAAATGACAGTGAATAGACTAAGTATCTCATATCACAATATCATGAAAATGTTTCTGGGGCTCTCAAAATATGAGAGTACAAGTACGCTATGTGCCTATATGAACTTACACTGTTACAAATCACTCATTAGAAAGCTAACATATAAATTAATTCAGCGCCTTAACACTTCTGAGAACAGGATCATTAAAATGCTACAAACTCCAAGCATAGTGTACACCTCCAGGATCCAGGCACACTGGAGGAAGTTGCTCTATATTTAACCTTAAGTAATGATTTCAGGTCTGCTACTCTACAGAATTAGCATACCGGTACTGATCCTCATAGTGCAGTACAGTACCGATATTCCTATACTGTACTGTAGCAACATACTGTACCGGAAGCTAAATGATGTGAGGCATGGTACTGTACACAATTAGGACAGTGGTTTTGGTAACACAGTAGTTTGATGACCACTGTTTTTGGTTGAGGCAGTGCTGTGAACTACATGATAGCAAGCTGGGTATTATTTAATTTCTTTTTATTTTATGTAGCCTATGTACAGTAGCTTATATATATTTATATATATTTATGTTACTGTAAGGTATATATGGACCCCAGTATGGTCCCCTCTGTACTGTGTGAGTCTGAAATAAAGTATTATTATTATTATTATATTATTATTATTACCCGGCGTTGCCCGGGTAATCACCATAATCACCATCACTACTACCACCACTACTACTACCATAATCACCATCATCAATCACTACTACCACAATCATCACAATACTACTACTACCATAATCACCTGCCTCGACCTCCCTGTGCCTCATTAAACGGCGACCTCGATTTCGGCCGCTAAATGACCTCCGATTTTGGATCTGACCTCATCCGTACCCCCACTTTGAGGGGCTGCGAACAACTTTCGTTCCATACACCTTTTCGATCGGAGGCCTCCTTCTGCCCCAAACAGCCATTTTGTTCTAATTTTTGTTGCTCCCGTATACTACATAATTTTATTAAACAAAAGTGTCTCTGATTTCCACTAAACTCGCCTAAAACCATCTCCAAAGCCTGGGCTTTCCAACGGTGCCCCACACTCCCACCTGACACCAAAACTGTGGGAGGAGTTTAGTAACAAAGGTCGGGTAACTGACAGACAGACAGACAAACATTGACCTTTATTTATTAAGATATATATATATATACTAGTGGGGGTACCCGGCATTGCCCGGGTTTAAATTCTACTACCATAATCACCATCCACCTAGCCATCCATCCATCTATCCATCCGTCTATCCATCTATCCATCCATCCATCTATCCATCCATCCATCTATCCATCCATCCATCCATCCATCTACCACAATCATCACAATACTACTACTGCCATAATCACCGGCCTCGACCTCCCTGTGCCTCATTAAACGGCGACCTCGATTTCGGCCGCTAAATGACCTCCGATTTTGGATCTGACCTCATCCGTACTCCCATTTTGGGAGGCTGCGAACAACTTTCGTTCCATACACCTTTTCGATCGGAGGCCTCCTTCTGCCCCAAACGGCAATTTTTTCGATTTTTTTTTCGCTCCCGTATACTACATAAGTTCTGCCGAAAACTTTATTAAACAAAAGTGTCTCTGATTTCCACTAAACTCGCCTAAAGCCATCTCCAAAGCCTGGGCTTTCCAACGGTGCCCCACACTCCCACCTGGCACCAAACCTGTGGGAGGAGTTTAGTAACAAAGGTCGGGTAACTGACAGACAGACAGACAGACATTGACCTTTATTTATTAAGATATATATACAGGTATATACTGTATATACTGTATATACTGCTGTGTAATATGACTCCCACCAAATGTCCTGTACCAATTAGGAGGTAAGGCTGTGTCATCCTGTATGTCTGTCGCTATTCCTGAGAAATTCACGGTGGGCTGTGGAAATTTCCATTATGATTCATCGCCATATGTATTGAGATGGCAACCGTTGAGTCATAGGAAGGTTCTCGTTCACTTTTTGCTGGTAAAGATAACTTCATTCCCGACTCTGCAAAAATGGGTGTATTACATAATGTATATTTCTAGCCGTATGTATTATGTTAATGAGTTGAATTTTGAGTTAGTTAGTTATGTAGAGCAGATTAACCAGACCACTGAGCTCCATACGAAACTCTCATAGGTCTGGCAGAGTTGAATTTGGAAGCCAAATAAATATGGAGCATAGGAAGTACCCAATTGCATTATTTTGCTGGATATGAACCTAATAATACCTAACCTTGCAGAAGTGGGAAAACAAATATAATTTCATTTGCATCAATATTTTGTAGATATACCGAGCTGAAATTGTGCATCCATATACACATGACCTATAATAAAGAACCCTATCTATATTTCGCTGGAGGCTGCGTACCAACCCCACCAAAAGTAATTAAAGGTTTAAGGGGGGATGGCCCGGTTTTCTGGACCACTTTCTCCCTCATGCTTAGCCCCATTAGTTTTCAGATGTTAAGATGTTTGCCCCATTAGTTAGTCGATTATAAGACCTTTCGCCCCATTTCTTCGTCAATATTTAGACCTTTCGTGTTATTTAGGTGTCGATTTTTTCCCTGGTGAACGATAGTGAGCCTTTAATGTTGGAAGAATCGGCCTTTGGCCGGGACATTTTTCTACCGAAAAATGTACAAATTTATCTAGAAGGTGGATCTAATGGATGTTTTCCTTAAATGTGATGGAGGTCTAGGGAGGAAACTAGAAAAATAATGAATACATGCAAAAATCACCCACAAATATTTATTTGGCGCAGTAATTATAGATCGGGATCGGCGGCTGAATTTAGTTCCGTAATTACCAAGAGAGAGGTTCATACTCTGCCACATTTAGCCTCATGAGTTAGACTTATAAAATGTAGTACATGTGACGTCGTAATGTTTCTGTGGTATATAAATTATGGTGTAAATTGTGTGTGAAACTCGTCTACCCCACCCGTGTTTCATTAGTAGGTACTGTTCCAAAGCCTTGATGCATATTCTCCATTTCACACACGTAATCCTAGATATATGAAACAGTACCCTACTATTTCTACTATAACTACTATAACAGATGAACGTGATATGACTGTGAGACTAAATTTATTATTTCCTCGGGTATGAATAGCTTGGAGATGAATGGATACATTTTTCAGTGGTTTTGATGTTATTGTAAGTAGCCAAGTAAAACCATAAATTTATAGTATAAACTTAATAAAGTATATCTGCGATTGTTCATCTGGCTGCCTCATACTAATATTAGCCAACAAATAAAGTACTACCTTATTTTGTAATATAGTTTATTACTAGTATTCATTCAACTAACTTTTACAGTTAATTATTACTTGTATATGATAATGATTTACTTTACGGTTATTATTTCCAAGGTCACGGTCATATACTGGTGATTCTAATGTTATCACTCTTGTACTAGGATTCCACGTGGACACTATAATACCATATAGCTAGTCAATTTACCTGGTACCGATACCCTTATTGTATAGTATTAAATTTAATAGGTATGGAGGAAAGAAACACATACAATCTTAAGTAAATTGTTTAATCAATAATTTATATATAAAACATGTATATGAAAATGAACAGTATGTAAATGTATAATGAGAATGAGGTGAAATTTTAGATATGGCCTAGGATCTTGAGTTCTTTACTTATTTAGACATGATCGATCTTTTGTTTTTTAAATATCTTGAGCTCATTTGCGAGATCAAAATAAGAAATATATTGAGCTCCCCCTTGGCATAAGTCACTGAGGGAAGGGCACCACCATCATCAGTATTGAAAGAGTTCAAGTTATGAAGGGCTCCTTATTCCGGTATGAGGAGCTGGCAAGGGAGGGGGGATTGATCCGGTGATGGTAGTGATGACAGATGGGGATGATGAGTGACGGGGTCCCCTGGGATGTGAGGGGTGGTGAGGGCTGATAGCAGGAGGTTGGGGGAGGATCGGGGGTTAGGGCTGCTGCTTCTAGACCTCCCCTCATTATCTAGCGGTAATTCCTGCTGATCCATTTGCATTTCTTGATGGTCCAGCTGTAGTTCTGGATGGTCCACGTGTGATTCATGGGTCTCTTGTGGTTCTGGGGTGTTATGCTGGTTTATTGGTTCATGAGGCACCTGTAAAAAGAAGAAATTATATATAAGTAAAATCATACTCCAAATTTGACTGATAACTTAATAGAAAGATATCACAACATGGTACATATATAATTCAGGAGTGGCATTTATTGTGTAATAAAGGGTTTTTATCAACATTTAACTTAAGGAGGGTCACCAGCTTCTTTAATCTTTCTCTCCTTTTCTCTCTTTCCCTGGCATGTATCCATTCGGCCCCATTCAGTCAACTGTTTTAAGACTTTTATACCCATTCAGGTGTCGATTTCTTTCTGGCGAGCGAAAGCAAGCCAGCATTGTATGGAGAAATCCAGCTTCGCCGGAGACATTTTTCCATCGAAAAATGTACAAGTTTAGCTTGCTGTCAAAAACAAAAAATATATATATATATGCTGGGAAAATATTGACACCTGGATGGGAGTAAACGTCTTAATACAGTAGGCTGAATGGGGCCGAATGGATACAAGCCAAAGAGAGAGGGAGAGAAAGAGAAAAACAAAGCGAGGTGGGCTCCCTTAAAGATATACTGCTTAAACATTAAATACAGATGATGGTTTCATTATCAAGCAGAGTGTTTCAAAACGTATTATAGCTACTTTTGCTTGCATTAATATTCAGAAGTAGATGTGTATGCAAAAATAAATATAATAATTGAGTGTAATTTGTATTTGTTTGCAGCGAGGATCAGTGAGGGTTTGGGCGGAACGAGAAAGTCAACCAGGATCGAAGGTCAGTGTTTAGTGTTTACCTGCTGGGTTTATTTGTTTACCTTTACTGGCAATGTGTTTTATGTTAAAGATACAGTTCCATCCGATTATATGTAAACTAATAATACATTGGCATAATACCTACTCGTAAGGCCTATAAGTTCCTTTGTATAATTTTATTCGGCACTTAATAAGTAAACACATCATAATTAGTATACATTACTTCCCGGTCCTCTAAAAGGCTAGGCGTTCCCTTGACTCTCACATCCGTACTTTTAACCTTTAATGAAAAACGAATGAATAAAGTATAGGAATCAGATAACACAGATCACACCATATTTGTTTCGTTTTAACTTGTGAGAGAAACTAAGCGGCGATATGTACGGTAATGAAGAAATCTAACCTTGACCGTTCCTTTGGGAGTCAGTGGGTCTGTGGGAGAGACTAAACACAGACACATACACACACACACACACACACACATACATACACACACACATACACACACACATACACACTCACTCACACCCACACACACACACATGCCCGGAAGCCATATTTATTTCCTAACATGACAGGAAGTAAAGGAAATGTACAAATATATAGGCTTCTTGGGTTGCCCTCTTCTCTATAATATTCAAGGGATGGTGTAACAAATACTGTACGTATATCCCGGTGTTCACTCCTTCAGGATATGACCAGATTCTTCACTATAGTTTGGGCATCAATAGTCGATTTTATTCAGATTAGGAAGGGTTTAGAGATGTCAGATATTTACGGTAATTGAGATAGTCTTTGCCATCTATATTCCCACAGCTACTTTCTAAGCTGTATAACATCGTCTAATGTTAGCCAGAATTAACTATAAAAACGCGTCATAATCCTCAAGGGGTTAAAATGACAAGCGTAATTGTCACAATTAAGAGGACAGTGGCTGTTTGTTTGGTCTATTAATTCATATATATTTTTTTTTTAGTTTCCTCCCTAGACCTCCATCAAGCTTAGAAACACCCCCCTAGACCCCCCTTCAAGATAGATTTGTAATTTTTTCGGTAGAAAAATGTCCCCCCCAAAGGCCGATTCCTCCTTAAATTACAGGCTTGCTATCGCTCGCCAGGAAAAAATCGACACCTAAATGGCACGAAGGGTCTTAATATTTACAAAGAAATGGGGTGAAAAGTGTTAAAATCGCCAAACTAATGGGCCGAATGTCTTATAATTTCAAAACTAGTGGGGCTAAACATTAGGGAGAAGGGGGTCCAGAAAAAACAGTCTGTCTCCCCTTAACTTTACAAGTACTTATACTTTGTGACCTCTTCTGAAAGTTATAGTTTTATCTTGTCTTACACTTCATTTTAAGGGGGGATGGTTCACTTTTTGGCCGATGTTTGCATGTATTCATTATTTGTCTAGTTTCCTCCCATTTTTGCATATACTGTATTCATTATTTTTCTAGTTTCCTCCCTAGACCTCCATCAAATTTAAAAAAAAACATCCATTAGATCCCCCTTCTAGACTAATTTGCATATTTTTCGGTGGAAAAATGTCCCGGCCGAAGGCCGGTTCTTCCAACATTACAGGCTCACTATCGTTCGCCAGGGAAAAAATCGACACCTAAATAGCACGAAAGGTCTAAATATTGATGAAGAAATGGGGCGAAAGGTCTTATAATAGACTAACTAATGGGGCAAACATCTTAACATCTGAAAACTAATGGTGCTAAACATGAGGGAGGAAGTGGTCCAGAAAAACCGGTCCATCCCCCCTTATTAAGCCCGTATGAGGTGCTGTTCCCTTTCTTTACTAACAATATATTAGTGTTTTTATCTCATTTGTCACATTTTTTTTTTACCCCTTATGACGTATTATTGCTTCTCTTGTTTATATCATGTTTTTAACCCCTTATGGCATTTATTTTAAGTTTTGCTCATATCATATGTTTAAGGGGGGTCACCATTTTTGTTTTATCTCTCTCTCTCTCTCTCTCCTTTTTTTCTCTTTCCCTGGCTTGTATCCATTCGGCCCCATTCAGCCAACTGTTTTAAGACGTTTATCCCCATCCAGGTGTCGATTTCTTCGTGGCGAGCGATAGCGAGCCAATATTGTATGGAAACTGTACAAATTTAGCTTGTCAACACACAAATATATATATGCTGGCTCGCTACCGCTCGCCAGGAAAATATTGACACCTGGATGGGGATAAACGTCTTAAAACAGTAGGCTGAATGGGGACGAATGGATACAAGCCAAAGAGAGAGGGAGAGAAAGAGAAAAAAAGCGAGGTGGGCTCCCTTAACCTATTTTATTGTATGTATCACAGCTTATTTGGTAAGTTTTGTGCTTATGAAGTTTATAACGACCTTGTTGATATGTTGTCATTTGTATTGAGAACTTTGTGAAGTAATTCCTCGGTCAGGAAGTGGACTGTAATGGGAAGATTCTATATATAGGAACTGATTTGTTTGAAAGATCCGCTTTGCACCTATAGTATATTGGGAAGTTTATGGTTGGTCAGAAGAGTGTGAGTGTGTGTGTGTGTTTGTGTGTGTTTGTGTGTGTGTGAGAGAGTGTGTGTGTGTGTGTGTTATAAATATCTAAGTCTTCAAAATTACTCGGTGATCGCAGTGGCTGTGAACAGTTGCCCGATTTCTGAATTCTAACAAGTCCTTTGATATAAATAGTATCATAATTTGAATACTGTACTGAATAGTGCTATGACGCTTCAAATTGCAAATTTGGTTGATAATTTTGTTTAAGTAATTTAAATAGGTCTAGTAGAAATTAAATATATATCGAATTACAAGGGAATCTATAAATGTTTTGAGGCACGTGTATTAATGCGATATTGTGTCAGGATTCCTGACGTAATGATATCCATTAAAAATAATCAAGAACGTAACTATGTGTACCTAAACAACTGCCACGATTCGATTAGATTAAGATTTTTGTTTTTATCAAAACGTCGTACTCTTAAACCTAGTCCATACTTGGTAAAAACAAAATTGGAAACCTGTTGTTTCTGCATGGTCCTGTTTGGTAATGTATGCCTCTCCGTGCCTTTGAAAAACGTACTTACTGTTTAAAAAAAAATTTGTTCCAGTGTTTTCAAACTATCTGTAAACTGTTTGGGAAAAGTTCGCAAAAAAAGGAATCAGTTTCCAAACAGTGTCTGCAAAACATGTTTCCAAGTGTGGACTAGGCTTTATGTATTACATACATAAAACAAAGCGAAAAAAGTCTTTAATTTCAATAATATATATATATATATATATATATATACAGTATATATATGTATATATATAATGGGCTTTATTTTTTATTTTTTTCTATAGGTAAATTTTGGTGTGATACTGGTATGTTATGTGCAATTTCAAAAGATATATTAAAATGGACTTTTCGTTTAGGAAGATATGATCAAGATCTTTTCATTCTTATCAGTTGTAAAGCAGGTAACGCAGGTTTAGTGCAGATCGAAGTTCAACTCAGATCGTGAACTGGGATTCTTTATCGCTCTCTATCTGCAGGAAATAACAAATGACAAAACCGTGAAAACATTATACAGAGGGTTAGGGGTTTGTTGCGTGTGTGTGTGAGAGAGAGAGAGATAGAGAGAGTGAGAGTGAGAGAGAGAGAGAGAGAGAGAGAGAGTAAGAATATGTGAGTGAGAATGAGTTGAAAGGTGTTGAAGAGAGAGTAAGTGGCAGGATGAAGGAAAGGGAAGAGGTGTACAGTCGCCAGCCAAATGTTGTGTCCAACCTGTGATTTTGTTGAGCAAGTGGAATATAGCTGATATTGATTGATCGGCGATTTTGCTAAATTAGTACCGGTACTTCATGTAGCACCATCTCCATCAATTACTGTATACTATCCATCGCTCAGGTAAATCCTACTATAGTCTATTCGCTGTAAGTAGGCGAGAAATCATGACCTCTAATCTCTGTAATTCATAAACGACTAGAGCAATTGAGCTAATATTTCTACCATTTGAGAAAAGCCAGTCAAGGAATAGATGTGTAAATTTACAGCCAATTTGCTCTAGCCCTTTTTGAGTTACAGAGGATAGAGGTCATGATTTTTCGCCTATTTACAGCGAATAGACTTTTTTTGGTGCTTGTGCAATGAAGATAACAGAGCAAGTACAAACAACTGTATAGCGTGTGACTGTACAGAGTATATACAGTCTACTGTATAATTATATGGTCCCCGCCATGGAGTGGCTTCGGTCACCCAGGCTTTATTGTGGTCGGCGGGGAGGGTTCTGTGGGGGCACTCGGTTATGGCCTTGGAATTGCTCGGGGCCTTGGGGCTGTTCGGCCAGGCAGCTTGGGGAACAACAACAACAACAACAACAACTGTAAATATGGCAAAACATATATTTGAAATGTGTTACACAATTAGGAAAGTAGGAGCATGTCAGATATCTCACTTAATACGATTGTAATTTTAATTTTATTAAGTTTCCGCCAGTGATTACAAGAGATCCTGTAGTAGCCTAATTGGGAATGGCCATTTTCTCTTTGGATGCCATTTTGATTGCAATTTTCAAACAACAGGGTGACATACTTGTTACCATGTGTTAGTGTAAATAGAGACTTATGACGTGAGTGGTACCAATATGGTGGAAGTTGGCCAATCAGTTCAGTGACAGTCAGTGACAGAGAAGGTTGTGTTAATCTGAGCTCCTGCCCGGACCACTTACCAGTGACCTTTAGTGACCATTACACCTACCTGTGTTTGGGGGCAGTGCACTCGTGTTATATAAAAGTGTTATAGCTCAGTTTTTAGCTGTTAGTTTACTTGTTTTTGTTTTTCTGTACTTAGTTTCTTGTTCCTCGCTAAGCTTATTGGGATCATGGCAGGTATGGAGTGCGAGTCTCTAACTGATCTGCATCATCTTATTCTCCAGGTAAGAGAGGAGATGGTTGTGGTGAAGGAAGAGGTCTTGGCTCTAAGGGAGGTTAATGTTAAACTTCAGAGGGAAGTGGATTTGATTAAAGACGAAAATCTAGCTTTCAAGCTTAGCCAAGAGGAAATAAAGTCAAGTAAGGGGAAAAGGGAGGAAGTTGATGAAAAATTGTATTCATGGCAGGTTGTTAAAAATACGGGTGGGAAAGTCACACTCAAGAAGCAGGATAGTAGAATAGGTATGAGTGTGACAAATACATTCTCTCCTTTGCGAGACGAATGTGAGGGAAAAGATAGTCAGGATAAGGGAGGGATAACCGAAGTGCCTGCCGCCGACTCAGCTCCAACCTCTGACGCTGTGCTACCTACCACCACCACTACCCCCACCACCACCACCACCAAGGGACCTTCTGCCACCACCGGGGGTTCTCCAACTGCAGCTGCTGGATCCTCCCGAGGGAAAGGTAAGTCTGTGTCCCGAGAAGGTAAGTCTGTGTCGATTGTGGGCGACTCCATGGTAAGACATTTAGTTAGGGCTACCCGCACTAAACTTAGGAAGGTTGTGTGTCTGCCTGGCCATGGAGTTGGGAGGGTTTTAGAGAAGATGGACCACATCTTGGAAGATAGTGGAGATAACCCCATTATCTGTCTCAGTGCCGGGAGTAACGATGTTGGTAAGGGTAGAAGTGAGGAACTGCTGCAGCAGTATCGGGATGTGTTAGATAAAGTTAGGATGAAGGGAGGGATCCCTGTAGTACATTGTATCCTACCCAGAAGAGGAGTTCCCAAGGAATGGACATCCAGGGCGATTGGTGTCAATTGCCGTTTGGAGAAATATTGCAAAGAAAAAGCAATACCATTCATTGATAACTGGGATAGTTTCTATGGGAGAGATGGGATGTACGCAAGGGATGGGGTTCATCTTTCACGGTTAGGGGTTTCTACATTAGCTAGTTCTTTAGATAGGGTGGTTGTGGGGTTTTGAACAGAAATATTGAGAGTGTAAATGAGAGGTTAATTGGAACAATTTTAGCGTCAGGCGAAAGCGATAAGGATATTCAGTCTCATGCTAAAAATGATGACTATAATGCAAATAATAGTAGTGATGGTGCAACAGAAGATGGAAATGTCGCTAAAAACAAAGGTAAATTAGGTATAAAGAAAAGAAGTAAATTGAGAGTATATTACACAAACTGTAGGAGTCTATGTAACAAAATGAACGAACTTAGAGCCCTTGTTAGCAAAGAAAATATAGACATAATAGCGCTAACTGAAACGTGGATTAATACAGAAACCAGGCATTTTTTAGCAGAATTTGATATACCAGGATATAGTTTGTTTAAATATGACCGAACAAGTAAGAGGGGTGGCGGTATAGCAGTGTTTGTCAGGAGTACATTAAAAAGCTGTATTAAATCAGGTATTAGACTAAATAACGATAATGAAAGTGTTTGGGTAGAGGTTAACGAAGGTAGTGAGACCATAGTTATTGGAGTTATGTATAGACCGCCAAATATGAGTAGAAATGACGGAACGTCATTATGGGAGGAAATTAAAATGGCATCAAGGTTTAGCAATGTGTGCATTATGGGGGATTTTAATTTTCCGAATATAGATTGGCAGCATCAAATAGGAGACTCTGATTCTGAGGAGTTTATAGAGGTAGTACAAGATAGTTTTTTATTTCAATTCATAGATACGCCGACTAGAGGTAATAATATTCTCGATTTAGTTTTCAGTAACAATGAACATATGGTAAATAATGTAGAGATAGGGGACCACCTAGGAAATAGTGACCACAATTCTGTGTATTTTAATATACAATGGAAAGGTAATACCAGAGAGAATACAACATTAATACCTGACTTTAGAAAAGCCAATTATGGTGGGTTAAGAAGAGCCCTATTAGCGGACCCTATGGTCAAAAAATTAAGTCGATCCAGGTGTCCAAATGAGTGTACCCCTTCTCAGGCACCTGTCATCTTAAGTCAGGAAGAGACGTCAACCTTGGTAGATACATACGATAATTTTATCAAGTCAGTATTCAATGCACAAAATAAATACATCCCCAAAAGAAAATTTAGATCAACACAGAACCAACCCAAATGGATGAATAATAGACTATTAGATCTTCTAGGACAAAAGAGAGGAATATATAGAAAAATTAGAAAAGGCGAAATTCACCTACTTGCTTACTATCAGAATCTATCAAGACAGGTAAAAAAGGATATTAGGAAAGAAAAAAGAAATTATGAAATTAAGGTTGCCAATGACTCAAAAAATAATCCTAAAGCTTTTTACCAACTATATAAATCCAAGGTTAGAGATGTAATTGGTCCCCTTAAAACTTCGATAGGAGAAATGACAGAAAATGATTTAGAAATGTGCAGTACATTAAATGGTCAATTTCTTTCCGTTTTCACTAATGAAAATTTGGCACAGTTTCCAGAAGTCCGTAAGGTATATAGCGATAGTATAGAAAATAGGTTAAGTACGGTTACTATAAGTAGAAATGATGTGCTTAAGGAAATTGACAGACTGAAACCTCATAAATCGCCTGGTCCTGATGAGGTATATGCTAGAGTATTAAAAGAATGTAGGGATGAGTTAAGTTACCCATTAACATTTTTATTTAACAAGTCATTGGAGACAGGTATAGTTCCAGAAGCTTGGAAGCTTGCAAACGTAGTTCCGATCTTCAAAAAAGGTGACAAATCAATAGCATCCAATTACCGTCCCATTAGTCTTACATCAATCATAGGAAAGCTACTAGAGTCAATTATTGCTAGTAAAATTAGAAACCACTTAGATACATTTAATTTAATAAATTCTTCTCAGCATGGATTCACTCAGGGACGTTCTTGCCTTACTAATTTGCTTAGTTTTTCTCAGAGGTATATGAAGCAGTAGATAATGACAAGTCATATGATATAATATATTTAGATTTCAGTAAAGCTTTCGACAGAGTCCCCCACGAGAGATTGATGAGAAAGGTTGAGGCGCATGGAATAGGTGGGGCGTTGTTGGGATGGATTAGGTCATGGCTAATTGGTAGGAAGCAGAGAGTCAGCATAAATGGTACGAAGTCAGAATGGGGAGCAGTCAAAAGTGGTGTCCCCCAGGGATCTGTATTAGGTCCTCTGTTGTTTGTTATATACATAAATGACCTTGATTTAGGTATAACTAGTAGGATAAGTAAATTTGCAGACGATACCAAGATGGGGAGAACAATTGATTCAGATAGAGATATAGAGTGCCTCCAAAGGGATCTAGATACCTTACACGAATGGTCAGTAAATTGGCAGATGAAGTTTAACATTGACAAATGCAAGGTATTAAAGATAGGGAAGATGCATACAAATGTTAAATATAAACTAGCTAATGTGGAATTAGAAAACTCGAATTGTGAGAAAGATCTAGGTGTGTTTGTTAGCAATGATTTGAAGCCTAGACAACAGTGTATAAGCGTTCGAAACAAGGCAAACAGGATTCTCGGGTTCATCTCAAGGAGTGTGAGTAACAGAACTGCTGATGTTATCTTAAAACTTTACTTGTCATTAGTGAGACCCCATATGGATTATGCTGTTCAATTTTGGTGTCCTTATTACAGAATGGACATAGATTCATTGGAGAGAGTACAACGTAGAATGACAAAAATGATCCATAATATTAGAAATCTTCCGTATAAAGAAAGGTTGAAGAAATTAGGCTTACATTCGTTAGAGAGACGCAGAGTTAGAGGGGATATGATAGAGGTGTTCAAGTGGGTTAGTGGGATTAACAAAGGGGACATGACAAATGTACTAAAGCTCAGTGATAGCGAAAGAACTCGTACCAATGGTTTCAAATTAGATAAATTTCGTTTCAGAAAAGATATAGGCAAATATTGGTTTGGTAACAGAGTTGTAGATGGGTGGAATGGACTACCAAGTGCTATAGTGGGATTAAAAACGATAGGGAGCTTTAAGATAAAATTGGATAAGCATATGGACGAGAAGGGTTGGGTGTGAAGGGGGATCAGCAGGGTTGGGCCAATCAGCGCTCTGCAGACCCCCGTAATCCTGCGTTAATCTCTAACCGTTTTGGTAAGATGATCCTCAGGGTATTAGAGTGTTGAGCCTATAATTGGGCTTTGTAATTGGGGTTGTGTGGGACAGGGATCTGCCTTGCTTAGGCCAATCGGCTTTCTGCAGACTCCCATTTTCTTATGTTCTTATGTTCTTATATATATGGGTCTCTAGTGGATTAGTACTTATCGGTTTGAGGAATAGATCTACCTTTCGGTATTAAAAATTTACTTGATTTGCTGACGATTATTTCAAAATTGAGTTTAGTTACTTCCAGACGATTTGTATTAAACTTTGGAGATATACTGTATATAGGCCTACATATATACAGTATATATATATATATATATATATATATATATATATATATATATATATATATATATAACAATAAGTGGTGGAGGAGAGGTAAAGATAGGATATGAAAGATTTTATTAACTCTAATTAATGATACAGTTTTACAAGTTAGCTTTAGGATCAGTCGAGGTGAATTCAATTGATTTAACATCTATATATCCTTTTTCCATTTGTATTTATATAATTGTATGTTACGCCACTGTATGTGTGTGTGTGTGTGTGTTCGTCAACGTATATTACCTCCCTGTTCCACTGCGTTTGTATTCCAATGATTATTCACGATACTTGAACTAAACTAATCAACCCCAACCTAATCCATCCAAACTAACCTGTTAAGAAGAAATGACTGAATATGAAAGAAGTAACTTTAACTAACCAGCCTATCAACTACCCTAAATAATAACTAAGTAAAGGCTCGGAGATGTGACGGTGGATGGAAAGGGAAAGTTGTTGAGGTGAGAGCATGACATACACACAGTTTTAGTTATGAGTCACGTCCAGAACCTTGAGGTATATACGTACAATCCTTATACAGACACACACTCCCATATATAGCATACACATACGCACATATGCAGACGCACAAACAACATTAACACATAAAGAACACTTACTTGCAGTATATGTGTCTCTCTCTCACTCTCATTCTCTCTCTCTCTCTCTCTCACACACACACACGCACACACACACACACACACACACAGACACAGGGTATTTCCGCCCTCCTTCCTGTCAAAATCTATTTAAGGTAGTCAGAAAAAAAAACTAATAACAACACACAAAACAACTTATCATGGACAAATAAAGAAACAGAGATTCGATCACCAGACATTTTAATAATAACTGTCTGTACGTGTGATTGTAAAGGTTGTAGATTTTAGGAAATATCTTGTACTGAATAGTTGCAGTAGGTAAATTGGAGATAATATTACTATGTTATTGTTTAGTGACAGTATATATTCTGGAGAAGGCATTGACCATAGTTTGAAGAGAGGATTGACTACACCATTGATTTGTAATTTGATTGGAAGGAGAGAGGGTCTGCATGGTTTCATAATCATTATGTAGTACTGTATAAAAAGAAGACCCACCTGTGTACCAAACTCCTGTAGCTGGGGTGCAGACGTATTCCTAGCTATGAACTCGTGCTGGGTTTGGCGACCTCTATCAAAAACGGTTGTGTCGCTGTGATGCCGAATCCTGATATCCGGAGATTGTAGACCCCTGCTGTTGCTGTTGACGACCTCCTGTCCAGCAAACATAAGTGACAACCCAATGTGACTGAAACTGTGAGCCAGAGTCGTCACATCTCGTTCAGGGTCCACCAAAATCGGCAGTGGGACGGGTGAGTCATCAAATGCACGATAGTGAGGGGATAGCAGGTTATTCGTTGCTTGTTCTCCCTGGTTGTTTTGGGTAGGTTTGCGAGCGTATGGGTGGCTACTATTCTGGGTGGGCTTGCGGGCGTATGGATGGGTAGTAGTACCAAGGACAGAGGTGTACTGTGGGGGCGGGTGCTGGAGGTTGAAGGTGCAGTCGTAGCAAGGTGGGCCTCCCTCGTAACCTCGACACTGACGACAGGGCTTTTCTTTTCTAGACAAGACTTTCTGTATTATATCCATGGTTTTATTGGCACACCACGAAAGGAACTTGAAGTTACAGGAGTTCCACTGTGTATGTTTCTATAGTTTCTTAGATCTTTCTTCAGTAAACAATCCCTGATATGTATCTATATAATATAATTGTAAATTAATAGTCAATTAATAGTACAACGAGCGAGTGTAAGTGAATATAGTTTCTTTGGTCTTTTTTTCAGATCGCAGTAATACTCCACGATTTATCTATATACGAGACCATGGAGATGCACGATCGATGTGAGATGTAACTACAACCACAGCGTAATCAGTTATGGCTGGCGTCAGAGTGGCAAGTTGGTTTTATGGGCACACGCTCTTAGTTGCCACTGGTGATGACATTGGCATTAGTTAAATACGTTTACGGCTGGTTGGATTACTATTTTTTTGTCATAACATTGATAATGAGTTATTGATAAGCACAGATTAGATGGAGTAAATAAAAGAAAGTTAATATAACAAATATAATGCCATTCATTTTCTATCAATGACGTCACTGTAACCTTCACTAGTTGGATTTTGTTTATGTGCATGAAGGAGACAAAAGGCAAATCTGCCTGTAACAAGTGTCTCTCCCAAAGTTGAGAGAGTGAGAAATGCAATTTAAACAAATTATTTTATTATTATTATTTTTTTTTTTTTATTATTATTGTTATGCCCTGTTTTTCTACAGGATTAACTTGGGTAATGTGAGTTCTAACTGACTGGGTACAGAAGGCTGCATGCACAAAACAAGGTATGAGGAATAGAGAACACAAAATAAACACACGATCACTTTTATTGATGAACACACTTCTATAGTTTCCTTGATGATGATTAATATGAAGCATAAGAAGGTATGAATACTACTCGTACAAGACAAATGATAGAATTGAACAACTAGCATTAAGTGGATCTGGATGGAGCCTAGTCTCCCACTTCCAACGTTCAGGTATTAATCTTCTGATCACTGGCTTTATTCACAAGTTGATATACTGGAGACCATAAATGTTACTTATAGATTCATATTCACTATTAGATTTATCACTGGTAGCTCTGATGCACAAGTAGTAGTTCACAGACTAGATTAGACACGCGTATTTTAGAGCACGGGAATTCTAGTAACCTCAGGGGGGTACTGATCTAAGTTTTATATTCTTGTATCAGAAATACATAGAACGCAAATCAGTGGGCGAACATTCAGATATCACTAGGGTTTCACTTCTATGTAATAATATCTGGATATATGGGTAATTATGAGAGTTAATATCGCCTGTTAATTAATAAACACTGATACGCTTAGCACTTCCTAATGGAATGGTTATATGTGAATTATACTGGGGCAAAGATATAGCCACTTCATAGAAATATTAATAAGCGAGTCTCTAAATAGCACTGTAACACTGTAGTGCTGATAGAGTGACTCTTGGGTCGTATTTGATTGGTCTGGTCCTGGTTATCTTGCGTCCGTGAGGTTGGGGGCTAGCGACTGGTTCCGCGGCCGTCCAGATGGTCCATATGTAGAAGTTCTCAAGACGGATCTCTTGGCGATCGTTGCTGGCTACACTCTTATATCCCCACTGGTTTATGTGAAGGTTATAAGGTGCACGTAGATTTCCTTTACGTGGACAGATTCTTCTATCTCAATCTGCCACGGAGTCTGCCGGCTCTGGAACTCAATTCTCAGGAACAAAACAAGGGCAGAGCTAGAGGTCAACTTAAGGGACCAGCCACTGGTTGGTGTCTATCTTTCAACTGATTTTACTGGGGGCTGGAGCTTGATTTATAGGTGTGGTTTTGGACCCTGTCGGCCATAGGGATCTCGAGTTTTGATGGACTTATTTGAGCTCTCAATTGATACAGGAACTAGGTCAGGGGGTGATTACTGTTGTAGCACATGGCTGTATGGAGCCTTCATACTGTAATATAACTGAGCCTTAGTAAGAGGTACTATTTTGGCTATACTGGAAGTATTTAGGGGAGAAAGACCGGATCTACTTTGCGAGGAGGTTTGGGACAGCTGTGCTAGGAGCGTCTCTCTTAAATTGCTCAGTCTTCATTCTAGGGTAGAGCTGAGGTGCTAATTTGGTTATCGGAGTATGCAAGGAAGGTTAATGGTTTATTGTGGGTTAATAGAAGTTAGTAAGGGTGTTAGTCATACATGGTTAGTTCATTGATAGGAAGAATTCCTGTGCTACCTGGCAATGATCCGGAAGTCAAAACAGGGGTCAGGTATACCTCCGCAGGGGTAGGGGTCTCCCTCCTCGGGTGGGTGAAAGGGGGAGGTGCGCGTCCCTTCTCTGTGATGGTCGTCGGGGCGGCTGTGGCTGGGGGCTTGCCATATCACAAGGGTTTGTAATAACCCGCTGTTTATGAGACAGATGTGGGTGTTCGTAATACCAAAACCGAAGGTGCCTTGATCAGCTGGTTTACTTGGTTAGGTTGTTAATTGCATGGGTGGTTGGATATGTGGTGGAGACTGGGTTGCTAACTCTGCCACATTGATCTGGAAGTATGGCAATAGAAGTTAGTCACTGGTGAGGGGGCTAGCCTCGCACGGACGATAATTTGGTACAGGGTTGTGAATGGGTTGTGAGGGAATAGATGGCATGCAAAGGGTTAGTAAAGTTCTAATGGTGTTCCTTCCTACTGGGGGAAGGTAGGCTGGATAGGAGTATATATACAAAAGGTTTGAGAATGTTAGTAACGGAAAAGTTAAGGATATTCAGGGGGTATGCTGGAGAGGCTAGGTCGGAAGGGAGTTGAGGAGCGTGGGGGGTTAACGAGAGGGAGAGGGTTAAGGGGGGTTACGTGGAAGTTTGACCCTAAGGTTTCGGGGCGTAGGGGTGGCATTAGGCTACAGTTGGTATCGTAGCCTGGGGGTTAATGACAGGGAAGGTACGTTAGCCAAACGCTACCAGCGGATGAGCAATAAGTGGTGGTATATGAATTTGGAAATGATAGAATCATGTGGACTGTGGGCTGTGGGGAAGAGGAGGTTAACTGTAGGTGTGTGCTTGACTGTGGATAAAAGTAGAGAAAAACATGGTGTATTATTATTCGTCAATACGATGGTTATGGACACTGTTACTCTGACACTATTTCTTGCTGATTCTAGTTGTTCCTGGGAACTGCGTTTTCTATGACATATATATCAAAGAAAGCGGCAGTTCGTAGGGGTAGCTTCGGTATTGTTTCGTGGTGGAAAGGCGTCGAGACAATGGTGTATACAATCTCTGGTTGGGGTAAGAATTAGAGTTACTGCATGGTGGCTAACATCTGCAGTCATTTCTGTCTAGGTCTTACAGGAATAATGGTTATATATACACTGGTGTACCCATGGGTATCATAGTTTCTTATCAATTATGACATGGGGTTTTAACAGATTACTTCTCGGATGGAAGAACATGCATAGATTTATGGGGGCGGTTGGTCTTCAGAAACTTAGTCTGGCAAGACAAGGTATTTTAGGGGGTTAACATATTACTTCTCGGATGGAAGAACATACATAGATTTATGGGGGCGGTTGGTTTTCAGAAACTTAGTCTGGCAAGACAGGGGGTTAACATATTACTTCTTGGATGGAAAAACATACATAGATTTAGGCCTGTCTGAACTGGTTGGCATTGGCTCAACCTAGGGACAGGGCATGGGTGTATTACATTAAGGTGTATTCATGTTCATCATCATGTAGGTAGAGGTGTAGGACACGAGGGGTAGTGTATACGCGAGGTGGGGGAAGGGTCAGTGGTTAGAAGTGATAGGCAGGTGTGGTTTGGAGCTGCTTAGCCCTGTGGGCTTCGGCCTGTCTTAACTGGTTGGCTTGGTCACCTGGTCCTTTCGTTCTGTGGGCCTTTCCTTCGGGTGTTTCTGTTCCCGTTTCCTGGTGGTGCTCGCTCGTGGCTTCCGTGGTGGGCTTCTCGTTCTGGGGCATTTTTTTTTTTTTTTTTTTTTTTTTACAATCTTGGAAAGAAGAGTGGTATGCTTGTTTAGTGTAGTGATAAATAAATAGATAGGAGGAGGAGGTGTTTGTGAAAGTTAGCTGGATTACTCTCTGTGTAGGTGAGACACAAACAGAAACAGTGAGGGAAGCCAGACAAATGAAACAGGAGTTCCAGCAACTCCTTATCACATACCAATGAGGCCTCCCCTGGGTATTGCCTTGATCCATTGGTGTCTACAATCTCCCCAATTGATTATGGCAAACAAGCCCGAAAGTCAGTACGTCCCCGATCACAGATGCTCTAGCTGTGCATTCCAGATGTTACTGAGATGTAAAACTTTGATGTTCAGTTCATGGGCATGTTTATGCAAGTGTGAGTGGATTATATTGTGCAGGTGTGTTGTAAGTACTGTGTGTATATGTTAGATGTGTGAGTATGGTGTGTGTGTATGTTAGATGCGTGAGTATTGTGTGTGCATGTATGTTAGATGCGTGAGTATTGTGTGTGCATGTTAGTTGTGTGAGTGTTATGATAGCAGCTAGACAAAACAAGTATTGTAGATTCTTCCAAGGTGAATTATGCAAATAGTACAAGACAACATTTTAATTACACGCTAATAATATCTCCCAATTCGAAATGTTACACATATAAATGAACCATCAGATATCAAAGGTAACACTGTAATCTTTACTTTAGGTTATATAAGTATGGCAAGTAGTTCGGTGAATTTTTATTCTTTTATTAATATTAACACTCAATATGGGTTTGGGGAAAGTATGGAAATATATTTTTATGTGAGTTCTTAGACTCTAACTAGTCAAGCACTTACATTAAGTAGAACAATACTATTAACTATCAAGTTACACAATTAAATATAATGGAAATGGTCTCACAAATATTTTGGAGTCTGGTTTCTTAAGATTAATTAATACACAATTTATCTTAGTTTGCCAGCACGTCTTTACTGGATATACGTTTTCCTTCTTTGACTTCTAGAATGCGTAGGGCGGGTAATTTATCAAAATCACTTTAACAAAAAGTATCTCGCCAGATGTTGGGATGTGAGGACAACTCGGCCCACTTTTGGACAACTCGGCCACGACGGCGAGACAACTCGGCCCATTATTTGAGACAGCTCGGCCCCATGTTTTGCTATGGGGCAATTTGACTAGACCAGTCAGGATTAGGATGGGGAGAGCTAAGTGGAGGGTTTATGGGTGAGGCCATGTATGCAGCACCAAATCCTGTCCTCTGCGTATGCGCGGCCTTTTCACTAATATTTTTATTACGTTATTTAGGCTCAACTGTTAGGTTAATTTAAGTTAGGTTAGGTTAGGTTAGGTTAAGATAATATAATAGTATAAAGGAAAACAAAATCGTGCCAAGGGGCCTAATATTCTCACGCATGCGCAGAGGACAGGATTTGGTGCTGCATACATGGCCTCCCGTTTATGGTGTGTGTGTAATGTGGGCGAAATGTTCGTTTATTGTATTATTATGTCATAGGCTAGTTCTCTCGATTCATAATGTGTAGGTTAGGTTAGGTTAGGTTAGGTTAATTAAGAGTTGTCTCGTAATTAACACGGGGCCGAGCTGTCTCGTTTTTACTGGGCCGAGCTGTCCCGTGGGCCGAGTAGTCTAGCATTCTTTATTAACACCTAAAGAGCGGCCTAGGCGGTATAAAATATGTAGCCACCAGCGGGGTGTTTTTACCCAAAATAGGGCTGTTTATGTGACCATTTTCATGCCTAAATAAGACCCAGAGCGTAAAACAAGTATCTATCCCTGAAAGGGCATAAACAGAGCTTTCCAATGACACCACAACGATCCTTTTATGACCGCTAGTTTTCTTGCAACAACCGCGCAACACGAGTGCAAAAAGCATGTAATTCGGTACTTTCCCCATACAATTCAGTATGTAGCGAGTGAGAGAGGGAGGGAGGATCACTGTCCCAGTGCCTACCACACCTCCATCTTTCTGCAATTATTTTACCATGTTATTGTAAAGATACTATAACTCTGCAAGTTGCAAAATGATTATGGACATAATATTAGCTCACTATGGACCAGTTGGAAACTATTTGAAATGGAAGAGTCCATTACAGTGATAAGGGGGAGGACACTACATTAAACCTTCAATATCTTTTTAACGGTTGAGATTTGGACATTTTGTTATAGAACAATTTATGCTTAGAATACCTTGTTATATCATTTCCCAAAGTTATGCCCTTTCCTCCTGGGACACCCTGTAGGCTATATATGCAAAATGGTGTTTAACCCCTAACTGTCGGCGCGCAACATAAGTCGAGTATAATAAATCTGGACTATCTGGCGGCGCGCGACATAGGTCGTGTGGCAATTTCAGCACGTAATGTTGCTGAGAGAGAGACAAGTGGTGGCAGGAGAGTAGCGAGCGTATGACTGCTCCAGACCACCGCGGCGAACCTACTGACACGAATCCCACCTTATAATAATACATACAATAACCAACCAAATATCATTCTCATGTACCTTACTTCACCTTCAGATTGGTGAAAACAGCATCTTTCTATGTTACTTTGTTTATCACCATAAGTATCAAACAACAATTCCACCGCTTGAGTGTGCATTTTTTGTTTTCCTATGTGAGTGAGGGAGACAAAAGGCAAACTGTCCGCAGCGAGTGCCCCCTCCCCCAAGATTGAAAGTGACAGGGCCAAAATCAAGGGACGTTTGAGCCAAAATGCCTGGACACACAGAGTTTGAAGCAACTTAAGTCATAGGAAGAGGGAAAGACTGATTCTGGGAGAGTTCCAGAGCTCAACAGTTGAATAGAAGAAAGTTTGAAAATAGCGTTTCACTCTTGGGTTGGAGAGTTGCACAGAGTAGGGGTGGGATTGTGTTGCAAGACGCGTACTACATACCCTACGTAGAGGAGGTGGTATACACTGGGAAAGCTCTGAGGAACACTGGTTATTGTAGTAGCGATAGAATAGCGAGTGATGCAACATTGCAGCGAAGAGAGAGATTGCAGAGAGTTGGTGAGTGGAGGGGAGTTAATGATACAAAAGGCTTTCTTTTCTACTTTGTCTAGGAGTGCGGTGTGAAAGGATCCTCCCCATACAACAATACTCACTACAAGGACGCACTGTGCCCCTGTACAGAGCCAGAAGGTGTGCAGGGGTAAAGAACCCCTTGAGGCGGTTGAGCACACCCAGCTTCTGGGAGGCTGCCTTAGCAAGACTAGTAATATGGTCCCTCCAAGTGAGAGCAGAAGAAAAGGAGACACCGAGAATATTGAAAGAAGATGAAGGATTGATTTTTGTATTGTTGAAGTGTAATAGATAGTCCTCTGGAAGTTCCGAACGGGTAGTAAGATGAAGAAATTGGGTTTTGGAAGCATTAAAGGTAACAAGGTTTTCTCTGCCCCAATTGGAAATTGTAGTTAGATCAGAAGATAAGTGTTGCATGGCTTCATTACGTTTGTCTTTGAGGGACTGCTGGCTGGGGCGTTCAGGAAAACTAATTGAGTAGTGTAAGGTAGAGTCATCTGCTTATGAATGGATGGGACTGGAGGTACAGTTGAGATCATTTACGAAAATTAGAAAGCGAATGGGAGATAGGACAGAGCCCTGAGGAACACCGGAGTTGATAGGATGAGGAAGTGAGCGATGGCCGTCCACAACCGCAGCTATGGAATGGCCAGAAAGGAAATTAGAGACAAAGGCACAGATGGAGGAATAGAAACCAAAGGAGGGTAGTTTAGAAATTATAGATTTGTGCCAGACTCCATCGAAGGCCTTCGATATGTCTAGTGCAATACAAAAGGTCTCACCGAAGTTCCGAAAGGAGGATGAAAAAGAGTTAGTAAGATATGAAAGAAGATCACCAGTAGAGCGACCTTTAAGGAAGCCATACTGGCGATCTGAGAGTAGATTATGAGAAGAGAAATGCTTAAGAAATTTGGATGCAAGAATAGTTTCAAAAACTTTTAGATACAAAAGATGAGAGCAATTGGACAATAGTTGGAGGGTTGAGAGCGGTCACCCTTCTTTGGGACAGGTTGAATGAGAGCAAACTTCCAGCAAGAAGGGAAGACGTTAGAGGAGAGACAGAGACGACAGAGTTTGCCTAGGCAGGGAGTCAGCACAGAAGAACAGTTTTTGAGTACAACAGAAGGAACACCGTCCGGACCGTACGCCTTCTTAGTATTAAGCCCAGAGAGGGTAGAAAGTACTTCTTTAGAAGAGATTAGGATATTAGGCATAAATAGGAGAGAGGGGGGTGGAGAGAGAGAGGAATAGCACCGGAATCATCCAAAGTGGAGTTTCTAGCAAAAGTTTGAGCAAAAAGTTCAGCTTTATCAGAGGAAGAAGTGATGGTTGTGCCATCAGAGTGGAAAAGGGGAGAAAAAGACGAGGAGTACCACCCTGTTTGGCTGGTGCCTACAGCCTCCTAACAATTCTGGAGGTTGGATTCCCAGTGCCAACCTTCAGGGGCTATCTGCACCACAAAGTGACGGGCGATGGGGTCGCCACATCCCTACGCCTAAGCATGTGTATACATGTGAGAAAAAATTTATCATTACTCATCTGTGTGTGTACATATGTGTGTGTCGATAACGTGGTCGGGGGATTCCTCAGACCAAGGCCACACTTACTCCCTCACTCTCACTCACTCACAGATTGACCGTGGAACCGGGTGGCGTGATGCAATCACATGAGAGGTAAGAGAGAAGGGGAGATGTTTGGGGGTGCTTGTGGGTGGAGGAATGTAGGGAGAGGCTTAGGGGTGCAGAAAGATCTGGGGATGGACCCTAAGCCGTTACTATAGGGCCCATATGGCCCACATAAAGTTTGATTGTAAAAACCTATTAACGCATACAGTATATGTGTCACCCGGGTTTGTGGCACAAAACCTCATTGACGCTAATACACGTCACCCAGGGTTTGAGGGTTAAGCTAATTCAATAGATGATAGGGTTAAAGGATGAGATTTTTTGTCTTTCTGTTCTTTTTATTAACGAGTCACCAAATTCTGTGATTATAATTCCAAACATAACTTTTTAGCACATATCATTGGATATAGCAACAAAATACAGAAACCTTCACAATAATAACCTTCATGATGACTAAACAGGAACTTTTTTATGAAGAATGACTGAATGCAGAAACATATTATTCTTAGTAGCTTTTGCTCTAGTGATAAAAGTGTTGCATTGTTTTGTAAAGTCTGCATACTGATACCTGTTTTTCAATGTTTTTCAATAATTTTGTAACCACTTGACTGAAAGATGTTATTCCCAACCTGAACATTAGTTTGCCAGCCAGTCAGTAGCCTGAAATAAGGAGATAATCAGCATCCCTAGAGAATATTAAAAGACTGTTTAATTAGACTAAAATTTTAAACAAATAAATATTACTCTGGCTACATGTTTTTTTATGATAAATATTAAAAACAACGGTATAAATATGCTTAAGAAATATTTCCTCAAGAAAGTCAATTAAACACATTTAGTAAATGCATATCACAGATTACAAAAATACCCACCATATTCTGTATAATAAATATCAATAATGGTTTCTTTATAAATTACTAGTATATACTAAGAATGAAGAGGCGAAGGATATTGTGAAGATACAAAATGAATAGAGGAAAGCCGTGTAGTGGCAATTTTAACCCCTTCTGTACCGGCGACGTCCTTTTCATTATATTCTGGCAACTATTAGATAATTTTATTCAGTTTCAATTAACAGGCTTCTAACAATCTCACAACCCTTTTTACTACCACAAATCCTCCTTAAACTGCACTAAATTGTCTAAATATAGCTAGAATAATATTAAAAAGATGTCGCCGATACAAAACAGGTTAGGATGGTTGACCGATGACAATATTCTGATCTTGGAAAGAAATTCATTAATACACCTTCTAACTTTATACCATTAATCTAAATTGCAAAAGCATATAGCCCTATGTAAAAAGATGTATGAATTGGATGCAAATTGTGTACTGAGGCTTATCTGAAAAGGGTGATATGTGTACAGTATAGTAAAGCTTCATTGTAACAGTGTCTTGTTATAACACTGTTTATAACAATTGGCTGGTACAGAGTAATGTGTTGTAGGTAACAAGAGTAGCCTACAGTATATGGTATGGTGCTATAAAAAAGTCTTTACTGACTAAGGTTTTATATGAAAATGGGTTGCATTTAATTGCTGGAGGGCAAGTCAAAATTGCCTAGGCCTATACAGTATGTAGCACAGTAGTCCAATTACTATGCAAAATGAATATATAAATTAGTTACCCACAAAAAAAGTGGTTAAATTATTTAATTATCAAAATGTATGATAGTTAAGGTGTTTTGATACTAAATATATTAATTTAACTTGCCTAATAGTATGTGTATTTTGTTTTAGATATAGTTAACAGCATACTAACAGACCACCACAGACAAATGGGCTACTTTACCACATCATTCTCTATATAACCTTTCATTACAATAATATACAGGTGATTGTATTTAAAGTATGGCTAACATTAAGAAATTTTACTTTGCTTAGGAAGGACCTCTAGCAATCGAAGGGGTAAAACTCTCTCAACTAACCCATTGACTCCCACCAACCCTTCCTAAACTAATAATAGTGTCTAATTATAGCCAGATTGAAATTAATTAATGCATCATACTACTGTATAGTTATACAAAGAGGGTTAAGCAGTGTGGGCGTACTTAGAATTCAGACCAAAGTATTTACATGTGATAATGTAAGGTGAAGTAGGGTAGACTAGCCAATTACCTTGTGGTGGTCCAGTTGCTACACATTATCAATACAAAAATACCCTCAAGGAAATTAGCCAAGTAAGATAACCAAATTTGGTGTGAAACAATATGGTACTTTCATTATCACACAATTTTATACTAAACTTAATAATCTAACTCTAATTTTTTTTTCTTATCTCTTTTTGTGTGCAATATTTTTATCGATTTTGCATACTGTACTAATTGGATGAGTGTGTGTGTGAATTAGGTCATCTACCCTATACCAGGGGACAGAGAACAGGAGGAGGACGGCAAGGAAGGAAGGCAAGTGAAGAACGGAGGGAAATTTGAGATTTTGTCAGGAAAACATACAGACCAGACATTCATTGCTCGGTGTTTGTCCAGTAGTAAGATGTAGAGTTGTCTGCAATTTTCACTGTGCAATGGGAGATTTTCAATGTAAAAGAAACGAACACCAGATCAACTGTCCAGATGTCACTCGTATCAATAGATCATGCCTTTTTGTTCTTATTTTGACATTGCAAATCCACAATTACTAAATGCATTGCATCAACCTCATCTATATATATAGGGCTACAAGGATTACACACACGGGTCCAAAAGATTAAGGAGGTTGATGAAGGGATGTTCACCCTCAAATATACTATAACCTAAATAAACAATGGATTTTAAGACTAGTAATGCTAGAAGTAAGGGAAGCCCCCCATACCTGTTAGCATGACAAAGTGAAAATCTGGTGATATGGAGGTTTTGTAAGCCCCTCATTTTATGATTCACAATGTACAATCAAACCTAGGAAATACTTGAACCATTATTATGTGGTATCTAGTTAGTGTTGATCAGGGAATACTTAAGGCAACTGGACATAAAAACTGACTCGTCTTACACATTACATATACATAATAACATTAAATTGATCATAGTAAGGAATGCCATTAAATATCCGATTGCATAATGAACACAGGATACTGTAATACCATGCTATATTTATGATTTAGCTATTTTCTTCACTTATAGTAATGTAAGAGATACCAGATATGATTGATTAAGTTATGGAGAGCATGGGAAGCTGATATCCAGTTTTGACAGAACCCATTAACATACTTTGTTATTACCATGTTAGTACTAAGGTCTCACTAGTTGGTAACATTAATAATATATCGACTATCACCATGTAGCCATGTGCAACTACTGTACATCATAAGCGCATTGATTTGATCGGAAAAAATAGAAACGGTACCAACCAGAGTGCCAAACTGTGACTGTGTTTTTCTATTATAATAAGGTATATAGGAACATTTTAATATTATATAGTTTTGAAAGATTTATTAATTCCAAATACAACAAGAACTAACTAAAAATAAAAAGGATGAACTCAATATTAATATTGATTTTAAAAAGTAACTTCTTTCCCAACCTGAATCTAGTGAAGGAATAGAACAGGCTGTAAACGAAAGACTATTCAAAACCAGTTCGAAAACCGAGACCCTTCTTTTTAGTAATTATTAATAAATACAGTATGCAAAGTTAAAAGCATGTTCTTTGGAAATCATTAAATGGCCAAAATAATTCAATTTCATAATTATTTTCCTGTATTCCTTATCATATTCATGCCAGTCTTATACCCAAATTGGCTTGGTTTGACACACTGGAGTAGAAACAAGGAAGCAAGAACAGGACTCCAAGTTGTTACTTGTTAGGTGTAGAATTTATTTAACCCATTAATCTACGATATAATGCCAATTTTCTATTCTTTCTAGCTATCTCCAGAAGATTTTATTCAACTTAGAAATGCCCTGTGTGTCATGGTTAACTCTTTCGCTGCAGCTCCTTATGAATGCCTACGTACACCTCAGAGGGTTTTATGGACGATTTTCGCTCAGTAAAATTCGCCCAAAATCAGTAACCATAGAAGCTAGCAAATTCAAATTATATTCAATTATTCAGGTTCCATTCTCCCCATAGAAGCCTAGCTGTCCGCATACGTCCCCTACGACCTTGAAAAGGGTGTGGAGGGAAAGGGATGCATGCCCTGAGAAATCAATATGACCGATCCCATTCGTTTTTGCGATTTTCACTGGCAATAACCCTATGAAATAATCACTTTAGTAACTAATGTGTTTTATTAGACAGTATGAGTTATGGCCTGTAATATGAAATTAACAACACATTCATACCTTGTATGTATCTCTCACAAATACATGTGGAAGTGGACCTGCTTATTCTTGCATTTCAGCCTCCAAAACACCTCTTGCTTGCACACACATCCTCTCACTACCGAGGTTTGTAGGACACTGATATTGTAATGGGAGTGAAGCCCAGTCTACTACCAAATTCAGCCAGTCTACTACCAAATTCAGCCGGTAATATCAAGACGCACGGGGACGCTGCCATCAGCAACATATTATTTACATAAGACGTACCAGGACGTCACTAACACTGAGAGCCATCTTTAACCCTTTGATCTCCACAGATCCTTCCTAAGCTGTGAAACATAATCTGGTTAAGAAAATATAAAAAATAGGTATCACCAAGACGAGGTCAATGGAACTGAACTAACCAACTTCATCAGATGACAATTTTTATTCTTCATGCTACTGTACTGCCAACATTATTTTGCTGAGCTTAGGAAAAACCTATAGCAATCAATGAGCAACAACTAATTCAATTAACCCTTTAACTCTTAAATGCCATTCCTAAGTTGAATAGTCAGGAGGTAGCTAGAATAGAACCCAAATTGGCATCACCTAACTGAAAGATTTAAAAAAAAGGAAAGGCATAGCTACGCAGAACCCATGGTGATAAATGATTCAAATATGGATTATAAAGCTAGAAGGAACAAAGAAAGGTAAGCAGGTCAAAATTACCACAACCATAATGACCATAACCAAGACTGAAACAATCCTCGGATTAGATTAGGTTAGGTAAAATAATGTTATGTTATGATAGGCTTCGTTAAATTGTGTTAGAAGACTGGACAATTTAGTGTGTGTCCATATCAACTTGAAACCTAAAAAAAATTTGGAGATCACCAATTTATTTGGCAAAAGTCGAAATATATTATATATTGTATTTCTTTGCAAAAATTTAAAGTAAACCCTCGGTAATTCGGACTCTTTATACTCGGAAACCCGTACTTCTCGGAATGGCATTGGCCTCTCGAACAGTTCGAAGTAGATCTCGGCAAAATTCTGAGTTCCACGGTACAAATCCGAGTGACCACTGTGGCTTGACGGACAGGTCCCTGCACAACTCGGAACCTATCGGGAAATTTCCGAGATAGCCGTGGCGTCATGCCCAAGCCGCGGACACCCCATGCAGCAAGTTTCCATAGCAAACCCCACTCCCCCTCGTGTGGCCTCCACCCATCCCCCTTTGTTTTCCCTGACTCACTGTCATCTCCCGCGTTTATCAGCCTCAGTCCGCCTATATTTGTTGTGCGTATCAGATCAGATATTCCGCCATAATGCCTACCAAGGGTAAAGAGAAGTGGAAGGTGACATCTGTATCCCTTGAGACGAAGCTGCAGATGCTTAACCCTCCAACCCCGGCTATGTATTATATATATATTCCTCGAAACCCGGGTGTTTTGGCCGAAAAACGTCTAGGCTAGGCTACCGTATATTCGTTAATCAGACTGCTTCCCGCATTCCCGCGCATCCCCAAGCGTAGCTGTGTTATTTACCTGTAGAATGGCATTAAGTAGAGCTCTCTAAGTCAACTGGTTGAGCTGTGATGATGATTTCATTGGAGATAACTTTATGGCCAACACAGCCACTTTACACCACTTTTCGATACTTAACAACAACATACAGGCACACACGAACATGCGACGCTCTCCTTCTTGTGGCCGGCGATGCGGGGCGTCGGTCCAGCCGGCTGTTGTTTACATGCGTCGGACCGACGCCTCGCACACGAAGCTCACAGGCTTTCAACCACTGGGCGTTCAAGAGGCCTTCCGGGTACCTGTTATATGCTTTTTTATGGGCGTTCAAGAGCCCTTCCGTGGTGAGAGGGTTAAGGACCTGGATGCATACACATACATAAAATTTTAAGACCGAGTGTTCCACACATACGTGCAGTTTCAGTCTCTTGTCCTAATGGCGGCGTTCCAGGCAACCCTGTTAAGGGCTACTTCACTTGTCAAGTTCTTGGATTTGAGATCGGCGCGTATAGTCCGATCCCAGGTCTTCCTCGGTCCACCCCTTGGTGCAGCTCCCTCCACAATCACAGACCTGCAGTTTTTCACCCAATTTTGTTCATCCATTCTCTCCACATGTCCATACCATCCCAGTCTACTTGCACGCATCACCTCGCTAATACTCTTTATACCTAAACGTCTCCTCAGCTCAACATTTGTTATTCTATCCTGTAGCCTGGCCCCACACATTCATCTCACCATTCTCATCTCGTTACGTTCCATTCTGTTGACATCCTCTACTTTAACGGCCCATGTTTCTGAGGCATACGTCATTGCACTTCTAACACATGAGGCATACACCTTTCCCTTCAGGGGGAGAGGCATTCTTTTCATGGTCAGGATTGGCAGTATGAAAGCTAAAGACTTGTAAGAGTACCAGCTCAGGGAGTCAACAGTGTACAATTTTATCCGAGAAAGGAGAAAATCCTAGAGCATGGTCCGTATTCAAAGATATTCAGGAAAGCCAAATTGCCTTTCCCGGATATAGACACAGCCTTGATTAAGTGGTACCAGCAGCTCCGAGCAGAAGGAATGCCAGTTCGAGGGATTGAGATACAGCACGCCGCGGAGAAGTATGTACGCCATCTTGACCACCCAAATTTCAAGTGTAGCGAAAGCTGGCTGTGGCGATTCAGGAAGCGCCATGGTCTGTCTAACCGGAGTGTTTGTAGCAAAATCTTGAGTGCCGACGCAGCAGCGACACTCAGCACTTTAAGAAGATTATAAAAGACATACATTTGCAGTTGTTACAGCTCTACAACGGAGATGAAACAGGACTATACTGGCGGTCCTTTCCTACAAGCACCCAGGTTTATCAAGAGTTGACTTCCACTCCCGGACATAAGACTGTAAAGGAGCGCATGTTGTGTATTATGTTGTGCTAAAGCAGATGGGAGTCACCGCCTCACACCAACTGTTGTGGGAAAGTCACAGAAGCCAAGAATCCTGAAGGATTTGATGAAGACAAACCAGCTGTCTGTGGGGCTAAGAGTGCTTGATTTAACCAGCACATCACCAAGGAAGTCTTCCATGGGCGTTTTGTTCCAGATGTACGATCTTTCCAGCATCGAATCTATGGTATTCCTCCTGATCAAGCGGTTGCCATCCTGCTGCTTGATAACGCACCTGCACACCCTTGTACAGTACCTCGAAGTTGAAGAGCTCAAATGGTAAAATAAAAGCTATTTATTTGCCCCCTAACACACCCAGTGTCATCCAGTCCATGGACCAGGGTATCACCGAGAGTTGTAAGAGGCGATACAAGAGGGAGTTTCTAGAACAGTGTCTTGTCATTGTTGAGGATGGAATGGACGAGGAGGGATATGTGGATGAACGAGGCAAGAAAAGTCTGCAAAATTTAAAGAAGTACACCTTCCGTGACTGCATCTACAACTGGGCTGAAGCATGGAAAGAAGTTACATTCAACACACTCAAGAATGGCTGGTGTAAAGCTGCTTGATATCCCCAATGTCAACGATAATGGGTTCCTTGGGTTCGAGGCTGGTGACTTTCACAATCTACTCCAGCAAGGCTGACCAGGGTGACCTTCCTGAGACCAAGGTGGACTGGATACAACTACTGTAGATGTCGATCTACCAGGTCACCAACACAGTTCAGATAAAGAGATTGAATGATGGACCTTGATAGTGACATTGATGATGTGATGGTGATGAGTGAGGGTACAAAGGTACAAAGGTACAAAGGAAATCAAACAACAACAGATCTAGTGACCCTTCTAGGTTGCTTGTCCTCCAAAACACTGAGGATCAAGTGTCCAAACAGTGGTTTAGAGTGGGTAAGGGAATATTGGAAAGCGAATTACTGCTCTGGAACTAATGTCCGTGGCAGGATTAGGAAGTTAGTAGGGGACAGATGGGTTAGTAACTGAGGGGGGGATAAAATAAAGTTATTCATTTACAAACGCAGTCAGTCGCGGGTTTGATGCGAGATATTTGTCTAGGCGGAGTTTAAATGAATCAACGGTGATGCAGTCTATAACGTTTCGGGGAAGCCCATTCCACAAGTTGACAACTCGATTGAAGAAGTAAGGGTCCTATGAACGGTAAGGGCCATGGTCCGAAGAACAGTGGGGGTGTGAAGCCGAAGAACAGTGGGGGTGTGAAGCCGAAGAACAGTGAGGTGGAGAAGAACAGTGAGGTGGAGAAGAACAGTGAGGTGGAGAAGGACAGTGAGGTGGAGAAGGACAGTGAGATGGAGAAGGACAGTGAGATGGAGAAGGAGAAGGACAGTGAGATGGAGAAGGACAGAGAGGTGGAGAAGGACAGTGAGATGGAGAAGGACAGAGGTGGAGAAGGACAGTGAGATGGAGAAGGACAGAGAGGTGGAGGACAGTGAGATGGAGAATGACAGAGAGGTGGAGGACAGTGAGATGGAGAAGGACAGTGAGATGGAGATGGACAGAGAGGTGGAGGACAGTGAGATGGAGAAGGATGGAGAAGGACAGAGAAATGGAGAGGTGGAGAAGGACAGTGAGGGGGAGAAGGTATGGGGGGAAAAGACAATCACCAAGGAAAAAATAATCATCAAGAACTACAGAAAGATTACATACAAACCTACAGTACACATCACAGGGAAAGGAGATAGGAAGGGACCTGTTTCCAGTGCTTCTCATGGGAGGGTGAGTATTCCTGTTCAGTACATTACAGTATAATAGTCGGCCCACCAAGGGCGCGGGCTCGAAGGGCACGTTTTCGAAAGCGCGTGGTAGGTACAAGAGTGGCACGGTCTTCCGACGGTCAGAGGGTCACACCAATTAGTTGAGCGTCTATCTGAAGAGGATGAGGGAAAATCTTCGGACATTTTGGAAAATCGGACTTCTCGGAAAGAGTCGGAAGTGGTCGTCCCCCAATTAGTCCGAGGTAACTAGGGTTTACTGTATGGAGTACGAGGAAAGACAAGTGTGATTCTCAAGTAGGAAATTGAGCTAGAAATAGGATAAAGGTTTAATCCTGGAGTATTTATTTTCAATTTTAAGTACAGTAGTTGACCTATTTATGCTCAATAAAGTTTGAATTTTCCCAGTTTAATTAATTGCAAATATTTGTCCTTTATATCTCAAGAAAAACATGGTATAAATATACATGTACAGTAATTTACCAAAGATATAAAATAGTTATAATGATATGAATATAAATTTACAGAAAACCTAAACAAATATCTAACTGCCTAGTATCACATGTGTGTCATATAATTAACTTTTAATTAATCTCTGGAGAGTAAATAGTAAGTATGCAATACATGCAATAGTTAAATGTAATGGAATGAAACCCAAGACTAAACCACTAGCACCAGGCATAAGTCAATTTGCATTAAATCATAATAAAATAAATATTTGTGAGAACGATGCAGGAAAGACACCAATGTAAGACTAGAAGAGTACCGGTTGATAGAACAAGGGGTACAGAGATACTCAAATTATTTACGGCTGATAGAACAAGGGGTACAGAGATACTCAAATTATTTACAGCCTCATTTCTCCCTGTGACCGTTATATCTATGGCAGCCAATGACGTATTTATTTCTCCACCGATAATCGGAACAAGATAAAATTGGGTAAAGGAAATAGGCAGTCACAAGTTATTACTTTTTATCATAGTACGATATGACTGCCTATTTATTACAAGTACTGTATAGGCAATTTATGAGGTGGTATCATATGAGACGTTGTGGCATAGGTTTGTTATCACTCTTACTTCTTCATAACTATGACTGCTTTGAGTATCCAGGCCCTGGTCCTCCAGGAATAATAATTATAATAATCCCAGAATAACAAAGTTTCAGCACTTCAGTATGTGTGAGATGACATTCTTCCTTATATTCTGGTTATCATTAGATGATTCTATAGAGCTTAGGAAGGTCGTCTTGTAATCAAACAAGTATAATGTATCTCCATTAACTCTTATACATTCACTGATCCTTCCTAAACAAGAGTAAAATTATCTAATGAAAGCTTGAATTAAATAATAATAATGCCCCTATACTGAAAGGTTTAACCCTTTCACGCATTTATGACGCAGAGGTTGCCAGATTAGCAATAAGAAATAGAGTTCTCTCACTCGTATAATTACCTCTCCAAAATTAGTTTTCTGCCCACAGCTAACTCAAAAACAACTGCAGAGGTTGAAGTAACTAAACTAAAGGTTTCTAAATACCCCTGATGGTAACAAAGGCTTTAAAGTATCCCCAATAGGCTCAAAATTGTGTCATATGTCGGAGAGGGTTAATGTAATATAGTTTAAGATCACTGCATATTTGATCTCTATTGTTATCAATATCAGAGTTATGCCTTTATAAATACACATAGTTCACTGGATTCTGTATATTGTAAATAGCATTATGAAATTCTGCATAGATACACTGTATATAGCCTAAAGAATATTAGGATATTATGAAGTACATCATTTTGATTATGGTGACTAACATTACAGGAAACTTCATAAAGATCACCGAGTAGTTTCCTAACAGCTCCCCTTTCTAAATTGAATTGAATTATTTGATGACATTTTAAGAATGATAAAGAAATTGCTTTAAACAAAAAATTAAAATATTTCAAACAGAATAAAACCGTTTGACATTAGCCAATATAAAATATATAAAGTACAGTATAGTGGGACTAAAGCCGTCTAAAGATTAATATACTGGCAGGAGCAAAAGTATCTGCAACTAAAGGTGATAATTATTACATCTATAACATCTAATAAAATCTTATTATTTGACAACAAATAAATTAGTACATATAAAGATAGACTCAGGAAATAGCAATGTATGTGTATTTAACAGACAGCTATTGCAATACCTGAGAAAACGGATTATGCATATATTTAGTATACAGTATATAGGTTTTTCATTTTGATTAAAACTTCAAACAAATACCGTATAACGTTTTCTAGTGTACCTGACTATTTCATGAGGCAATTTCCTTGTTAAAGATAGTCAAGTTAATAAAAAAAAATCACCATATCTATAATTAACACAAATCAAAATAAGCAGACAAATAATTTCACTATATGATCAGGGAAAACTGTTCCATTGATGATATGCACTTATGTTTCATGCCAGGACGTGGTACAATCGATGCTATCTTCATAGTCGAGCAGGAAAGATATTTACTTAAAGATCGGGATCTGTACCTTGTGTTTGTAGACCTGGAAAAAGCCTTTGGGTGGGGAAAGAGTATTGGCTTTTCGTTACTAAGCTGCTCTCTATTCCACTCAAATTCTACGTATCTTCCAAGCATCTCTGGATGATAGGTAGGAGGGGAAAGGGAGATGGTTGGGAGTGCAGGAGGGGATGGGGATGGAGCTTAGTTCATCACAAGGCCGATAGGGCTGCCATTGCACAATGGAAAATTTGATTGCTTAGCGCGAAACATGCTGACACCGTATGACGTCGTCCGGGGTTAAGATAATCTCAAGCAGGAAGTCTGCAAGCACCCAAAATAAATAATGGCCGGAAATTATTAAAGTGGCAAACTTAACCCTTTCAACATTATATTATTATTATTATTATTTTGTTTTTATTTTTTACTAAAATTTGTGTGCCCTACAGGCTATCATTAAATGATTGTATTCACTTTATAAAGATGCTTCAGAAGTTAGAGGGTCAATTGATAGTTTTAACCCCTTTGATTCATCAAGATCCTTCCTACACTGTATGAAATTGTCTAATAAGTGCTAGAATGAGGATGATGATGATGCAGTTTTTACCACCATGCACTCCCTGCTGAATAGCTGGGCTAGGGTGGGTGCCCTGATGATCAGGGACTTCAGTGAACAGTTGCCATAGATTGCTAGACCGTACTCAGCACGGTTCACGGTTCACAGCACGGCGTGCTGTCCACCACAGCACTGGCTGACACGAGACTCGAATCCTCAACCTCACAGTTTGCAGAAGAGTGTTCTACCAAACGTGCTACGACCTGTGGCTGAAGATGTTGGCATATTTCTAACTCGGAATGGGTAATGTCCTTCAATGTTCATATTATTTCCCCCTATTTTCTAGTGTTGAGTGGCATCTGGTGAGCAATTTGTACACTCATGACTCAATGTGGGTGCAACCATGATAAAAGGAGGATACCTGTGACACACTCTCACCCTACTTCCTCTTTAACTGTCTTTGTGGTGCAGTGCATAGTGTGTTGATTTTCGGTGTGAGCATCCTAGGTTCGAATCCCCGGACTGCCACATGTGGTTGTTAATTTCATTAATCGATTTTAGGAGTAGAGTTGGTTGGTGGAGAGAACATAATAATTCATTCGGGTTCAGTAGTAGTTTATCGAGAGGCTTTCCCCAGGGTTAAGTGCCCCATTAATTACTATTTCCTTTCACCTATGCATAGCCTCCGATAGTACAGTTGGGATATTGTACATGCTAAGATTGGTATGCAAGATTCGAAACTGCATAATAAATCGTAGGCTTGTGCAGTATTCTTTAACTGTCTTCGTGGTGCAGTGCATAGTGTGTTGATTTTCGGTGTGAGCATCCTAGGTTCGAATCCCCGGACTGCCACATGTGGTTGTTAATTTCATTAATCGATTTTAGGAGTAGAGTAGGTTGGTGGAGAGAACATAATAATACAGTATATTTTAAGTGCCCAAATGGCTGACAATAGGTGTTTATTTGCAGCCAAGAGAGGGAACTTGATCAAAAGCCTACTAAGATATATTACTACTGTAATTGTTTTTTTCCCTACCCCTTTATTCAGAGAAAAACAAATATATATATATATATATATATATATATATATATATATATATATATATATATATATATATATATATATATATATATATATATATTGTAATATATATATATATATATATATATATACAATAAACCCTCGCTATCTCGGACTAATTGGGGGGAGACCACTTCCGAGAAGCTCGATTTTCCGAGATGTCCGAAGTCAGACTTATATCCGACTTAAGAGAGGGAAAATTCCGAATTAGAAGAGGAAAGTCTGCGTCAGAGAAAATGGAGATAAATTTGTTTTCTTTTTTTAAACATGTGAAATTCATCATATTAATGACAAATACGAACCTTATTATGTTTTCAGGGACAGTACAGTGCATAGTAATTAATATTAACACAATAATTAAAAGGCACAGGCTTCAATTCATCCTAAAATCACTTAAAACCGATTGAGAGAACATTGTAAACCGGACAAAAATCCCGTCCAGCTCGGAAATTTCCGAGATATACAGGGACATTTCCGAGAGGCCGATGCCATTCCGAGAAGTGCAGGTTTCCGACTAAAAAGAGTCCGAGTTAGCGGGGGGTTACTGTATATATATATATACCGGTATACATGTATGTATATACTGTGTGTGTGTGTGTATATATATACTGTATATAGAAATGTGGAAATGAGAAAATGAAAATAATGATCAAGGCCTAAGGGTTAAGAATGATATTTGATTTCCTGGCATTAACTTATTTATAATTACCAGTGCTGTACTGTAGTGGTCTTGAATCAGATAGCAAATTTTACCATATATTTAAAGGTGAATTACACAAAGATGAAACAAAAGTGAGATAAGTTATTCAGCAGACCGTTTAATACTCTAGTAATACACCATTATCGGGAATATCCTTAAATTTGCCCCTAACATATAAAATATATTGGGTCAAGTTAAAGGTAAATTTCTATTGCCTGACAACTATCGGGATTTATGACGTCATCATCGGATTTATGACGTCATCACAATTCTGGAAGGCGGGAAATTTGCAAGAAAGTCAACTATCAGACGCCGCCAGATATTAAACTGTAGTTTAATATTTGTTTTCATTACTGACGTAAATTTACTTTATTATACACAAACCTGAGCATCCTTAATATCTTTTGATGCATACAAAATATACACCTTACTAGGTATGCAGCTTATGTAATTCACCTTTAAGCTAATGCCAAGATGATTTTACACACCAAAGGAAAAACCTTGATGAATCATAGTCAAAGATTATCTCAATGAACACTAACAAACAAATGATTCTTAAGTTGAATTTAAAATAAATTGTAAAACTTGCAAAACAAACAAACCGTTGAACCAAAACAGGAACCACATAATAAATAGGCAATGTTTTTTTTTATATCAAAATCACTACGCTACTATATGTGGAAATAATGCATTGAAAAATTACCAAAACAATATTATGCAATAAAAAACACAAAGCAATCACTAGCATGTACGCCACTATATGAGCAAGTGAGTTTGTTTCCCAGGCAAACCAGTTGCACATATATTACATACAGTACTCTTGTCATATTCAAGGAATTGATTAAATGGGAAGTTAAGGTCATTCAGGTAAATTCTGTATTAATAATTGTTTTATTATATTAGCTTAACCAGACCACTGAGCTCCACAAAAGAACTCTCATAGGCACAATTCAAGTTGAAGTATTCTATTCAAATTAGTTCAACTATAAAATTATATTTAATGACAAAAATAATATTAATTAATAAAATATACAAACAATTTCACAATATGACAAGATATGAAAAATAGTACAAAATACATATTCACAAAAGATAGTGATATCGAGTAGGTACCTGTGAGCATAGCATGGACAAATGACCCCTTATCAACTGTTACCCTATAAATAACCTGCATTAATAATACAATAGATAGATAGATAGATAGATAGATTAAATTAAGGAAACCAAGTGTTACTATGCAAAGAAAATAGCTATAATAAAATGGAGTAGAAAAAAGGCAAAATATATAGAAGTAGTAACAGATATGAATAAAGAGTAAACTAATAAATAATAATAAAATAATTAATAATAAAATAATATAATAAATACATAAAATAATAATACAAAATAGAAGTAGATAAACACTCAATACATGCAGACAAACAGCAAGCAGAGGTTATATGAGAAACTTCAAGTGAAAATGTTTGATTGAAATTATTGAGATCAAATTTAAGACTAGTCACAAAAAAAATTGACCTTAAAAAGATTAAATTAATGTAACCATTTATATATAAAAATTGAGTGTAGGTACCTAGTTAAAATGAGAGAGAGAGAGAGAGAGAGAGAGAGAGAGAGAGAGAGAGAGAGAGAGAGAGAGAGAGAGAGAGAGAATATTTGAAAAGGTTAACATCAAGCAAGGATGATCGCTTACATATTAGTTATATCATCATTACTGGATAGCTATATACAGTATAGTAAAAACAATATAAAAAATAGTATTCTAAATCCTGTCAATTTGCTGAGAATGCCAAATATAGTACGGTATGAAGATTACAAAAAATATACTATCAGCTTCTTCAATACGATGGCGTTGTTCTAATTTTACTCTGGCTAACTCTAGCCAATTTCTTTAAGCTTAGGAAGGAAGTCTAGGAAGCAAAGTGTTACATACAATCTCAATTAACCCTATGACTCCCACAGATCCTCCCTATATTAAATAATGGGAGCCAGACTAAAAAAGAAAGAAAACAACACACATACATACATATCTATCTATCTATCTATCTATCTATCTATCTATCTATATATATGAATATCATATTGAAAGGATTAAAATTAATAATCATGATATACTGTACTGTATTTGCTAGCATAGTTTGGAAGGAGTCTAAGTGTGAAGTGAAATGAAAGCAGGAAATGTTTTTGGAAGGAGGTGAAGAAAGTGAGAGAAGGTGGAGAAGGAGGTAATAGTAGTGTGAAGGATAAGAATGGAGTAAAGACGGTGGGAAAGAGGGAGAGAGCAGAGGTGGAGGAAACATTTACTAGAACAACTGAAAATGGAAAGTGAGAATAAGTGGGTGGGAAATGGCAGGAAGGAGAGATGAAATTGCAGAGGAGATAAGAAGAGCGAAAGTGGTAGAGGCACTGAAGAAGGTTAAGTAGGGAAAACACCAGGAATGTATGGAGTGTGTGGAGAGATGTTAAGCTATGGAGGAGAAATAGTGATTGAGTGGATCTGGAAGATGTGCAGATTAGCATGGGAAGGAGGGAGAGTGCCAGAGGATTGGAAGTCAGGTATAACGGTAATAGTCCCCTTGTACAAAGGGAAAAGAGAGAGGGGAGTGTGTGGAAACTACAGAGGAATATGTCTCCTTAGCACAGTAGGAAAGGTGTATGGTAGGATATTATTCTGGTCACATTGATGATATTAACACAGCCTATCCTATTCTAACCAAAGTGTAAGTGGATAGGGAGGCTGGGGTCAACAACAACAAAGTTATACAAGAATTGCAAGCTAAAATTGGATATTGGCTGGAAAAATCCCTGTGTGATGTTGTCTTAACCTTTTCAATCAGATGATGCAAATATTTGTTAATTATTTTCTACCTCCAGACAACTTTACTCAGCTAAGGAAGATCCTCAAGGAATCAAGACTAAAAACTAACTCAATTAACCCAAAAACTCTGACAGGTCCTACCTATGTTGAACAAAATAATCAGTAGATAGGGAGAATCAAACAAAATAGATATCACCTGATTGAAAGGATTAATGCAGTGTATGTTATTTTAATAATAGCGGATCCAACTTTTGTTTTTATGGGGATATTGTGGTGTTCTAAAATCATTATCGAGAATTAAGTGTGTTTCCAAAATGCAAACATTTGTTTTCTAGTCTGCCCCAAATATCTAATACAAACACTTTTTCACTAGAAAAATTACTGACCGGTTTATCCTAAATTGTAGACTCGTTATTGCTTGCCAGACACCTGAATGGGGCAAAACCTCTTATAATCACCAAACTAATGGAACATAACAAGCGAGGATCCAAAAAGCCCATCCTAATCACCAAACTAATGGAGGACAGAGTCCACCTGGCCAGGCTGAGATGCGGACACCATCCAGCTCTCCTGAGCTATCAGAAGAGACTGGATGACTCCGTTGTCGACGCCTGCCCGGGATGTAACACAGCACCCCATACCATTAAACACATCATAGAAGACTGCATTTCACACAACCACTTACGCCAACAACACAATCTACACTCAATGAGAGCTCTGTGGGAAAGCCCGATCGTGGCCATGGCCTTTCTCAGGGACTCGGGGCTGTTCGGCCAGGCAGCTTAGGGAACAACAACAACAACAACAACTAATGGAACATAACAAGAGAGGATCCAAAAAGCCCATCCTTGTATAAGATACCGGTAAGTGTTAATGCAAGTAGAGTGGCCAGGGAGGATGGGATGACTGAGCACCCTCAACAACTTTCATTAACCCACCTTTACCCCTTTGTATTCCTAAACAATTCCTTCCATTCGCACCACCTGATACCAAACTAATACTGTGGGAATGAGTGAGATTAGACAATTAGCATTTATCATTTCTAAAGGTAACATAATTTCTCAAGATATTTAGTAAATTACGGCACTGCGAAAGGAAAGAAATATTTAGGAATACAAACGATTATATCACACAATTGGCCACTTGTAAATTTTTGCCTATAAGGAAGTAATGTAGGCAAACAATTTAAAATATTGTAAGTTTGTAACGCACAAACAAGTACGTTAACTTACTGTAAATTAATCATAATTTCCAAGTCACAAGCTCACATGTTACTGTATAATTAATAGATACAGATGTCTACAGATTGATCTTCCATATAGCTTGAAACTTGGAAGTGGTCAATTGTAATGCCTATATCAATTGCATATGAATAAAAAAGTGTATAAAGTATAATATACTGTATATGCAATCAACAAAAATAATGCTGCATAGAGTAGTGTATATTGTGCTGAACACCATCATCACTTATGAATTAAAGTACTGTAATATGCATCAGATCATACTACATAACAGCATATCTGTTCTGCAAGAAAGCAATAATCAATAAGTATACATGTACTGAACAGTTGCCAACATGAATTTGTACACACTCCGTGATCTTATGTAAGTAGATACTGTGATTGACTAACAAACAAAATTTATTGTAAAATTGTTAATTGATCCAATCAATTAACTAATGCAGGAGTAATTCAATTGCATAAATACTTCAATCATACTATTTTTCTTTCCATACCGGTACATATAATCAGTGTTAATAAATTCCAGTGGGCAACTGTAGCACTGAAGAGAGCAAGCACATAATTCTAGCATCACTGAGTGTGTTCATCATTACTGTTCATCATAACCTAAAATGGGGTTCCCGGATAGCTCAAGCAGTAGACCATTTAAATAAGTGGATCTAAACCAGTGCCAATTTAAGTATTAGTCTAACTTGACCTAACCTAAACTAAGTAAACAATATTGGATGTTTCAGTAATGCTTGAGAGATCCTGGTTGTTGTCCAGTTACCCCCAGAAATGGAAGTCATGTTGCTTTTGCTGCATAAATACCATATATGGAAGCACCTGACTTGAAAAACAAAACTTAAAGAGTTAAAGCTTCTTTGTTAACTTAATGATACCATAGCATATTAAATTGCATATCTCCAGTTAGGCCTACACTGACTTTATTTGATCACAAAGCTCAAATACTGTACTGCCATACTTTCTGAAAGAATATATGTGATGACAAACATAACTTTAAACCGGGTAATGTTTGCATTCATCTACCCATTACAATTAGGTAAATACATTTAACCCATTCAATATACAGTACAGTAGTTTAGTAATTTTTAGTTTATTTTGGCTTACATTCAACAATTAGCCAAAATTTAAAGAAATTAGGTGTGACTGTACTGAAAGGTTAACAAGTCTTTTAACAGTACCTGCACAATGAGTAAAGTATAGTGTAACTTGTATCCTTTACTTACCAATAGGGTTAAAACCTCAGACTTTTTGATGAGAGAACCAGGGATTTCTAGACATGAATGTACTGTACCTGCTGACAGGCATCAGTATTTTTTTTTCTGGCACTGTGAATCCATAGGTCTAAATTCATTGCATTATGGTGTTTAGGTTTTCTGTAGAATTATCAACCTTCTGCATCACTCTCACCTCCAACCATTGAACCTGTGAGAAATACCATAGGTTCAATGGATGGTGGTGCCATTGACTGGGGGGAATTTAGACTTGTCAAATAAGACAGACCAGTACCTGTTAGCAAGGTAAAGTGATGGGGGTGACATGAGATGGTGTTAAAGTCCTCCATTCCACTGCACCACACTGATCATGGTACTGACATCATAATGTCTTATGTCTGAATCCCACTGGTTAGTCAAGAATAGTTCCGACATGTAATGGCTTAGGACAAATTTGATTTAAATAATGTCAACATATATTTGTGTTGTGCTACAGGTATTGACAGTCCACACCTGCTGACCTCAAAACTACAAAACTGTATTATGAGGAGGAAAGCACGTCAAAATGGTCACAGTATTGGCCTAAACAATCTAAGTCTGGTTTGGTTTGTCATGTTAGGTTAAGTTATATAAGGTTAAGTGTTTGTCATATTAGCTTAGAAGACTAGCCATTTTTGGCTGAGGCTGCTTAAGAGTGTGGCCATTTTGACGTGAAACAGTACCATTATTACTGACCTGAGTTTCTGCTCTACACATTCAAATAAAGCAATCAAATATACACCTGCAGATAGTTTCTTAAATCCAAATATTATCAAACCAAAATTAATGCATATAATCTGAATGCTGTGAGACTTCTATTGGAGGAAAACAAGTGACTGAACTGCTAAAATATAACATAAGTTATATAAAAACTGTTTATTAAATCTTTGTCATATGAAGCTAGTTTGCGTTTTATTCTTACGACCTACAGACAATTTCATGAAATTTAAGGAGCTGTCACAGCTATGGGGTGAATTACGATAGTATTTAAGCCGAGAACTGTGGGTTTTGGTTTTCCCATTCCTTGCTGCAACACAATCAAATATACCTTAACGAGTTGGATATTTTTCCGTTTATATAGCCCTAAACCAGTTTTGCTTAAATATTCCTGCTTATACAGTAATCTATTTTTTTTTTATTAACTTCACCACAACACCAAACACCTCCAATGAAATTAATGAAAGCATATGTGCGATCCACCAGGATTCGAACCCGGGTTATCACACACAGATTTTTGACACCTTAACCATTACACCACCAAGACTGGCACTGAGCTGGATACACAAGCCTAGTTTGCCTTTTTCCAGAGGATCTACTGTAAGAAACTAAGAAACTGTAAGGAAGACGGTTAAAGGTTTATGCACATGCCTACAACTTATTATCCATTCTCGAATACTGGATATTAATCTAATCATGTTCATACTCCCACCGCACCATGGTAGCCTAATGTTTAAGTGAGAGGAAAGAATATTCATGGGGCACAGATCATATAGACCGGCCTCGCTACATGAAATTAATGAAAGCACATGTGCGATCCACCAGGATTCGAACCCGGGTTATCACACACAGATTTTTGACACCTTAACCATTCCTGCTTATACAGTAATATTAGTTGTAAGTGTAAAAATGGCATCAAATCACTACAGCCAAAAAGATTGTTTAATCAAACTGGAAATATTGCTTTATTGAAGAATGGCGAATTCCATCGTTCAAACATCGATAGAGACATTTCAATGTTTATAGGCTAACCATTTGATTTTCATCTTTTCATCTTTTCAGTCTATATAAGTTGGGTAAAATCATCTAACAGTAATAGTTATAGACTTAAAGGTAATTTTAGGCATAGCCACAGCCCAGGTTTCTCAGTACTCACAAGTACCTTATTAATTAACAATACAAAAGTTTATTAACTCCCAAAAAGCGGGCATGCTTGTTTACATGACCGTAGTGCTGGGTGGGTACATTTACCGAAAACTAGCTTCATTCCATGCTCTTCTTCAAGCATAAGCAAGAGCCAGAGCGTAATACAATTATATATCTGTGAAAGGGCGATAATAGAGCTTTCCAATGACACCTGAATCATCCTTGTTTGACCACGGGTTCTCTTGTAATGATCGACTAACCCCAACGCGCGGTCTCTCTCTCATAGCTCATAATGTCCTCAAAATGGCACCCGTCATATGAAGGGCGCCACAGTGGTGGCTAATATTCTCTCTCCCGTTATATGACGGGCACCGTCGGTTGAGGGTTAAGATAAAATTTTAAGATTTAGTTTCAGCCAGCTGTTATAACTTTGAATTAGTGATAATATCAGTGTCGTTGTTGGAAAAGCTGTACCAGCTGCCTTCCAAGTTAAAAACTTTAGTCATAGAAAGGTTTTCAATCCATGTGCTTAACCCTTTCACTGCGGTTGCCGTATTGGAATGTCCTGGAAATATACGCCCATTAGAGCCTCTGGAGATGAGCGTGAGTGATCAGGAGCGCGGCAGGCCCCCAACCGCTCAGCATCAAGCCAGCCGCGACACTGATCCGCTCACCCCACGTCCCGAGAGACATATTCAGTGTTGCCAAAGGCAAATGTAGTGGAACATTGCTAATTTTTAGTGACTGTTGCAGATGTCGGGAGCAACACTGTAGGTGAACCACGTAAGCTAGACAGGTCGTTCTGGTGTCATTTTATTGTTTATTTTATTTATTTTTAAATTTTAGCTATTTATTTTTAAATTTTATATATTTATTTATTTATATCTCTTTATTTTTTGCTGCATACATTTAATTTCATTCAGGCACTTGTTTAAGCAATAGGAGTGCATGAATGAACCCTAATAAAGCGTAAAATACCCCGCACTGCAAGGGTTCAATGAGTTCCCTATATGAAGCAAGGACTCTACCAATCAAGCTACTAGCCTTTAATTAATTTCCAATCATTTTAAATATAGAATCATAAGACCTCTAATGACAAATTAATTAACATTTGAACTTCCAGGGCATCCGGTGTAAGTATCTGGTAGGTAGTCCAGATAACCAATGTGAAAGTCGGAAAGTCTTAGGTAAAATTGTCGGAACAATGTATTCAGTCCGGATATTTAACTCTCTCTTTGAAATTTGTCTGAAAGATTACTGTAGTAATAAAATAGTCTAACCAGACCAGAGTCCAAATGACTATCACCCTTTGACTATCACCCTTATGTTCTGAACATTGTCTGAAATGTTAACACTTTCAGACAAGGTCTTCCCCAATTAGTCCAAAATAGAAGGGCTTACTGTATTTGTCAATGGTAAACATAGTAGGTTGACATTGACAGTAGAATAGTGTACTGGTACTGTCCTACCTCTCCCCACACCCTAGTCTCTGTTAACGTGGCAACAACTAACTAGCTGGTGTAAGTCAACTACGCTCCACTTGTCCAAATACAGATACCAGTATGCTACCCCATGCAACAGATGCTAAAGCTAAATCCCATGGAAAAAGTCAACAGTTACTCTACATTACACATACTGTATATGGACAGCACCCAAAATATCCTTCTATCTCGAATGATATAAAAACTCTATTATCAGATTTTGAATATGTTTGGTTTAATAATTTTAAGATTTCTGGGAACTAATAAGCAGTATTAAAATATCATGTATACACTCGGATACCATAGTCTAGCCCACTCATAATAATTTGTGCATCTCCGATATTATTTGGATTGATTTTTGGATATTACTTGCTTTTCAATAAATAGTATATATAGTTTTGTGGTTGATGTAATAGACAATTGTATTCATAAATCTGTTCCAGAAACATACTTCCATAACTAATAATAAATGAAGTCCACGAATATTTATGAGTGGGCTAGAGACTATGGCATCCGAGTGTACATTACCCTATCAATATATACTGTATATACTGTATATATATATATATATGTACAGTATATATATATATATATATATATATATATATATATATATATATAGTATATCTCGAATATATCTCACAAATACATGTGAACTACTAATTGTTTTTAAACTCCCAGCCAGACTCGAACCACCGACATTAAGGATAAATGTCTATGCATTTTTTTTTATCCTCTATCACGCCGTGGTGTAGTGGATTAAAGCATAGACACTCGTCCTGTATTTCGGTGGTTCGAGTCAGGCTGGGAGTTAAATATATATACCGGTATATATATATATACAGTAAACCCTCGCTATCTCGGACTAATTGGGGGGAGACCCAGTCCGAGATGACCGAAAATCCGAGATGTCCGAAGTCCGACTTATGTCCGACTTAAGAGAGGAAAATGTCCGAATTGGAAGAGGGAGTCCGAGCCACCAGAGAAAACGGAGACTTCCCTATCACTAACAACTTTGATTCAAGATAAATTACAGTACCTGTACAGTATCCAGCAGACATATATTATAAATATCACTTTCCTTCTCCATTTCACTGTCCTTCTCCACCTCACTGTAGCCTTAGATCTCGGAATTTGCCCTTAGATCTCGGAATTTTCCGAGATATATGACACCTGTCCGACAGACCATGTGGGCCCTCGGAGTATTCCCCTTACATCTCGGAATTTTCCGAGATATACGGCGAACTTTCCGAGAGGCCAATGCCAGTCCGAGTAGTCCGGGTTTCCGACTTCTAGAGGTCCGAGATAGCGAGGGTTTACTGTATATATATATATATATATATATATATATATATATATATATATATATATATATATATACTGTATATATATATATACTGTATACAGTATACACACCATTATTTCATATCCTGTACTTAAATGCCAAAATATTGTAAATAATAAACTATTAACACATTTGAGCAGTCACAACCAAAAATTACCACATATTTTAATTAGCTAATGAACACCTGCCAATGTTTGATATTTGAACCTAGATCCCAAGATTAAGGACCCTTGCTTCAACCCACCTCACACCAACATTTGTATATGCTAGGATTATGACATAGTTGAGTCTTGTTCATAAATGCTTTTCTTTTGTGTACAATCCATTTTTTCCAGGTTATACACTCAAGCATAATTCACCACAATAATCCATGAATTAGCTCTCCAATAAAGCTGTAAATACTATACAGTACTGTACTAATTAAAATACAGTTAAAATTGATATAAAGAAACTTACAGCATCATAACTATTTTTTGTTCCCAAATTGTCCATTCTAACGCTCTTCAGCACAGTGCCTCAGTTGCCCTATATTAAGTTGTCTACACTTCTCACATCAAGTCAGAAAACAAATATAATGTAGGCCAAGAAAAGTTCTTACTTTAGGACAAAGTAACAAATTCTTCAAATATGGAAGGTGTTAGAGCACAGAGCACTTGTAATATATTTGCTTAATTGTATGACTACTTATCATATCATGCTTATCAATGTGATTTTGCATTCACAAGTTTCTTTTTATAAACAAACTTTCTCATTGGCAATTTCAATGCTAGGGCCTATGTAATATAGGTAGGGATAATAAAACTAACACCGTGAGTGCAGTGATACGATATGTTGACTCAACAAATTTCCTCCATGGCAGTGTAGCAACATAAATTCCACTTGACACATATTTCTCATTTACATTTGGTTCCATTTTTCTCATTAATTTCAAACCTTGGATTTATAAATTTATTATCACAGTTTGTGAAGCTTACGGTACCATTAATTTCGATATTGGAAATATTTGAAACTACCATAATGTTGAAGCTATGGTTGTAAGTTTTTATTGTATAGAGTATCGTAGTTTGGCAAGCTAGTGAAATAATCTAGAACCAGTCATATCTTCAAAACAGAAAAATATGGCTCAATTGTGCATGATACAATAATGAAATGATTTTCAGCCTGGTAGTATAATTTGCTATTGTCCTTCACCAAGCAAATATTTAGGAAATGAATGTTACTTTAAATAAATGTAATGTCATTCATTGTTTCAGTAGGTAGATATATCCTTACCTCTGTCATGAAAGTGTATGGATGGTCACCTCACTTCTGTTTACTTTTGAATTAATGGCAAAGGCAATTTATTTTACCCATAAAGATGCTTGACAATATATCTGTTAGATTCCACTTCCTGCATACAAAAAACTATTTATAAAAAGTCACACCGAACTGTGTAGTACAGATTATGTCTGCATCATTATTTTGTATGACATAAGTTACTATGGAACACATAATTAACTTTTTCAAACACCTATCCTCTTTCAAATTATGCTATAACATTATTTACGCTTTTCTTTCTTTTTCGCGACAAGACAGAGGCGCTTTGTAACCACCATCAGAGTGTTCCAGCTAGAGAGAAGATTTTCTGTACTGAGAGGGTTGGAGTACTCATTGGGCACAATGCCGTCAATGTGAGCTTCAAAGTAACTAAACATGGGGAACCAGATCTTAGTTCTGAAGGAGTCTCGCTGGTGCAGGGCTCGGTTATTGGCCAGGGAGTGGTAGTACAGGAACATACGGGAGGTGATGTAGAAGGCTATGAATACGTCGATGGAGTAGTGTTCATGGGCCGCCAGGATGAAGAATATGCCAAAGGTGTTGAGGACCCAAGAAGCGATGTGAAGATAATACAGTCGTCGAGGAGTGTCTGTGGACCAGTAGAGTCAATCCTTTGACTATGAGAGACCTTATATGAACTTATTATAAGCTGTGGTACATTGAATCACTTACTCAGTTCACAACCAAACCAACAGAACTCATAGTTCAATTTCTGAGTAAGACAATACAGGGAGGTAATCTCCTCACACCTGATGCCTATGTTCATTTATTAGTGCATAGGAACCTGGAGTAAGAAATAGTATTTGTGATGTCCCATCTGGGAAGGTAAACTGTGGTATCCTAGATAATATGTAGTAACCCCTAGGCACCAGGCTGGATAACTTGTACCACCACAGGCTCCTAAGGGTAAATACAGGTGCTCAACCACAAATTAGGAATCCTTGGAACCATAGACTTCCCGGTTTGAGGATTTTTTTGTTTTTTAGACAAATTTCCCTAACAAAATCCTAAAATGTACCATACAGTACTTAGCGGTACTAGTATACAGTACACTATTATATGGCCTTGAAATGTAAGCCTATAACAATAAAGCAGATATAGTACTGTGAAATAGACTACTGTACTATACTGATCAATATATAAATTGTGTAAAAATTGAGGGCATGCCTACAGATACAATGCAGGCTACAATAAGATTCTTTCGTCATTCACTCGGCACTGCGTTGGCATATTATCAAGCTATTTCACATTCACTCATTTTCATGCAATTAGGCATTGGCATATAATATTTAATAGGAACTTTATCCATCCAGTTTCTAATCAGTTTTGTTAAATGAGAAGCAATTTAGAAAAGTAAATACCACACTAAAGAAATCCGGATGCAAGGAAGGGGAGGTAATAATTCTGTGAGGGGACTTAAATGGACATATTGGGGCATATGCTGATGGATATGAGGGCGTGCACGGAGGACAGGGATACAGCCGAAGGAACCTGGAAGGTGAATACATACTGGAGCACTGTGCTTCTACGGGGATGGTGGTGTTTAACACCATGTTGAGGAAGAGGAAGAGCCATCTGATAACATATGAATCAGGTGGCTCCAGTAGCCAGATAAGACTACTTTCTGATCAGCAAATCTGATGGGAAATCAGTTAATTATACCAAGATCATACTGGGTGAAGAATGCATCCCCCAACACAGCTCCTAGTGTGTTATATGATCCTAAGCAGATATTCTGCGAGAAAGAAAGTACATTTGCCAAAAAAGAAAGTATGGTTGTTAGAAAAAGAGGAGTACAGAGGAGTACAAAATTATGGAAATTGAAAGGAGTGTTGTTGCTAGGCCAGCTGATGTTGACAGCCAATGGAACTTTATAGAACGTAGCCTCCTCGAGGCCACAACAAAGACATTATTCTCCTGGTGGTGGAACAACGATGTTGAAGCTGCAGTCAGAGAGAATAAAATATGCTTCAAAGTATGGAAGGAAGGTGGCACTAAGGAAGAATACCTGAACACCAAATTTGTATCTAGAAAAAAAGTTTACAGGGCAAAGAAAACCATACAGGATAGCGTGATAGAACAAGTCTGTGGAACTAATATTTACAATGGGATATATAAACTACCTAAGAATGTGAGGAACTGTAGCAAGGACGTTGTGGGTGTACGATGTATAAATAATGACCATGACTGTTCAATCAGAAAACAAAATTAGAGGCATGGAAGGAGCATTATGAAAGATTGCTAAATGTTGAGTTTGAATGGAATGGAGAACAGCTCAGCACTTCCGTTAAAAGTACTATAGATAGAATGAAGTCCAGGAAAGCTGCTGGGAGCTCCGGCATTGTCGTTGAGACGCTAAAGGCAACTGGAGATATTGGGGTAATATTGGGCACAGAGCTGATTAATGTTATTATAGAGGAGGAAAAAATTCCTGAAGCATGGCAGAAAAATGTAACAGTAAATACATAAGGGCAATTCCTTTGACAGGGGAAATTATAGGGGTTTGAAAATACTTGACCAAGTCATGAAAGTAAGTGAAAGGGTCTTTCAATGCATGATTAGGAAAAGTGTTACCCTGTACCATCAGCGACATGCAATTTGGATTTATGCCTGGACGTGGCACAACTGATGCTATCTTCATTATTAAGCAATTGCAAGAGAGGTTCTTAGAGAAAAACAGAGTTATTCCTGGAATTTGTAGACCTAGAGAAGGCCTTTGACCGGGTTGTTGTTGCTGTTCCCCAAGCTGCCTGGCCGAACAGCCCCAAGGCCCCGAGCAAGGCCAAGGCCATAACCGAGCGCCCCCACAGAACCCTCCCCGCCTACCACAATAAAGCCTGGGTGACCGAAGCCACTCCATGGCGGGGAGCTGAGGAGGGCGCGGAAACGCCTGGGAAACCAAAGCCCCACCCAGGGCCCTGTGCCCCTCAGCAATTATGAAGAGAAAGTTGAGGGGCAAAGGAAAAATGTGACGCTTTGGCTTCCAATCTTGGTAGATTGGGAGGTCAATCCACGGAAGAGACACCGCCACTCGAGATCTAGGAAGTATATAAGTAAAAGGAACAGTCAGAGTAAGCTATGGGTATGGTAGAGATCGCTCAGTTCTCACGCTGATAGACCAGCCCATCACCATATGACTAGAACCCAATCCTCTCAGTTTCAGCTAGGAAAGGCCCTAGAAAGCCGCCTTTGGCGGGGGGATAGCTCCCCTATTTCAACCCCTTTCGGGGTTGGGCACCCGCCCGGGTTGTTGTTGTTGACGATGCTTTTATTTTATACTAGCCCACTGGGCCTAGGCCCTCTCAAGGCTAGTGTTGGAGGAGGTGGTACAGAGTTCTTCGTCACGTATACGTCAGCAGTTATATGCCATTGTATACATTTATAGCTCTCAGGAAGTGATGAACGGGGGTGAAATTGAAAGAGTCTGAGTCGGAGAGGATGTCATGTAATGAGGTGTTCGGCAAGAAACGACAAGTGGCATTACTTGATTTACAGATTATATGATTTCCCACAGACTGGGAGCTGCCTTTATACTTCACTGGTAGGGAATATCTTGTGTGAAAATGTCTATTGGTGGATGGATGTCTACCTAGACAGATCCTGGGTAACAGCTGTTGCCAGGTTGCAAGACCTCTTTTGTGGCCAGTGTGGTATAGTGGTTAGCACGAGTGCCTGTTGATCACAAGGTCCAGGGTTCGAATCCCAGGTGGTTTGTATGAGGGTTTTCTCAAATGGCATTACTTGATTTAAAGATTATATGTTTTCCCACGAACTGGGAGCTGCCTCTATACTTCACTGGTAGGGGGTATCTTGTGTGAAAATGTCTATGGTTGGACGGATGTCTACCTAGACAGATCCTGGGTAACAGCTGTTGCCAGGTTGCAAGACCTCTTTTGTGGTCAGCGTGGTTAGCACGAGTGCCTGTTGATCACAAGGTCCAGCGTTCGAATCCCGAATGGTACAATTGTTTATGCCGAGAAAGAAATCAGAGATGCCTGGAACATACACAATGTACGACTACTAAACGCATAGTTTCAGTGGAACAGATCAATTCACAAATGAAAAGCCAGTACAGCCCAATACGCGAGTTCACAGTACGCGAAAACTCTAATACGCCAGGGGGGGTCGAAAATAACGCAAAACTTTGATTACGCGAGATGTACATCTAATACACGAATCGAGAGTGAAAAAGTAACCAAATCCGCCATTCCCCCTTAGTAAGCGATTGCAGTCTAATTTTAGCGAGCCCGGGCAAGCCATTGACTGCCGTTAAACATAGTTTTATGGCCGAGGAGAACTGCGATATTGAAACTGAAGAACTTATGGGAATAATTGTAATTGGTGCCGAGGTACCAGGCTCACCCATCATGGACACCCATTTCCCCCCCAAATACATCCAACAATTGTATATTATTTGAGGAGAATACTTATAAATATATATTAAGAGGAGATTACTTACCACACAGACTTTATTTGAAATCAGTCATATATAGCCTAGCTTAATTCATCGGCGCTTTCGTCCGACATGGTGTCGGCATCAGTAGGCTAGACTGGCGTTAGGTCTGTTTTGCTGGTTCTGGGCATTTAATTCCTTCATCATTACCACCAAGCCCACTGTCCCTATCACTGAATGCAATAAAGCCCTTAATAAACGTGGGAGATACGAGGTTCGGGCAGAAAAAAAAAGCTTGTAAACGGGTAGTTTTCCAACACAATGGTGGTCAGCCTGTCCACCAATCATAGTCGCTGATGTTATGTGACGTCAAGCCAATCACCTAGTGAATCCCTGATGACGTATCGGGCGCCGTGTTTGAACTTTCTCGTCAGTACGGAACCGCTATACAGTATTATTCCTATTTAAAGTTAGGTTCCTAATACGTGAGGCTGTGTGTCGCCCATAAACACATGTACTGTATTGGGGATCCTAACTGTACTTGGTCCCCCCCTTAATTGATGGCACTAGCTACTGTGAGTAGCGCAATACATAATATGGAGGACGGAAAAGCTGCAGGGAGCTTTGGCATTGTTGCTGAGCAGTTAAAAGCATTGGGTGACATAGTAGTGAGACTGATCACAGAGCTAATTAACTCCATTATTAGGAACGAGAGAATTCTGGATGTTTGGCACCAAAGTGTGGTATTATATATATATTTTTTCTTCTTCTGTGTATGAAGGAGACAAACGGCTGGTTGCCTGTAACGATGTCTCTCTCAGTGTCAAAAGAGACAGAGAGCCAAATTCAAGGGACCTCCCCACACATGTGAACAACGACTGCTCTTAACAAATTTCCTCCAATTTCATAAATCCTTAGCACCTTCCTCATTGCTTCTCGATCCACGTAGATCATACGCTTTTTCTAAATCCATGAAAGCCCAAAATATCTCAATATGCTTCTGTAAATACTTATTGCATAGCTGTCTTACTGCAAAAATCTAATCCACACATCCTCTTCCCCTCTTAAAACTGCACTGCTTTTCTCCTATTGAACCTTCTGTACCCTTTATTATCCTCTTTATCAATACCCTGCCATACAGCTTTCCAACAACTGATAATAAACTAATACCTCTATAACTTGAACACTACTGCCCGTCTCCCTTCCCCTTGTATAACGGCACAATACATGCACTCCTCCAGTCTAGTGGTACCATTGACACAACAAAGCAAACATTGAATAGTTTCACTAGCCAATCTATTATCACATCACCACCCTTCTCAATATACTCCACAGCAATACCATCCATACCTTCTGCTTTTCCCAATTTTTTGTTTATATCAACCAGATTTAAGTGGAAACAAAAATCATCATACTGAATTGGTTAAATGAGAACTTTAACCATCTGATTGAAAAGGTTAAGAAACATAATAAGACTGTGTGGACTTACATTCAGTGATGAAGAAGTTAAGAAGAGTGAGAGCAGTGGTATGACCGCTAAACATATAGTCTCCACAGGTCCTGACTCCCTTGATGCTCAGCCCTCCACCACACCATATGATCCACGCCTGACTCAGCTTCACTCCAAGGTCACTAGATTCCTAGAGGATAAACTTGATATAACATTAAAATGTAAAACTTGCAAACAAAGCAAACCAAAACTGGGACAAAAACAATATAAAGTCAAATTTACTTATCAAAATCGCTATGTGGAAACAACGCTTACTAAAATAAACAAAATTAAATAAAAGAACACAATCCACCACATAGGGTGTACATTACTACATGAGCAAGTTAATCTGGGTCCCAAGCAAACTAATCGCACACATAACAACGCACTATCGTAATAACATAACGTTAATACAGATTTTACACACTAACGAAAGCACTAATTAGTGCAGTCCTACGATACCACCAGGCTTGCCCAGCTGTATGAGCTAAGCTGAGCTCAGTACTGTACAGCAGGTGCATGCCTCTTCAAGCACTTTAGTTAGACTCTGGACTCAAACACATAAACACGTCACTTCATGAAGTCGCTGTGACAGCCACATAGCAATATGAACATCAGGTTAATGTCTGTGTACAACCTAGAATACGAGCCTCCATTCACACTCTTTATTTTTATCGTAAAATTTTGTTTCACAGTGTTTATAGCGAGTTGAAAACCAAATACAAATGTGAATAACTCATAGCTCGATCCTGCACTGTCACGCTTAAACACTGCCACGTCATGTAGTTGCTGATGGCTACATAGCATTTACGAACATCAGGTTGGTGTCTACGAACAGCCCAGAATACATGCTTTTGTTCACACATTAAATAGCGTCAAAATTACAAGGCTCAGCAGGTTAAAATGTTGTAATCTTACCCAGTCTTGTAACTATCTTAGATTATTATTGTATATGTTATCTAGTTTCTTAGAGATGATTAAGAATGCTCAAGAGGTTGGTAAAACTGACCCTGGGAGCGCAGTCAAGGTGTGATCCCGGCACGGAGAGGCTGGTGATGAACATGGTAGCACACCGCAGCAGGAACACTGACCCAGACAGTGCACAAAATCGTCTTATGGCAATAGACCTGAAATAAATAAAAAGGTACCGGTACTGTAACAATATAATTATAGATGACCAATGACCAAAAATTTAGACCTATCAAGATCTTCCATTATCTATTAGAATTAGAATATGATCGGACCGGAGTACCTGATCCCACGTCATTCTAAGTCTACCCCTACGAGCAGCTCCCCCTACGTTCACAGTCCAGCATTTATTCACCCAGCACTGATCATCCTTTCTCTCCACGTGTCTAAACCAACCAAGGCGGCTCGTGCGCATCACTTCACTTACACTCCCAAATGCCAAGACGCCTTCTTAATTCCTCATTCGATACCCCGTGCTTGAGGTTAACCCCACATATCCATCTCACCATTCTCTTCTCATTCCGTTCCATTCCACTGACATTAACAATAGTTTATCTATCTATTCTATCTACTGTATACTGTATGCTCAGGCCCAATCCCCACTTTTCCTATTTTTTTTTCTTTTTTTTCCCTCTATTTTATTATTATTATTATTATTATTATTATTATTATTATTATTTTTATTTATTTTTTTTTCCTTGGGGGTGGCCGACTCAAGACAGATCAAGAACAGGAAAACACAAGACAAAACAGCGAACAAACACAGACAAAACACAAAATTCACACACAGCTAGGTCACCCAGGAGAATACCCAGAGACCAGGGTCACCAAGGTCGCTCCAGCACTCCCCCGTCCCCCGACCACCCGGAGAGGCTCCGATCTCGGCAGGCAGACATGTAGCAGAGCCAAAGCCACAAGCCTGCCCACCACACTTCCAGGCGCACCCTTCATATTAATCGTCTCCCCGGGCCAGGCGCCTGATGGACTATTATCTAGTCCAACTTGCGCCCGACCCCTTCCCCCAAATGACCACATGTTCACTCGACTATTAACAAGCATTCTCCATTCATTCCTGTTTATTAACACTTACTTTGCCTGATCTATAGTCATTCCTCTATCATCCAAAGCTTGTCTTACACAGTCTCTCCATCTCAATGGGGGTCTTCCTGCCCTTCTATCTCCCCTTGTATCTGACTCATATATTCTCTTTGTAAGCCTTTCATCTCCCATTCGTTCAACATGACCATACAAGCTCAGCACCTTTCTGTCCACTCTGGCTGACAAATGTTCCTGCTGCCCCACTCTCCCACGTACGAGTAACTCCACACATACTCCTCAAGCAGCTCATCTCCATCACATCCAGCTTTCTTCTCTCCTTTTTCTCATATAATAATAATAATAATAATAATAATAATTTTCTTCAGAGCCCATGTCTCGGCCCCATACATCACTGTTGGCACAACAATTCCTTGATACATTGCACTTTTTACTTTCATTCCGAGATTTCTCGTCTTCCACATACTTCCCATTGCTCCGAAAACTTTCCTTCCTTCACACACTCTCTGTTTTACCTCCACTCCTGTTTATCGTTCCTCCTAGATATTTAAAACACTCTACTTGTTCCAATATTTCCTCATCCAGCCTCACATCTAGATTCACCCTATGATCACCCCTATTACACACCATTACTTTACTTTTATTACGTTCACCTTCAGTTTCCTCCTCCCACAACCCACTCCAAACTCTTTGACTACCCGCTGCAATTTCTCCTCAGAATCCGCCACCAATGCTGTGTCATCAGCGAACAGCAACTGATTCAACTCCCAATCTCTACCATTCTTTCCTACTAAACCCAATCCTCTTCCCATAGTTCTCATTTTCACCTCCCTCACCACACCATCCATAAACATATTAAACAGCCATGGTGACAATACACAACCCTGTCGCAAACCTACCTTTACCTCAAACCATTCACTCAACTCACCATTTCCTACTCTAACACATGCTCTGCTCCCTTCATAAAAACTCTTAACTGCTTCCAACAAATTTCCTCCAATTTCATAAATCCTTAACACCTTCCACATTGCTTCACGATCCACACGATCATACGCTTTTTCCAAATCCATAAAAGCCCAAAATATCTCCTTATGCTTCTCTAAATACTTCTCGCATAACTGTTTTACTGCAAACATCTGATCCACGCACCCTCTTCCCCTCCTAAAACCGCACTGTTCTTCTTCTGTACATTTTATTATCCTCTCTATCAACACCCTACCATACAGCTTTCCAACCACTGATAATAAACAAATACCTCTATAACTTGAACACTCCTGCCGATCTCCCTTCCCCTTGTACAACGGCAAAATACATGCACTCTTCCAGTCTATTGGTACCCTTGACATCACAAAGCACACATTGACGTCTCACCAACCAATCTATTATCACATCTCCACCCTTCTTTATACACTCTACAGCAATACCATCCAAACCTTCTGCTTTTCCCGCTTTCATTTGTTTCACTGCTTCTTTCACCTCATTTCCCTCAATCCTTTCATTCATTCCCTGCCACCTGGGTGGCCTGGGTAACCTATCTCCATCAACCACTGCTTCAATCACTGCTTCTCTTCCATCTCTTGCATCTAGCAAAGATTCAAAATACTCAGCATATCTTTTCCTCACTTTAACTGGTTCCACTAGTAATTCTCCATTTGCATCTTTCACTGACTCTTCCCTCTTTTGTCCTCCTTTTCTTACTCTATTTACCTCCTTCCAGAACATCTTTCGCTCTTCAAAATTCTCACTCAACCTTTGACCCCACCTTTCGTTAACAATAGTACAAAATACAAATATTGATAAGATATCTATAATATTACAAAAAACATACAGCATTCACTAACGATAGTGCTATCGGGTAGGTACTGTATCTGTAAGCATAGCATGCCTTAAGTGACCCCTATCAATAACTACCCTACAAATAACCTACATTTATTGTACAAATAAACAAGATTATATGATTTTTGCTAACTTTATCAATTACATCCATTTGTGGGTTTTCCCAAGAATATGGACAAGGTTGAGAAAGAAACAAGTACTGTAGTGGCGATGATCATAGATATCATCAGAGAGGCTAACCCTGAGGTGCATTGCTGAGCTCACAATCTGTGTAAATGGGCAGCTTCCAATCACTTTCTTCACAATTACTCTATTGACGATATCACTAGCACTAATCTATGGTCGTCGTCTCATACCTTCCTTTCTCGATACATGTCTGTTAATCTGGAGAAACCTCATCTTCCTTGTGTGGCACTCCGACAAAGAAAAAATTGATGTACAGTATACAGATTGTTTTTTATTATATTATGAAGAAGAGGGGAGGGCCCAAAGAAGGAACCCAGCTCTCCTATTTCAGTATACATTCCAAGGGAAAAGCTATTTTAGGTATTTTAATATACTTTAGTTGTTTGACAGTTACTATTTCCCTAAGGAGAAATTTGTGTTTTATATAATATATATGAAAGCATATTATGCTTTCATTCTTATTTATCATTTCATATGCCCCTGTAGTAGTTACTCTTTCCTTCCGACAAGCATATTTTAAGACACTGTCCTGTCTCTGTCGTTTTTTCTACATATTAAAAAGATTGTGTTTACAGCATGCTTTTGTTACCTCGATGAACCTACAGCTTTTTAACATAGCAATGTCCGTCTTCCTGTCTTGGTAATCCAGGCAGTATGTCATTGATGGAAGAGCTACTATTAATTTATAGGTTTGAGTCCAAATGGGATGAATAAACACCTAATATTTGGTAACGTTACTCTCAAACTTTCTTCTACTCAACAGCTGAGCTCTGGAACTCTCTCCCAGAATCAGTCTTTCCCTCTTCCTATGACTTAAATTGCTTCAAACTCCGTGTGTTCAGGCATTTTGGCTCGATCGTCCCTTGATATTGGCCCTGTCACTCTTTCAACTATGGGGGAGGCACTCGCTATAGGCAATTCTGCCTTTTGCCTCCCTCAATCACATAGGACAAAAAAAAAAAAAGTGGCTCCGGAATCCATGATGTACAGTAATGATGCCTCCTGTGCTCCTAGGGAAGGAGCGTAGCATCAGACAGATGAGGAATGAGAAGCGCACTTAACAAACGCTTAACATTCTTTAAATTTTTCATAATTTGATATATCTTCATAGTGGTACTGTATTAGATTCAAATGACGTTCCTTAGGCATTTTAATGGTGTCGCCTAAGAAGTTGGTAGACCATTAATGGACCAGCGAGATGTTTCCTATGAAGGGCTTGCTGGTAACCAATGGCGCCAAATATGAATACTGGCAGTACATCATTGATTTCGGAGCCACTACTAAATATATGGTTTTCATTCATCCCTTTGGGACTCAAACATATATTAAGTTTACCTGTGTTTGTGTATGAAGAGAATACAGAACCAGGTACAGGTGAGGAGTAGGATGGTTATCTCACACAACTGGAAGGCCCAGGAGATGTGGGGGACATTGTCTAAAAATATGTCTGGTAGAGGTGGATGCCGCTCCTGGAATGTTAATAGATAAGACGCCATAAAATGTATGCAGGAGTTACTGGTACTCTATATTCAATTTATATTCTGTACTGTATTACTAAAAGAACTTTCTCAACTTTCTCTTCATAATTGCTGAGGGGCACAGGGTCCTGGATGGGGCTTTGGTTTCCCGGGCGTTTCCGCACCCTCCTCAGCTCCCCGCCATGGAGTGGCTTCGGTCACCCAGGCTTTATTGTGGTCGGCAGGGAGGGTTCTGTGGGGGCGCTCGGTTATGGCCTTGGCCTTGCTCGGGGCCTTGGGGCTGTTCGGCCAGGCAGCTTGGGGAACAACAACAACTACAAGAAGCACTCGGTATCAATCTATCTATCGCCAAATGCCTTGATCCCCGTGGAGGTGGCCACAAATAAATAGACTCCATCGAGGCAATTACCGGTACAGTACTGTAGTTCCGATTCTCTAGCTTGTTTCGGGAGAGAGTTGCTAGCCCAACTGCCCATTGTTGTGTACAGTGTTTGATGTGCATGTGGAATGTTATCATACTGTTGGAATGGCTTTAGATGTGAATGTAGTCTGCAACCAGTGTTATCAGCTCACCATGCTGATCAGGTGCTAGAACAATTGTGTACTGTATAATACTTGTACCGGTATATAATTCTTATGTACATGTGACACTGGTCTACCGCACCTCTAATGCCTGGCATTGCATTGAGAATTGCAACGTCTATGCCCTCAGGGTGGGTATATAAAGTGTACCTAAAGTTTTTATAGAGGTTAGTGCGTGTATTATACTATGTTTTGTAGCATAAGAAAATCCTCCAATTAATACAGTATGTCAAACTATAAATACATATACAGTACGTAGTTTTATAAGAGCTGTATAAAGAAATCCTCTAAATTATAATGTGAAACTTGCTTAACCCTCTGTTCCCGGAAGGGCTCTTGAACGCCCATAAAAAAGCATACCAGAGCTGCCCGGAAGGGCTCTTTAACGCCCAGTGGTTGAAAGCCTGTGAGCTTGGTGTGCGAGGCGTCGGTCCGACGCATGTAAACAACAGCCGGCTGGACCGACGCCCCGCATCTCCGGCCACAAGAAGGAGAGCGTCGCTTGTTCATGTGTGCCTGTAACATGTTGTTCTTAAGTATCGAAAAGTAGTGTAAAGTGGCTGTTGTTGCTATAAAGTTATCTCCAATGAAATCATCATCGCAACTGAACCAGTTGTTGTTGTTGTTGTTGTTCCCTAAGCTGCCTGGCCGAACAACCCCGAGTCCCTGAGGAAGGCCATGGCCACGATCGGGCTTTCCCACAGAGCTCTCATTGAGTGTAGATTATGTTGTTGGCGTAAGTGGTTGTGTGAAATGCAGTCTTCTATGATGTGTTTAATGGTATGGGGTGCTGTGTTACATCCCGGGCAGGCGTCGACAACGGAGTCATCCAGTCTCTTCTAATAGCTCAGGAGAGCTGGATGGTGTCCGCATCTCAGCCTGGCCAGGTGGACTCTGTCCTCGCGAGGGAGGGAGGATTCGGAAGGATGGATTTTGGGAGGTCGTGCATGCAGCTGCGTGTTGTCTGTGAGTGAGTGGATGGCTTGGCGAGAGATATGAGTATGGATGTGCTTCTGGAAGTTGGTTCGGGGTGGGCAGGGAGGGAGAGAGGACAATAATTGTGTGTGATACCGTGTGCTGGGTGTTGTTTTGATATTTCTTGGTGTCTGTGGGTGTGTTGCCATGTAGTTTAGTGGGTGGTCTTGGTTCGTGGAGGCTGCTGCCAGGAATTGAGTGCCTCTCATGTCCAGATGGTCTTTGACTTTGAGGATTTTGGTTTCTTGATGTAGGTGATCTGTGGGTGCAGTAGCTGTGCAGCCTGTAATGATCTTCAGGGCTTTGTTTTGAATAGTCTGTAAGGTCTTATGATGTGTTTCAGCTAGGTTAGAAGCCCAGGCTGGGCTTGCGTATTCCATCACTGATCTTATGTATTGTTTATATACTGTGGTGGTAGTTTCTTTGTTGTGTCCAAATTTTGTGTGAGCAAGTGACCTGAGGGCGTTAAGTCTGGGTGTCAGTTTCTTTTTAATGTATGTGGTGTGCTGTTTGAATGTCATATGAGTATCATATGTTACTCCTAGGATTTTGGGTGTGTGTGTATGTGTTAGGGGTGTGTTGTTTATGGTGAGTTGAGGGATGTATTCGTGTTCACCTGTCCAGCTTGTGAGCAGGGTTGCGGTGGATTTGGCTGGGGCTAGATTAAGTCTGTTTGTAGTGCACCAGCCATGTAGTGTGTTGAGATAGGGTTGAAGGAGATCTGTTGCTCTTCTTGGGTCATGGTGTGCATGTGAGTGTTATGTCATCTGCATAGGAGGCTAAGTTTATTTGGGGCGTATTGGGTGTAGTTATATCGTGCATGTACAGATTGAAGAGTGCGGGCGATAAGACGGATCCTTGTGGGACTCCGTTTGGAAAGTTTCTGATTTTAGATGACTGACCGGCAAAAGATACGTGTGCACATCTGCCTGCTAGGAAGTTGGCCAGCCACCTTTTTGTGTTGTTGTGCATGTTTGTGTTTTAGATTTTGTTTGTTAGGTTGTGGCGGGGGATGGCATCGAAGGCTTTACTAATGTCGAGTGTGGCTAATAGTGATCTGTGTGGTGGTCTAGCGGAGTTGATGCCGTCAAAAGCTCTTTGTGTAAGGTCTGTGAGAAGAGTGTTTGTGGAGTGCAGTGGCCTAAAGCCATGTTGTGTTGGAGCTAGGGGTAGGTCGGGTGTAATTAGTTGTAATACTAGGCGTTCCATGACTTTGGAGGGGGAGCAAAGGAGTGTGATGGGGCGGTGTGAGGAGGGTAGCGTGGGGTCTTTGTTGGGTTTGGGGAATGTGATGATGATACCACGCTTCCAAATGTCTGGTATTGTGTTGTGTGAATAGCTGTAGTTTGATATGTTAGTGAGTGCTTGTATGCCTTGTGGTCCCAGGTGTCTGAGGTGTATGTTGCTTATGTTGTCTAGGCCACAGGCGGGTGAGTGCTTGAGATTGTTGATGATATGCTTTGTCTGGTGATTGGTGAAGGGTGTATAGTCAGGGTCTGTGGGGAATTGTCTCTTACGTCGGATGACACGTCGGTTGTCTTTGTGAGGTTTTAGGTGGCTGAGAAGTGATTGATGAGAGTGTTTGCTTGTTGTTTACATGAAGGAGTAGAGTCTGTTGTTGTGATTGCAGCATGTGATTGTGTTGTGTTGCTGTTGGAAAGTGTGATGCTGTTTAGTGTTTTGTAGAGTTTTTTGGAGTTTGTTTTGTGATCAAGTGTTTGTAGGAAGTTATTCCAATTTAGTTTTTGTTGTTCTTGTATTTTGTTGTTAGTTTGGGTGTTGAGTGCTTGAATTTGTTGTGTGATGTCTTGTGTGGGGTGCTGGGGAGTGTTTCAGTGTGTCGCGTTGTCTGATGAGGTTTTGAATTTCTGGTGTGAAGTTGGGGTTGTGTCTTTTTCTGTTACCTCTTGGAATGTGTTTCTTGTCAGCGTTTTGGATAGTTTTATTGAGTATGTGTACAGCATTGTTGATGTTAGTGATGGGTGTACTGTTTAGAGTTGTGAAGTGTTGTTCTGTCTCATTTGTAAATGCTTCCCAGTTAGCTCTTTTATAAGTGGTGTATGTGTGTTTGTGGCTAGCTGGGGTGAGTCTGGTTTTGGTGGTGATAATGATCGGGAGGTGGTCAGAGCCTAAGGTTCTGACCACCCTCCAGGATGTTGTGGGGGCGAGTTCTGGGGAGCAAAAGGTGATGTCTGGAGATGATGGGTTATAGAGGGCTTGGTGAGGAATATGGGTATGTTGATGGATGTCGTTAAGGATGATGAGGTTATCTGTTTGGTTTTGTAGTACCAGCCCTCTGTCTGTGTCGGGGTTGTCGACAAACCAGGCCGACGTCTTGGTGTTGAAGTCACCACCCAGGATGATGTGTGGGGTGTTTGTGATGTGTTGTAAGTGTGGTCTGTATTCATTTGGTACTGTAGGGGATGTTTGGGGAGGGATGTATGTGTTTATGATGGTTATGTTGGATTTGTTGCCAGTGCGTATTTTAATTGACTGTATTTCTGTTGTGTTATCATTTTGGGGGAGGAGGGATTTGGTTTGTACACTGGTTACTATGTATGATATTTCATTGTGTACTGAACCAGTTGACTTAGAGAGCTCTACTTAACGCTATTCTACAGGTAAATAACACAGCTTCGCTTGGGGATGCGCGGGAATGCGGAAGCAGTCAGAATAACAAAGATACGGTAGCCTAGCCTAGACGTTTTTCGGCCAAAACACCCGGGTTTCGGGGAATATATATATAATACATAGCCGGGGCTGGAGGGTTAAGGGGAGCGTCCGCCATTGGGTATTAGAGGTGCAAGTTGAAAAATCCGAAATTGAGATTTTCACTGCTCCAGTGAGGGCAACACTCTAGGCATCTCCTGGCAAAATTTTAAACTCGTAAAATAAAAATTACCGTAAATACAGGCCCCCCCCCCCCATGCACCACCGTACTTACGTTGTATATGTGGTATAGTGGTATGAACGATAATACCCAATACAATCGGTTTATTATGTACAAATATGGATAAATTACAGTCACAGGAGGTCTTTGGCAACTCAGCAGAACCTAGACAGGCCAAGGCTAGTAGTACAGGGCGAGGCACGACAGAGATACTCTCAGTGCCTGTGAAGCGGTCGAGACGAGTACACCTGTACCGCTCATTGCTCCAGTCAACCCTCTCTTACGATCGTTTTGGCTACATTTTTGCAGTTTTTTCGGCTTTCTACAGTTTTGTACTTGCTTCTGCAACATAATGCCATGCAAGAAGTATATCAGGAAGAGCTGGAAGATTACATTACAGACAGCAAGACGGGATCGACGTGATGAGGCAAATATTCCCGTTCCTACACTGCCTACGCTCCCGCCTCCTACTCCCCCGACTGTCACTACAGCTTCCCCCACTCAGCCATCATCATCAGCAGCACCATCCCTACCACTTCCACAACCTTCATCATCATCTACTTCAGCAACACCCCTACCTAAATCCATGTCAAGAATGCAGCTAACCAGCCCCAATATCAAAGAGCCAGAAAACTATTGTGATAGGAAATTCATGATCACTGAGACTCAGCTGCACAGTCTCTTTGCTAAAACTCGTTGCCCATCGAGTTATTGCAAGCAAATAGTGACTGTTGTGCCACAAACCGGCCGATGGGACACAACTTTCATTGTGAAGTGCAACAAATGCAATACAGAAATTAGCAAAGCACCTCCCAAGACCTACGGTTCTGAAGTAATACTCAATCAGCAATTTACAGAAGTAAATCTCCAAGAAGCAACCTAGAATAATAAAAAATGGCCTAGCTTGGCATAAATGAGGTGCGCGGTTTATGACGCGATTTGTGCCAAATGAATAAAATACCTTTTGGGGGTCCAGGTGGCATATTATTCACTTAGACTTAGTAAATTGCACTGGATCTTAGTACCAGAACATGTATCAAATCAATCAAGAGCAAACAGATGCAATAAATCGTCATTTGAGAGAGGAATCATTGGGTAATGGATAAATTTAGTTTTTCGCCTTTTTCTCAAAACTATAATTATTCGAAAAAAAAAAAAAAAAAAACGTTCGTAATTTTGGTCCGATTTTAATAAATAAAAAACCATTGGAAAGAGGAGAGTAAATGCAGTAGAATATACTGAGGAATTTTTGATAAACCCATAACTTTTTTGACAGGAGGCTTGAAACCGTTTAAATATATAGAAAAACAAAAACAAATATTAATAAAAAACTATAAGGTGTATCAAAAATCCCTCTGTACATTTTATTGCATTTTTTCTCCTCTTTCCAATGGTATTTTTTTGATGTAGATTGGACCAAACGTTTTTTAGTTTTTAGGTTTTGAAAATTTGGCCAAAATGCGAAAATCCGAGGTAGCGAAAAAACTATTCATCCAAATGTATTCATTTTTGGATATGTTGTTCCTAGAAGTGGTATCTATCACCTGTAAAAAAATGAACACGATTTGACCATTTTGAAATACATGGCGGACGCTCCCCTTAACCCGTACAGCCCCAGCGACGCGTCGGCGATGTATGTAACGCACAGCCCCAGAGACGCGTCTGGCGCGTCACCCTAATTGCGCCGACCGTAACCTAAGGTGTAGCCACTCAAGAGGGCTCAGATTTGTATGGGAACTGTGTACGTATCCCACGCAACCGTGCCGATGGTTGAAAACTCTCAAAGTCCACGTGCGTGCGTGTGAGCGCGCAATAACCTGTTTTTTTGGGGTAATTGCCTTCAATTTTTTACTCTTGTAAAATACGTTTTCGGGGGCTCTGTAGGACCGTTCTTTAAGCTTTTTGAGCGGTTTTTCGTGGTTTTTCCTTCATTCCTAACCCATTCGCTATTGTTTCTGGAATAAATTTTTTTTTTGAAAACTAGCCGGCTTCTGGTGAACAAACATTACAAAACTAGCCGGGGCTCCACGGGTTAATGAACAAACCAAAACAGGGATGACATAATATCTTTATATTGTGTCATCCCTGTCTTTATTTGTTTATTAAAAGAACTTATCAAAATCACTATGTGGAAATAACGCTTTAGCAAAATAAATTTTTGAAATAAAAGAACACAAAACCACCACATAGGATGTACATTACTACATGGAATGAAGAGATACGTAGGAGAGTGGGGCAGCAGGAACATTTGTCAGCCAGAGTGGACAGAAGGGTGCTGAGCTGGTATGGTCATGTTGAACGAATACATACACATACACTTCTCACATAACATCGACGAGACAACACCTCCGCACCCACGCTCCCGAAAATCAGCTGATCTAGCAAGCTGTTTACAGCGCTCGTCAAATAAACTCACCTAAACTTGAGTATAAGGATATTTTGTGTTGTCCTGTATTATAATGCAGTATTAAAATAATTTGAGATTAAAATCAAGTGAGGATATTTCGAGTGATAAAAATAATTCAAGCGATTGTGAATGCGAGTGGATGTAAACAAATATGGCTGACTTTGATGGATTTGAAGTCGGTGAGACCGAGGGCATTCTAGGGAAAATTATACGTGAGCTGAATGACATTAAAAGGTGGAAGGAGGATATGCAGGAGTGGAAGGTGAGTGTTAGTTCACAGATTGAGGCTATATGTTCAATATGTGGTGCTCAGGCTGGGGACATCGAGCCTGGACAAGATTTGAGTCGGGCTAGCCTAAAAGAAATTCAAACTCATATGGGGCAACTCCGGGACGAAAATGAAGCTTTAAGATTGCAACTTGAAGAATACAAAGGGCAAACCAAGGAAATGAAAACACATGTGGAGGAGATTAAGGAGAAACACAATAAATGGGTTAATGACGAAGGAGGAAAAGTGAAGGAAGTGGCAATGAAGGAAATCATGGAGGAACAAAAGAAACAATCAGAAAGGGAAAATAAAGATTTAGAATCAGTGGTAGTAAAAGCTATGAGGAGAAATGAACAAGTCCTGCGTGAAACAATAGATAGAAATAAGTGTATTATTGTATTTGGGGATATAGAGGAGCACATTATTGAGAGGAAAGCTAGGGATAAGGAAGAAATTAATAAGGTAAAAACATTGATCAAGCATGTCGATGAAGAAGGAAACAACTGGAGAGATGATATTGAAGAAGTTAGGAGAATGGGTAAATATAGTAAGGGAAACACAAGGCCAATGAGAGTGCAGTTTAGGTCTAGGGTAACAGTGGATGCAATAATGAACGTAACATGGAGACTTAACTTGACCAGCAAGTTTAAGAAAATTACAATTAGAAAAGACATGAGTATTGAGGATCGAAACATAAGAAAGGAATTGCAAACCGAGGCAAATGTAAAGAATGGAGAAAGGACGAAAGAAGACGAAAAGAAGTTTTTCTGGAGAGTGTGGGAGGGAAAACTCAAGAAATGGTATATAAAGCGAAGGGACGAAGTAGGGAGGGAAAAGGAGATGGTGCGGGTGATGGGGGAGAAGGCAGAGAGAGGGGAGGTGGAGATAGAGAGAGAAACAGTCCAAGTGGAGGCAGAGGGAGGGGAGGTGGAAACGGAGCGAGAAACAGTCCAGGTGGAGACAAGAGAAGAGGAGACAAGCTAGGAAATAAATTGGGAGGGGTACGTACAAAAAAGAAAGGAACGGGCAGGGACGAGAAAAATAGGGAAAATACTGGAAACCCTAAGTTCATGTATACAAATATTGATGGGTTAATTTCCAAAAAGATTGAGTTTGACGAATATGTAAAGAGAGAGAGGCCCGGGGTAGTATGTTTGACTGAAACTAAGCTTAACCAGGAGGTAGACACGAATATAATTAGTTGTGCAGGATACAGTACATGGAGAAGAGACAGGTTAGGAAAGCTAGGAGGAGAAGTGTTGATCATGGTAGATAATAAAATTACTGCTAAAGAATTAAAACTTGGTGATAGCATTGCTGAAGTGGTAGCAGTTGAAATTGAGGATAATGATAGGTCAAAATTGGATATTGTATCAATTTATTTACCTCCTAAGACTAAATCTTGGAGCAACGATGAATATAATGAATTAATTTTGGAAACCTTGCGTATGTTAGAAATTATTTGTAAAAGGAAAAATAGGCTTATTCTTGCAGGGGACTTTAATTGCGGGGAGGTGGATTGGGAATGTTTGGATGCGGGTTCAAATGAAAATACTTGGGGTAGCAAATTTCTTGAACTAACAATGGGGTATCTATTAACACAACACGTTATGGAAAATACAAGATTTAGAGGAGGTGATGAACCATCAAGACTCGACTTATTATTCACCAAAGACCCCCAAGAAATAAAGAACCTAACATATTTGAGTCCCATGGGAAAAAGCGATCATGCTGTGATTGAATTTGAATTGACAGTGGAATTTCTGGAAGGCAGAGAGGAGGAACATAGGGAATATAGACTAAATTATAGTAAGGCGGATTATGAATCATTACGAGGATACTTTGCAAATATAGATTGGTCATTTATTGAGCAAGAACAGAATATTCAGGTAAAATACACCATGTTACTAGACATTTACAGGGAGGGGGTAGATAAATATGTACCAACATTTAAGGATAGAAAGCTGGCTAAGGAGAAAGAGTGGTTTAACATGCGATGTCACATTGCCCAGAACAAAAAGGACTCTGCATGGAATAAAGTGAGAAGGAGACACACTGAGGAAAAATGGAATGAGTATAAGAATGCTAGAAACAACTATGTCAAGACTATAAGAGAGGAGAAAAAGAACTTTGAAAAAGATATAGTAAACAAATGTAATAAAGAACCCAAACTGTTCTATAGTTATATCAACGGCAAAACAAAAATAAAGGACAAAATAACAAAGCTTAGGGTAGAGGGTCAATTATATGAAGACACAGTGGGTATGTGTGAAATTATGAATGATACATTAACATCCGTGTTTGTGGAGGAGGATGACTATGTAGAACCTGTGGTGGAATTGAACGAGATACAGGGACTAGAGTCGATAGAAGTCAACAAGGATGAACTAAAATCATTGTTGGAAGAATTGGACGTGAGAAAATCTATGGGCCCAGATAACATTGCTGGATGGGTATTAAGAGAATATTCTGAACAACTAGTGAGACCTATTTTTAATATTGTTCAACACTCATTAAACAAGGGGGAACTTCCCTTAGAATGGAAACAAGCAAATATAACTCCAATATATAAAAGTGGAAATAAAGAAGACCCGCTAAATTATCGACCGGTATCCTTAACGAGTGTTATATGCAAGCTTTGTGAAAAGATTATTAGAAAAAGATGGGTGGGTATGTTGGAGGAGAGGGAAATAATTTCAAGCAAGCAGTTCGGGTTCAGAAAAGGTCATTCGTGTACCACAAATTTGTTGAGTTACTATGATAGGGTAATTGACATTGTACAAGGGAGGGAGGGGTGGGTAGATTGTATTTACTTAGATTTCAAGAAGGCATTTGATAAGGTGCCTCATAAGAGATTGTTGTGGAAGCTCAGGACTGTGGGGCGGGTTGAGGGAGTATTATTAAAGTGGATGGAAAACTATTTAATTGGGAGGGAAATGCGAACAGTAATAAAAGGAAAGTTCTCCTCGTGGAAAAGGGTAAAAAGCGGAGTGCCTCAAGGATCGGTGTTGGCCCCAATCATGTTTTTGGTTTTCATCAACGACCTTCAAATGGGAATAGGCTCATATATATCTATGTTTGCTGATGATGCAAAATTAATGAAGCATTTTACAAGTAGGAGTAGTTGTGAAGAATTACAGAGAGACCTAGATAAGTTATATGAGTGGAGTCAAACTTGGAAAATGGAATTCAACACGAGTAAGTGTCAGGTTCTTGAGATGGGAAAAAGTAAATATAGACCTTCTTGGGGATATAAAATAGGAGATAAAATAATTAGTAAAGCTGTGAAAGCAAAAGACCTAGGGGTAGTTGTGGCAGACAGCTTGTCACCTGAACAGCATATAAATAAAATAACTGGTGAAACCTATGCAGTGTTGACTAACATGAGAATAGCTCTGAATTATTTAGATGAAGAGATGTTAGCAAAAATAATAGGAACAATAATACGACCAAGACTGGAGTATGCAGCAGTGGTGTGGTCTCCACACCTTATAAAACATAATAAAAAACTGGAAAGAGTTCAGAGAGTTGCCACTAAGATGATAGCTAGCCTTAGAGACCTGCCTTATGAGGAGAGATTGGAGAGGCTAAAGCTGCCAACGCTGAGGGAGAGGAGAGAGAGAGGTGACATGATCATGATGTTTAAGTGTGTGAAAGGTTTTGAGAAGATCGACAAGGGAGATTTTGTGGTGAGGGACGAGGGAAGAACCAGGGGTCATGATTGTAAGTTGAGGAAAGTTATATGTAAGTCTGATGTAAGAAAGTTCAGCTTCCCGTATAGAAGCATTGAGTGTTGGAATAAGTTGGATGGGGAGGTGGTGGGAGCAAGAAATATCCAAACTTTTAAAGCAAAATTAGATAAATGTAGAGAGAGAGACAGGACAACACGAGCTTAGGCTCAAATCCTGTATACTACAATTAGGTGAGTACAATTAGGTGAGTACAGTACATTCATACAATTTTAAGACTGAGTGTTCCACACATACGTGCAGTTTCAGTCTCTTGTCCTAATGGCGGCATTCCAGGCAACCCTGTTAAGGGCTGCTTCACTTGTCAAGTTCTTGGATTTGAGATCGGCACGTATAGCCCGATCCCAGGTCTTCCTCGGTCCACCCCTTGGTGCAGCTCCCTCCACAATCACAAACCTGCATTTTTTCACCCAATTTTGTTCATCCATTCTCTCCACATGTCCATACCATCCCAGTCTACTTGTACGCATCACCTCGCTAATACTCTTTATACCTAAACGTCTCTTTAGCTCAACATTTGTTATTCTATCCTGTAGGCTGGCCCCACACATCCATTTCACCATTCTCATCTCATTACGCTCCATTCTGTTGACATCCTCTACTTTAACGGCCCATGTTTCTGAGGCATACGTCATTGCACTTCTAACACATGAGGCATACACCTTTCCCTTCAGGGGGAGAGGCATTCTTTTCATGGTCAGGATTGACAGCAGTTCTCTAAACTTCCCCCAGCCATACCTAATTCTAGCAACAGTGGCAGCCTTGGCCCCACCACCGGCAGAGATGGTATCTCCTAGGTAACAAAACTTGTTCACCAGCTCCAATGACTCATTTCCAAAATTCACAGCCACAGGATCATCAATTAACACAAGCTCGCCTTTGCACACTATGCACTCAATTTTCTCTATTTCTGACTTATCCTTCGGCAGGGGTCCCTTTATTCTACTACAGCGCTTACTCCCATGGTGTACCCAACATCGACAGATGCTACATTGAATTGAGTTAACGCCCACACCCTTTCCACACACTGCACATGGGTATGCACCAATCTTTTATTTTTTTTTACAAAGAGAATATGTGAGTCAGATACAAGGGGAGATAGAAGGGCAGGAAGAACCCCATTGAGATGGAGAGACTGTGTAAGACAAACTTTGGATGATAGAGGAATGAATATAGATCAGGCAAGGGAAGTGGTAATAAACAGCAATGAATGGATATGCTTGTGAAGTGAATAGATGAGTGAAAACTTTGGTCATTTGGGGGAAAGGGTCAGGCGCGAGTTGGACTAGATAATAGTCCATCAGGCGCCTGGCCCGGGGAGACGATTACTATGAAGGGTGCGCCTGGAAGTGTGGTGGGCGGGCTTGTGGCTTCGGCTCCGCTGCATGTCTGCCTGCCGATATCGGAACCTCTTCGGGTGGTCAGGGGCCGGGGGAGTACTGGAGGGACCTTGGTGACCCTGGTCAATGGGTCTTCTCCTGGATGACCTAGATGTGTGTGAATTTGTATTTTGTTTTTGCGTGTTCAATGTTTGTTGTTGTGTTTTGTGTTGTCCTTATTCTTGCAAGAGTTAATAGACGATATTTATATATATGTATGATGGTAACTGACCTTATCTGGCACTCTGTCATGAACGAAGACCATGACAATAGCGGTGATCCAAGTGACCAGTAGCATGTAGAGGAAGGAGATGGCAGTCTTGACATATTCTGGTCTCAGCTGTGTGGCCACACCGCTGGCTCGCCGTAATCCACCATTAACACCACCACCAACATTACTACTACCACCACCACCACCACCACTCAAGCCACTCACATTACTTCTTTGGAGTTCAGGCAGATCTGATGCTTGGGAATCTGAAGAGTAGTTCCTGAAAATATGTTCATAACTTAGAGTTCTAAATGAGCTAGTAGGTGATGATGCAGATGCAGTTTTTAATGCTGTGCACTCCCTTGATTGACAAGGCTAGGGCGTACCCTAGTTATAAGTACTTAACTGGAAATTTTTCACAAATCGCTAGATCAAGCTGCCCAAACTCTAGCTGTCTACTAATGACATGGCGTGGGATCGAACTGTAGACCCTTCAATCAGCAGTCAAATGCATTACCAACAATGCCACAGCCTGTGACATGGCTTACATGCCTACCATTGTCCTTCAGGTATTACTGTAAATCCAAGACAACATGGCTTAGACTATGCACCATGACAGTCCTCCAAGGAGCTATTCGGAAGGATAATGGGCTCATTCTTATACATAAGAATGTACCATAGGTGTGGGCCAATGAAATTCATTCTCTTGTGTAACGTACAGTTAGATTCCTGATGACCAATTAAATTAAGCTTCTTAGTGACATGATAAGTATTGTTAGTGGCATGGGGGTGGGTTTTGCCAGTGCCAATTGCTTCATATTTATGGCGAGCAGTTCCAAGTAGATCATGTCCGTGTTACTGCCGACTTTGGCCACATTAGCTATCTATTAGCCTATATACTCTGGCACATACCCCCCTTTTTATTTTATTAGCTATGGCTGTGTCTTTTGGGGGCTCTTAGGTAAAAACCGTGTTGGCACGACGCTCATTAGCACAGGAATAACTGTTTAAGCCAATCAATGCGATGCCCACCCCCACCTCATCCCCGTGCAGCAGCACCCAAAATACACCGCACACACAACATCAACATTCTTCAACTAAACATAGATGGCATTAACACAAAGAAACACAAACTCTCACACTTCATCAAACAAAACAACATACACATTGCCATCTTACAAGAAACAAAACTCTGCACTTCCCAAAAAATACCTATCTATCTATATGCTCAGGCCCAATCCCCACTTTTCCAATTTTGTATTTTTATTTTCCTCAATTTTATTTTATTTTTCCTTGGGGGTGGCCGACTCAAGACAGCAAGAACAGGAAAACACAAAACACAAGACAAAACAGCGAACAAACACAGACAAAATACACACACATCTAGGTCACCCAGGAGAATACCCAGAGACCAGGGTCACCAAGGCCGCTCCAGCACTCCCCCGGCCCCCGACCACCCGGAGAGGCTCCGATTTCGGCAGGCAGACATGCAGCCACAAGCCCGCCCACCACACTTCCAGGCGCACCGTTCATATTAATCGTCTCCCCGGACCAGGCGCCTGATGGACTACCCGGTACTATCTAGTCCAACCTACCTACATTTCATGATTCACCACCATCAGACAAGACCGGGCTGACGGCGGCGGCGGTGGACTCATCACCTTGGTTCACACAGCAATAAACTTCACAGACACCAGTGCGCATACCAAATCCCTCCTCCCCCCACATGATAACACAACAGAAATACAATCCATCGAAATGAGCACTGGCAATAACTCCAACATTACCATCATAAATACTGTACATACATTCCCTACTTCCACCCATCATCTCCAGATATCACCTTCTGCTCCCCAGAACTCGCCCCCACAACATCTTAGAAGGTGTTCCGACCACCTCCCGATCATTATCACCACCAAAACCAGACTTACCCCAGCTAGCCACAGATACACATACACTAACTATAAAAGAGCCAACTGGGAAGCTTTCACAAATGAGACAGAACAACACTTTGAAAGCCTAAACAGCACTCATCACCAACATCAACAATGCTGTTCATACATTCAACACAACTATCCAAAACGCTGACAAGAGACACATGCCAAGAGGTAACAGAAAAAGACACAATCCAACTGCACACCAGAAATTCAAAACCTCATCAGACAATGCAACACACTGTAACACTCCCCAGCACCCCACACAAAGGACATCGCACATCAAATCCAAGCACTCAACACACAGATTAACAACAAAATACAAGAACAACAAACACTAAATTGGAATAACTACCTCCAAAAACTTGATCACAAAACAGATGCCACAAAACACTAAACAGCATCAAACTTTCCAACAGCAACACAATCACAACAACAGACTTTATTCCTTCATACAAACAACACCCAAACACTCTCATTAATCACTTCTCTCATGTTAGCCACCTAAACCCCTATCAAGACAACTGACGTGTCATCCGATGTAAGAGACAATTCCCCACGGACCCTGACTATGCACCCTTCACCATCAACCAGACAAAGGACCTCATCAACAATCTCAAGCACTTACCCGCCTATGGTCCAGACAACATAAGCAACATACACCTCAGACACCAAGGACCACAAGGCATACAAGCACTCATCAACATATCAAACTACAGTTATTCACACAACACAATACCAGACATCTGGAAGCATGGTGTCATCATTACATTCCCCAAACCCAACAAAGACTCCACGCTACTCTCCTCACACCGCCCCATCACACTCCTTTCCACCCCCTCAAAAGTCTCAGAACTCCTCATACTACAATTGACCACACATGCTCTACCCCTAGCTCCAACACAACATGGATTCCGGTCACTACACTCCACAAACACTCTTCTTACAGACATTACACAAAGAGTTTTTGATGGCACCAACTCAGCCAGACCACCACACAGATCACTACTTGCCACACTCGACATTAGTAAAGCCTTCGATGTCATCCCCCGCCACAACCTAACAAACAAAATCTACAACACAAACATGCACAGCAATAAAAAAAGGTGGCTAGCAGGCAGATGTGCACATGTATCATTTGCCGGTCAGTCATCTAGCATCAGAAACTTCACAAACGGAGTCCCGCAAATATCCGTCCAGTAGCCCGCACTCTTCAATCTGTACATGCATGATATACCTACACCACACGCACCCCAAATAAATATAGCTTCCTATGCAGACGACATAACACTCACATGCACACAGCAAGACCCAGACAGAGTAACACTTCTCCTTCAACCCTATCTCAACACACTACATTACTGGTGCACTACAAACAGACTCAAGTTGGCCCCAGCCAAATCCACTGCAATCCTCCTCACAAGCAGGACAGCCGAATATAAAAACACCCTGCACCTCACCATAAACAACACCCCCCTAACACACACACACGAACCAAAAATTCCTTGGAGTAAAATGATACTCTAATGACATTCAAACAACATATCACAAACATAAAAAATATTAACTGACACCCAGACTTAATGCCCTCAGGTCACTTGCCCACACATAATTTGGACACAACAAAGAAACAATACATAAGATCAGTGATGGAATATGAAAGCCCTGCCTGGGCTTCTAACCTAGCTGAAACGCATCACAAGACCTTGCAGACTATTCAAAACAAAGCCCTAAAAATCATCACAGGCTACACAGCTACTACACCTACTGTACAGATCACCTATATCAAGAAACCAAAGTCCTCAAAGTCAAAGACCACCTGGACATGAGAGGCACTCAATTCCTGGCTGCAGCCTCCACATACTAACACCCCCCACAAGACTACATGGCAGCACACCCACAGACACCAAGGAATATAAAAACAGCTGGGTATCTCACACAAATACTGTCATCTCTCCCTCCCTGCCCACCTCAAACCAGCTTCCAGAAGCACATCCATACTCCTATCTCTCGCCATTCTATCCAATCACTCATAGACAACACGCAGCTGCAGGCACGACCTCCCGAAATCCATCCTCCCGAACCCTCCCTTCCTCGCGAGGGCAGAGTCCACCTGGCCAGGCTGAGATGTGGGCACCATCCAGCTCTTTTGAGCTATCAGAAGAGACTGGATATATCCGTCGTTGACACCTGCCCAGTATGCAACACAGCACCCCATACTATTAAACACATCATAGAAGACTGCATTCTACACAATCACTTACGCCAACAACATAATCTACAGGTCCTGATGTGGCGGCGTCTACGCCGTGGGGCCACCTCCCGAGGCTGCCAACCGCGGATGGCTGCCGACCCTCCACGGCCGAAGACAAAATCAACGACCAGTGGAGGAAAACCGGATGCCGGCCGCGGGGAGCAGTTTCGGGAGCCAAACCGTCACAACCATCCCCTGCCCCCTCCCTGGGGGCACGGGTCCTTGGAGCGCCGGGAATTTCCACACCTCTCACACCACACACACACATCACACAGTTTTTCCTACACCGAGAAATGACTCTCCGGCTGTCATTTCTCGAAGACTTCTTCTAGCCGGAGACATTGAGAGTAACCCAGGACCCACGTACACATACATATGTCCAACTTGCTCAAAACCCATCACTTCGAGTCGCCATACTAAGGGTTCAGTTCTCTGCAATTCATGCGGGAACTGGACCCACTTCACCTGCACAACACTTGCCTCCAAGAAACACTACACAAACTCCTGGACCAGTTCCTCATGCCCCTCCCTCTTCCAGTCAAATCCCTCACCTAAAACCCGTCCACCTCTACTCCCCAACCCACCTAACCTTCCCATATCATCCACTCCCCCCCCTAAAACCCGTCCACCTCTCCTCCCTAACCCACCTAACCTTCCCATACCATCCACATCCTCAACTCAACACACCACACCCCATCCTAAACCATTCCAACCCTCATCTCCTGCTCCCCAATCCCCACCCCCACCTCACCCATCCCAACCCCTCCCTCACCCCCACCCCATCCTCGTGCAGCAGCACCCAATATACATCGTGCACGTAACATTAACATTCTTCAACTGAACATAGATGGCATCAACACAAAGAAACACGAACTCTCACACTTCATCAAACAACACAACATACACATTGCCATCTTACAAGAAACAAAACTCCGCACAACACAAAAAACACCCACATTTCATAATTTCACCACCATCAGACAAGACCGGGCTGTCGGCGGGGGCGGTGGACTCATCACCCTGGTACACAAAGAAATATCATGCATAGTAACCAGTGTACAAACCAAATCCCTCCTCCCCCCAAATGATAACACAACAGAAATACAGTCAATTAAAATACGCACTGGCAACAACTCCAACATAACCATCATAAACACATACATCCCTCCCCAAACATACCCTACAGTACCAAATGAACACAGACCAAACTTACAACACATCACAAACACCCCACACATCATCCTGGGTGGTGACTTCAACGCCAAGACGTCGGCCTGGTTTGTCGACAACCCCGACACAGACAGAGGGCTGGTACTACAAAACCAAACAGATAACCTCATCATCCTTAACGACATCCATCAACATACCCATATTCCTCACCAAGCTCTCTATAACCCATCATCTCCAGACATCACCTTTTGCTCCCCAGAACTCGCCCCCACAACATCCTGGAGGGTGGTCAGAACCTTAGGCTCTGACCACCTCCCGATCATTATCACCACCAAAACCAGACTCACCCCAGCTAGCCACAAACACACATACACCAATTATAAAAGAGCTAACTGGGAAGCATTTACAAATGAGACAGAACAACACTTCACAACTCTAAAGAGTACACCCATCACTAACATCAACAATGCTGTACACATACTCAATAAAACTATCCAAAACGCTGACAAGAAACACATTCCAAGAGGTAACAGAAAAAGACACAACCCCAACTTCACACCAGAAATTCAAAACCTCATCAGACAACACAACATACTGAAACACTCCCCAGCACCCCACACACAAGACATCACACAACAAATTCAAGCACTCAACACCCAAACTAACAACAAAATACAAGAACAACAAAATCTAAATTGGAATAACTTCCTACAAACACTTGATCACAAAACAAACCCCAAAAAACTCTACAAAACACTAAACAGCATCACACTTTCCAACAGCAACACAACACAATCACATGCTGCAATCACAACAACAGACTCTATGTAAACAACAAGCAAACACTCTCATCAGTCACTTTTCACATGTCAGCCACCTAAAACCTCACAAAGACGACCGACGTGTCATCCGACGTAAGAGACAATTCCCCACAGACCCTGACTATACACCCTTCACCAATCACCAGACAAAGCATATCATCAACAATCTCAAGCACTCACCCGCCTGTGGCCTAGACAACATAAGCAACATACACCTGGGACCACAAGGCATACAAGCACTCACTAACATATCAAACTACAGCTATTCACACAACACAATACCAGACATTTGGAAGCATGGTATCATCATCACATTCCCCAAACCCAACAAAGACCCCACGCTACCCTCCTCACACCGCCCCATCACACTCCTTTGCTCCCCCTCCAAAGTCATGGAACGCCTAGTATTACAACTAATTACACCTGACCTACCCCTAGCTCCAACACAACATGGCTTTAGGCCACTGCACTCCACAAACACTCTTCTCACAGACCATACACAAAGAGCTTTCGACGGCATCAACTCAGCTAGACCACCACACAGATCACTATTAGCCACACTCGACATTAGTAAAGCCTTCGATGCCATCCCCCGCCACAACCTAACAAACAAAATCTAAAACACAAACATGCACAACAACACAAAAAGGTGGCTGGCCAACTTCCTAGCAGGCAGATGTGCACACTTATCTTTTGTCGGTCAGTCATCTAAAATCAGAAACTTTCCAAACGGAGTCCCACAAGGATCCGTCCTATCGCCCGCACTCTTTAATCTGTACATGCACGATATAACTACACCCAATACGCCCCAAATAAACTTAGCCTCCTATGCAGATTACATAACACTCACATGCACACACCATGACCCAAAAAGAGCAACAGATCTCCTTCAACCCTATCTCAACACACTACATGGCTGGTGCACTACAAACAGACTTAATCTAGCCCCAGCCAAATCCACCGCAACCCTGCTCACAAGTTGGACAGGAGAACACGAATACATCCCTCAACTCACCATAAACAACACACCCCTAACACATACACACACACCCAAAATCCTAGGAGTAACATATGATACTCATATAACATTCAAACAGCACACCACATACATTAAAAAGAAACTGACACCCAGACTTAACGCCCTCAGGTCACTTGCTCACACAAAATTTGGACACAACAAAGAAACTACCACCACAGTATATAAACAATACATAAGATCAGTGATGGAATACGCAAGCCCAGCCTGGGCTTCTAACCTAGCTGAAACACATCATAAGACCTTACAGACTATTCAAAACAAAGCCCTGAAGATCATTACAGGCTGCACAGCTACTTCACCCACAGATCACCTACATCAAGAAACCAAAATCCTCAAAGTCAAAGACCATCTGGACATGAGAGGCACTCAATTCCTGGCAGCAGCCTCCACGAACCAAGACCACCCACTAAACTACATGGCAACACACCCACAGACACCAAGAAATATCAAAACAACACCCAGCACACGGTATCACACACAATTATTTTCCTCTCTCCCTCCCTGCCCACCCCGAACCAACTTCCAGAAGCACATCCATACTCATATCTCTCACCGATCCATCCACTCACTCACAGACAACACGCAGCTGCATGCACGACCTCCCGAAATCCATCCTTCCGAATCCTCCCTTCCTCGCGAGGACAGAGTCCACCTGGCCAGGCTGAGATGCGGACACCATCCAGCTCTCCTGAGCTATCAGAAGAGACTGGATGACTCCGTTGTCGACGCCTGCCCGGGATGTAACACAGCACCCCATACCATTAAACACATCATAGAAGACTGCATTTCACACAACCACTTACACCAACAACACAATCTACACTCAATGAGAGCTCTGTGGGAAAGCCCGATCGTGGCCATGGCCTTTCTCAGGGACTCGGGGCTGTTCGGCCAGGCAGCTTAGGGAACAACAACAACAACATAATCTATACTTCTTGAAAGCCCTGTGGGAAACCCCGATCGTAACCATGGCCTTCCTTAGGGACTCGGGGCTGTTCGGCTAGGCAGCCTAGGGAACAGCAGCAACAACAGCAACAACAACATTAAAACACTCGCATGTTTAAATCCAGTTGTTACAAACATTTTATGAATGGAGGATGCCTTTAGGCACATGGACCTTTTTGTTTTATCTGTGTTTTTCCTTCCTCCGTTCATTGTCTCTTTTAAAAAAAAAAAAAATAAAAAAAAAAAATAAAGGAAAGATTTAAGACAACACAAATTAAACAGTGAGAACGCCAAACACGGGTTCCTACCTACCTGGCTCTGTGATGTGTATATAGAGGTGTGTGAGGCTGTGGAGGGTGGAGGTTGTTGTGGAGGTGGTGGGGGTGGCAGGACTGGGGTGTGGTCACAGGGACACTGGTATGGCAGCTTGGGGACTCCCAGGAGGGGGACGACCTACGTAACCTTGTTATAGCTGCATACAGTCGCTTCACTTCACCCAAGATCTGTTAGTAGTTAGAACAGACAGGTAAGGTGCCATATCTTGAAAACTAATTAATAATTTTAAATAAGTCCAAATACATAACTCTCTTGAATACTTTATATACTATTTCAAAGCTACCTTCTCTTGCACTGTAATCAATTTTGAACAAAACATTATCAATAATAGAGGCCCGTGGGACAAGAGTTAGTAACCCTTTCAGTATAATTATACTTTTCTTCATTTTATATGGAAATTACTAAATCATTATAGTAAATTTAGATAAGACCTTTGGAAGCTAGAGGGTTAACCAAGCTTGTTTTTATCCCTTTGATTCACAGAGTTCCTTCCTAAGCTCAGTAAAATTGTCTAATACTAACCAGAATGAAATTAAAATCATACCATCATATCAAAGTTGGTTACCAACTGACAACTACTACTCAGAAAAAGGAGTATACAGTACTTCAGAATTACAATTACAACCACTTGACATAAGTAAGCACATATGCATACATGAGTTTGCAACTACTGGAGGCGGGAAATAACGAGCATGCTCACTCCCGCAATACAACTAGAGTAAGTACTCCCTGACTTTATGTACGGATGGAAAAATGCTATGACTGAATTACCAGTGCAGATTGTTAAGAAGTAGATAAGTCATGACTTATTACTGAATATATAATAAATGATTCTTATAAGACAACCATACTATTTTCACTTTCATGCATAAAATTATGCGAGCAACTGTATATTCAAACATATAAATACACAAATTACCTTTATATTTAAATCTTCCTTCAGATCTTTTTCTGTAAGGAGGAGAAGTGCCTCTCCATTAATTTTGTGCTTGTTGAAGGCAAACTTGTAGTGTATGAAGCCTTGAGTCTCCAGCCATCGCCCCACATCTTCTGTACTCCACACTTCTGGACCCTCGCTGCTCATTATGAAGGATACTTTTCACTGATGGTTCTGTTAAGGAGTAATAACTTTGATTACCTTAACCCTCTCACCACGGAAGGCCTCTTGAACGCCCATAAAAAAGCATATAACAGCTGCCCGGAAGGCCTCTTGAACGCCCAGTGGTTGAAAGCCTGTGAGCTTCGTGTGCGAGGCGTCGGTCCGACGCATGTAAACAACAGCCGGCTGGACCGACGCCCCGCATCTCCGGCCACAAGAAGGAGAGCGTCGCATGTTCGTGTGTGCCTGTATGTTGTTGTTAAGTATCGAAAAGTGGTGTAAAGTGGCTGTTTTGGCCATAAAGTTATCTCCAATGAAATCATCATCACAGCTCAACCAGTTGACTTAGAGAGCTCTACTTAATGCCATTCTACAGGTAAATAACACAGCTACGCTTGGGGATGCGCGGGAATGCGGGAAGCAGTCTGATTAATGAATATACAGTAGCCTAGCCTAGACGTTTTTCGGCCAAAACACCCGGGTTTCGAGGAATATATATATAATACATAGCCGGGGCTGGAGGGTTAATGACACCAAACTTATAATTCCCTAAACCAATAATTACCTAGTGCAGTTTTAACTTAGGCATAATACATAGATTATAGGTTTGATTCCCGGAGGGAAGTAATGAAAACCTAATATTTAGTAGGGCCCCGTAATCATTGACGATATTGCCTATGAATACAATAGTCTCCCTTCAACACCCACGGAAGCAGTTTTTAATCTCCCGCTCGAAAGGGTTAGGGAGTACTCTCATAAGTGCACGCTTAATTCTCTTATGGAATCGTCCTTATGATCGGGTACCCTACAGAAAAAAACGTCGTAGAAAATAAAAAAGAAAATTTAACTTAACCCGTGGAGCCCCGGCTAGTTTTGTAATGTTTGTTCACCAGAACCCGGCCGGTTTTCAAAAAATGGTTTTATTCCAGAAACAATAGCTAATGGGTTAGGAATGAAGGAAAAACCACGAAAAACCGCTCAAAAAGCTTAAAGAATGGTCCTACAGAGCCCCCGAAAACGTATTTTACAAGAGTCAAAAATTGAAGGCAATTACCCCCAAAAAACAGGTTATTGCGCGCTCACGCGCACGCACGTGGACTTTGAGAGTTTTCAACCATCGGCACGGTTGCGTGGGATACGTACACAGTTCCCATACAAATCTGAGCCCTCTTGAGTGGCTACACCTGAGGTTACGGTCGGCGCAATTAGGGTGACGCGTCAGACGCGTCTCTGGGGCTGTGCGTTACATACATCGCCGACGCGTCAGACGCGTCGCTGGGGCTGTACGGGTTAATATCAGTTATATTATGGTATTCCATGCGTGGATTTCTTGTGCGCAGCACCCAGGCGCTGGCTCCCTTGCGGCCATAACTTCCTTCACTGATATATCAAGATACAACTAGAGATCAACGAATGGGAAGGGGATGGATGGGAGGGCCATGCATCGTCAATGCCCTACTAAATATTAGGTTTTCATTATTTCCCTCCGGGAATCACACCTATAATTTAATAGTGGCCCCTCCATCATTGACGATATTGCCTGAGTACCAAGACTGGAGGGGGACATTCGTGACAATACCCTAACCTCAGGACAAAACAAGCCGTATAAAATGTTTAAAAGTTTTTTATTGTATACAAACAATAAATAATATAAAATATGAAAGATTGCAAGCAGTGCGTGACTTTAAAGAAAGTCTGCTTGCTCATGACCGGATCTTCTACCTTTAGATCTATAGATGATAAAATGGGAACATCTTTGTGTCCCTAACTAGAACTATAAACTCTTTGGAATATTGTTCTAACCTTAACAATATTTGTACAGTGTATATATGTTTGTACATTCTGGTAATCCTATATAGTTGCAACTATGATAGATTTCTTAAAATTAAAACCTGAACCGTCATACCAGTTTGATCACAGCTCATGATTCATCACAACCTCCGGCGGAAGGGGTCTTCGTAGGGCTTTGGACTATTCAGCACCCCCCCCCCCCTTTTTCTCGCCTTGACCTTAATAATAATAGCACAGAGCCTACGAGACCTTCTGTCGTAAAGCTACACAGGTACGTTTTGGCTTGTCCAGAGCGACCGACAGGTATCTTGTTAGGAAAGTATGGTTGGATGCCCACAATTGAGTGTTGGCAATGTCGTCTATAGAGAAATTTTTTAAAAATCTAAGGGAGACGGCCCACTTCCTGATGTCGTGGGCTCTGCCCACTACGCCGGGATTACTTTCATTAATAATATCTACTAACAGAGAAGCCAATTTTCTCCTAGGGACACGATTACCTGCCTGGTTCACCCACAGAAAACCTGGTTGTCGAGGGTGAGCTGCCCTCATAAACTTAACTAAGGCCTCCACTGGACATAAAATATGATGAGTGTGTCCGCGTTTTAACACCGGAACAGAAAATTCTGAGAAAACATGATCAGAGTGCTCATTCTTTGCAATAAATGTGGGAGACGGCGCGATTTGGACCTTGTCGTGCAGTCTCCCAAACCTAAGGCAATTAGGTTCGTTGCTCATCGCCGCCAGCTCAGAGACCCTATTTCCTGTAGCTAAAGCCATCAGGAACACAACCTTTTTAAGTAATGAATCAAAATCCGGCGCATTATTATATTTGAGCGATTGAAGCAAAGATAAGGCCTTATCAAGCGACCAAGTGGGCATGAGCTGACGTGGTGGTGGGCGGAGCTTGAAACACGCCCTCATAAACCCTTTTTCCTCCGCCTGCGGTATCGAGAGACCAGTGAGATCAAAGAAAGGAGTTCTGATGGCAGATAAGTGATTCTTTAACGTAACAATGGAAAAATGCTTCTGCTCAAATAAATAATCTAAGTACTGTATTTGAAAACCAGGGCTCCTGAGGCAACGGTTTGCCCTGACTCTACAATCCAGGTCGTAAAAGCTTTCCAATGCGATTGATATTGCCTCCTGGTAGATATAGTATATTTATTCACAAGTTTACTAGTGACACTTTCCCCATACTGAGCTAGCCATTTGGCATTGTAAATGTCCAGAAGGCAAAATTGAGCGAGGTCTGAAGGTTGCCAATCGTCTCTAACTGGAATGCGGAGACCGGGAGCGACACCGGGTCCCTGCACCATTCTCTCAACTGGTGGTACCACACCTGAGCCGGCCATAACGGCGCGATCATCGAGAATATGCCCCGGTAACCTCGTAGTTTGTGAATTACCCTGCACATTAGAGCAGAATCTGGTGGAGGAAATAGATAGATTGAATTCCACCTGTTCCAGTCCTCCAGTAACGCATCTGGTCCCCCCGGCGGGTCAGGAAGAGAGGTAGCTTGTACTCACCTAATTGTAGTATACAGGATTTGAGCCTAAGCTCGTGTTGTCCTGTCTCTCTCTCTACATTTATCCAATTTTGCTTTAAAAGTTTGGATATTTCTTGCTCCCACCACCTCCCCATCCAACTTATTCCAGCAATCAATGCTTCTATACGGGAAGCTGAACTTTTTTACATCAGACTTACATACAACTTTCCTCAACTTACATTCATGACCCCTGGTTCTTCCCTCGTCCCTCACCACAAAATCTCCCTTATCGATCTTCTCAAAACCCTTCACACACTTAAACATCATGATCATGTCACCTCTCTCTCTCCTCTCCCTCAGCGTTGGCAGCTTTAGCCTCTCCAATCTCTCCTCATATGGCATGTCTCTAAGGCTAGCTATCATCTTAGTGGCAACTCTCTGAACTCTTTCCAGTTTTTTATTATGCTTTATAAGGTGTGGAGACCACACCACTGCTGCATACTCCAGTCTTGGTCGTATTATTGTCCCTATTATTTTTGCTAACATCTCTTCATCTAAATAATTCAGAGCTATTCTGCATAGGTTTTACCAGTTATTTTATTTATATGCTGTTCAGGTGACAAGCTATCTGCCATAACTACCCCTAGGTCTTTTTCTTTCCCAGCTTTACTAATTATTTCATCTCCTATTTTATATTCCTAAGAAGGTCTATATTAACTTTTTCCCATCTCAAGAACATGACACTTACTCGTGTTGAATTCCATTTTGTGAGTCTCCTCGGATGCTAACAGATCCTCTTGTGGACGGTAAGGCTTGGCAATCATCTTGTCGAAGACGGTTTGTTTGAGAGCCCATTCTACTAAAGTGCTCTGCTGCTGGGACAGAGCATCCGCCCAGACGTTCGACACGCCTGGGAGGTATGAAGCGTGCAGATGAATGATCAGCGACTCGGCTAGAGCAAAAATCTGTTCTGACACTACTAGCAACTCTCGAGACCTCACTGAACCTTGTTTCTGAATGCAATGGACCGCAATTAAGTTGTCCATCCGAAACGCTATTGACTTCCCTTGCAATGACGAGCCGTGGGCTTGGAGAAAAAATAGAGGAACTAGAAGCTCTAGCTTGTTGATGTGCCATGACTCGTCCTGGGTCCAAGTGCCCTGCCCTTGATGGCCTAGATTGGACTGATACCCCCACCCTAGTGTTCCAGCAGCGTCTGTGTCTACCCATACCGAAGGAGGAGGAGAAACCCATGTTGTAACAGAGTGCAGTGTTTCGGTCTTCGCCCAGATCGACAGTAAGTTGTGAATTAATTGAGGAATCGGCCATAGTTTTCCCGCCGGCAGTAGTCGGAAAAATGTGTTGCCTTCCATAATTAATCTCTTTACTTTCAACCGGCCCAACTTCACAGTTAATTGGATCCAGTTGAGTGAGCCGACCAGGGACTCCCACGTCTTCCTAGACGTATTCAGACTGTGGAGAAAACGAAACAGTTTCCTGCAAAATCTGTTGCGATTGCCCACACTCTGAGTAAGAGTTAGGTTGGCGGTATCCCAGACCAGCCCTATCCCCTGAATTTCCCGTGTGGGAACAAGGAGAGACTTTGCCAAGTTCACCTTGAACCCTAGGGTTTGTACAGGATTGATTACTTGGTTGACATGATTGTGACATAACTCTCTTGACTCCGCCACCACTAGCCAGTCGTCTAGATACCACAACACCATTATGCCCTGGGCCCGCAATGGCAGAAGGGCTTGCCGGACTAATTTTGTGAAAATTCTCGGTGCCAGGTTCAAACCGAAAGGCAGTCTCTGAAAGACATAAGTCTCTTGCCTGACCCTCAAGGCGAGGAACTTTTGGAACCGTTAGTTGATAGGGACATGCCAATAGGCGTCTTTGAGGTCTAAGGAGCACATTCAACCCAGCGGCGGAAGTGTAAGCCTGACTTGATTTACTGTAAGCATCCTGAAGGATGGATTTATGATGTAAGTGTTCAGACGCAAGAGATCCACTACTGGTCGCATCTGCACACTGTCCCTCTTTGGCACTAAGAAAAGTCTGGAGGTGAATACTAGGCAAGTTGGTTCTACTGGGACAATGACATTCTTTGATATCATTTCTTGGACCAGGGCCTCCAGCTCCGGTGAAACATGGTTGTGTTCGAGCGCCTGACGCAGTCGAGGTCGCCGGATCCACCGCCCGGTGATGCCTTTGCTTACTACAGTACTGGTCTGGCCCAGGTTCGCTTGGGCCAGGCTCTATGGCATAGTTGGAACGACCCAGTCTGCAAACTGGGTCCGTTTGGTGGAGCAACTCTCGAATCCGACACGCCTAAACACGGCCCCGGGAGACAGAGAGTTTGGTTGGCTAGTTTTTTGGAGGGGGTGGCGGGTTGGTTTCAGACGGCTGGCTAGTCTTGGCTGACGTCTGTCCCTGATATGGTTTGGGGTGTGACTTAGCTCTATAACCTGAGTACAGTATTTACCTTGTTTGGGTTTAGGCTGATTACCTCCCTGCTGTGGAGGAGGCCTGGGGTCCCGAAAGGACTGTTTAGCATGAGGGGGTTGTGACTTACAGCCACTTTTGGGCTTATTGAAAGGTTTCTTAAACGGTTCTCTCTTAGCCTGAGAGGTATTCTGCTTCCACCCGTCTACCATATTGAAAACTACACTCCACGTATCTGAACTGAGGAGGGAGGCAGTTTAAACTGGGGAAAGAGTTACCCGGCGACCAATATCTTCCGGTAACTTCTTTACTAAAAACACTCTTAGGTCTTGTCGGGCCCTCACCGCCTCCAAGATAGCTACTCTAATGTCACCCAGGGATTGTATTGAATTTTGTAATAAAATCCTACGTGACAGTTCTGTGGCCTTTCTAACATTTTGGTCTGCAATGGCCGAAATAGTTCTAGCTAGGGATACAGTAACCTGGCGAGTGACAAGGCATTGTGAAAACAATCTGAAGGCCTTGCTTCTTAACTATCCAAATGGGCTGGGGGAGGGGTACAAAAAGGTTCATCTAATTGGTGAAGCGCCAGTTTGGGTGCCGCCAAGAAAGCGAACAAGGCTGGCGACACCCCCTCTGCCTTCTTAACAGGTAACGAGAACAAAGTATGCAATTCCTGAGGGACCTGATGGGAGGTTTTAGATGTAATGGTAGAAGCAAATACCTGCGCCTCTGATTCCCAGTCTACCCAAGGACCCAAACCTAGCTACCCCATCTGCAGGACTGGTGTATGTGACTGATCAAGTACCGGAACTGTAGCCAGTTCCGGTGTGAGTGCATTCAAAGCTTTAATGTCATTAACGCCATCCGCTTTGGACCAGTCTGCAAAGTTTCGTGCAGATGAGGCCGGCGGTACTGCTGGGGCAGCCGAGAACACAAAGAAATCAGCATTATATGTACTAGGTATGGCCTTAATAGAAACGTCCAGTAATCTCCCTACCTCATCCTTGGCTCTTGAGTTTTCTAGTCTTGTTGATTTCAATAGTCCACTCACTAGGAATGGTAGATCCCCTGAAATAGTGGGTTATGCTAGGAGTGGTCTCAAAGGTTGTACCTGAATCCAAGAGCAATCCGGCCAGTAGAGGAGAGGCATAGGGCCTTTCCTCTGTGGTGCCTTATCTAAGGGGGGAGGAGTGATGTCAGAAATTACTCGTACATTAGAAGTAGTTATAGAGGCTGGCACTGTAGTGCCAGCCGCCGTGGACGTTGTTGGGGGTAAAACTAAAGCAGGTAAAAGAGGACTTAGGGGTGGTAAAACCTGAAGGCTCTAATGGTCTTAACGTGGAGCTACTCGGGGGAGCTACCGGTTGACTAGAGGGAGGATCAGGAGAGGGAGAGACATGGTACTGCCGCATGACCCTATGCATTATGTCACTTATCTCCTCTGTGGTCACACACTTACTATGGGAAGCCCTGGAAGATTGGGAACTAGCTTCTGACTCCTCAAACATTATACCTTGTTGAGCCGAGGGTACGTTTGCCTTCTCCGGCTCTTCATAAAACTTAAGTATTTCCGGTATGTCCTGTTGTGCGTCCGGCGCTTGGTCCTCCGGCGGCCAAACCAAATCAGAGACTAATGATGGTAAAACTTCACTGTTATAACTCTCCCTATCTGTTCCTTGACTAACTATAACATTACGTTGACATGGTTCAGATTGACGCCAGCACCCCCGTTCGTTCGCCGCGGGTGGCTGTGAGTCCTGAATCACCTGAGAGCTGTCAAAAGAATTAGAACCTGAAGGTAAACCTCTATATTGATCCGCTAATACCCTACTCGGGCCACCCGTAGGGGCTTTGCTTTGTACCTGAGTCAACTTTGGAATAGCAAAAATGAAGTCCTGTGGTACACTTAATGACTGTTCATGACGGGGACTAGGTTCTATGTCATCCGCCCCCGCCTCTAAGTCGCCGGATTGGACGGTTGGCGTGCTGGAGGTAGGGGTAGAGGGCGGAGGTGGCCTTCCGGTAACTTTCCGGCTACTACTGTGTCCTGTACTGGCCAGTGTCACCGGGTCCTCCCGACGGCGTTTGGCTGATCTGGACGACTCCGCCGATGAGTGCCGGGACTGCTTTCTGGGAAATCTCGACCATGACCTTGACCGATGCCGTGGGGAAGGCGACCGCCTCCGCTTGGTCTGGTCGGGGGGGGGGGGGGGGGGGGTGTAGCCTCGGCAATATCACTCTCATTGCTACTAGAGCTACTCACTACCTCTTTTGAAAGGGTTTTAGATATAGCTTTAGGTTTAGTAGATTTAATAGGAGCTGACTTAACCAAAGGCGATTTTATGACTAAATGTCCCACAGGGTGTCATCATCGCAATGAAGGGCCTTATGGGCAGTATCTTTAGCATAAACGTTGAAAATTTTCTTTATCTCTTTTAACGCCGCCAAGCACGACAGGTCTCTCTTAGTAAGAAGCGCCGCCTTCAACTCAGAACAGACAGAACAACGCTTAAGACACCCACAAGCCTCTAGAGCGATCGAGGCATGTAACACATTTAATGCAGAGTTTGTGAGCAAATACTGGTAATAATGAGCAAGTAGGAGTAGCACACAGCTCAAACCGAGGCATGATGGAAAAAGGGTCCCCCCCCCCCGCCGGAATCAGCCACCCACCGGGCTTGTTGTAACTGAAGCCCTGGGTATTTCTCGAAATAGAAAATTTCCAGGAATCAATGCTCATACGGATAACCTGCGAGGTGTTAAGACATCCTACCTCAAGTCCGCTGGAAAATTAGCTATAGCCACAGCTACTCTAACCTTCCGCTGGACTTGACCATGGAAAAACTGGGGTTTCTCCGCTTAAGCTGATTGGACTGCTTACCTGTGACAAAGTGTCACTGGCCCTAGTGACCTTAAGTGTTTAACTATCCGTGACTATTGAAATAGAAAGATAGGTAACGTGCTTACATGACGTATCACACCACCTGCACACTAGACTGGAACGCCGGGCAAAGGAAGTCTTGCCGCGTGACAAATTGGTCAGAGCGAGTCCCCTCGGCGGGCCGAGGTTGCTCCCGTAGGAATTCGCATTTTCCGCCGGAAGGATTGTGGTTCAGCTCACCACGCCGGGACATTTGGTTGCTCCCTTACTCGTATGCGAGACGAGGAAACGGAGGCCCTGCACAGAAGGCCGCCGGAGAAAAAACAACCAAAAATTTTAGAGGGGGGGGGGGGGACTTATATGTAAAAATCCCCCCTTCCAAAACCCCACATAAATATAGGGACGTCTCCCAAGGGCCCCCCAAAAACATGTCGAGCACACATGAAGCACAATACAGGGGCACACATAGGCATTCACAAATACATAGAATTTATAATCCTAAATTACCTGTAGCCTAGATTGGAGACCCCTAAAGAGGCTGGCCACAAGGCCCGACGAAACATCACAGGATGAACTGACGCTCCGACGATCCAGCAGCAACAACAAGCAGAGGAGAGGGCCGCGAGAGGGGCCCAGAAGCAAATACGGACTCTAGAAGGCTCCGCACCACGTACAGCCACCATTGAACTAGAGCATTTGCTAACAAAAAACAAAATTTATATGCAACTGCCTCAAAGTGACGGCCTGAAGCATAATCTTGCAGAATGGTAGCCTCCTAGCTAGAATATAAAAAAGCTACTAAAGGCACAAAACACACAACAATAACACACGTGGCGCGCGGATCATGGGATACGACGGCGCCTTGTTACAATAGTACCCTAATATACACACTTCCTGCGGTCGTACCAATGGGGCAGCCCGTGCTAGCTAATCTAAACCTTGTTCAATACAACACAGATGTATACAAATGAGTAAGGACTCACGAGAAGCGCAGGAACGACGAATGAAGCTGGAGCACTGGGGACACCCGTCCGCCTGGTACGAACGCGGAAGGGAGAAGGAAGTTATGGTCTTAAGGGAGCCTGCGCCTGGGTGCTGCGCACAAGAAATCCACGCATGGAAAGCCATAATATAACAGATATTAAGTTAAATTTTCTTTTTTATTTTCTACAAAGTTTTTTTCTGTAGGGTACCCGATCATTAGGACGATTCCATAAGAGAATTAAGCGTGCACTTATGAGAATACTCCCTAACCCTTCCGCGCGGGAGATTCAAAACTGCAGCCGCGGGTGTTGAAAGGAGACTATTATATTAATAGACAATATCGTCAATGATGGAGGGGCCACTATTAAATTTATAATTTTTATGGATTTAATTTGATTTCTCATGAAAAGGTTTTAACCCTTCCTACCCGGCCAGTCTTACCTAAGGACGGTCGCCCGTACCCGGGCGAAATGGCTGAAAAATGTCTAGGCCTAGGCTACCGTATTTATGTTTATTTTCACTGCTAGAACTTTCCCACTCATCTATAATCGTAGTGCGGTTTTCAATCTGTATTTTGGCATTGAGTAGAGCTCTGTAAGTCAACTGGTTCAGTTGTGATGACGATTTCAGTGGAGCAAATATTGCAGAGATGTTGCCAATATGGGGGCTTTTCAGACACTAATTTCGTCTGACGTCAGAACAATAACATTGAAGAGTCTTCTCCTTCTTGTTTTCAGAGGTGCGGTGACGCAACGCTTGGGTTTGTTGACATACGTCGTACGCACGGCGTTCAGACCAAGCTTAATTAGGCTATTAAGCTGCCGTCTTAGGTATGGACGACCGGGTAGCGGCCCTTCTGCCGAGCTGTCATTAGGTAAGGCAGACTGGGTAGGAAGGGTTAAGTGTATAATACTATTATATTTATGCATTTTTTGTTGCTTAACCCTTACTGTACCAGAGCATTTTACAAGTACAGTAATGTACCTCTCAATACTAGCCATTTTAGCAAAAATGATTTTCCACGGCGAGACATAGTGCTACCTTCACGAAAGCTGGGAGGTAACTGAAGCCAGACTAGTGAGAGCGGCAGGATGACACTTGCGCAGTGCTGCCAGTACCTAGCAGTATTGTCTGCAAGTTATGATAACCCCTCCAATCCCAGCACCGTATATATACGTCAGTAGATAAGTAACTCCCCAGTCCCAGCGACGTATATATTCGTCAGTAATGTACTTTCCTTGTAACTGCCTGTACAACCCTGTACCAGTTACCACGACCCTTTGAACACTTCTCAGCTTATATGAGACCCACTGAAGGGTGACAGAGCCAGTCTTGCCTCATCTTTGGAGGTGGATAGGTGGTCTCTCCTGCCATTTTTACCACAATGCTTGGGACTGCTGGGGACTTTTATTACTGTATCCTACGGTACAGTACGGGTTAACGGCACCCGCTTGCTATTAGCAGAGAACAAGATTCAAGTACTAGTACAGTACTTGTACTATACAGTAGTTGGCTTAATTTCAGGTGACTGTAAATTGAAATTCTTAGCAGCTGATTTCTCGATATTTAATGATCAATTGTGAAACTACTATCAGTAAACCCTCACTAATTCAGACTAGTTTTTACTCGGAAAACCGCACTTCTCGAATTAGCATAGGCCTGTAGGACAGGTCCCCATAAATCTCAGCAAATTTCCGAATTTGACGGGATTTGTCCTAGGTCAGGGCCGGGGCAGTGGGTGGGAGGGCAGCAGCAACTTGGTTAACAATGTGTTATAGTCTTCCCCATTCGCAAGATAACAGCGAATGCTGCCTTCTCATATATAAATAACCTAGGTTAGACCATTTCTTTGCACCATTAAACAACATATATTGTACTGTACCACAAGGAGGCTGTGACGGTCCATACACACCCGTATCTCGCTTGAAGTCGCTTCCCACATTTATCACTCATCAGTCGTTTCACGATGACTCTATCACTATCTCGTATATGTTCGTTCAGTCAGATAACTTTTAAATATACAGTACTGTATCCTTCACTTCTCTGTTTTACCCAATTTCACGTGTATGTACTGTACTTGGAATAATACTGTAAAGTAGTACGAAGATTCAGGTATGTAAGAATAAACACATGCAACAGTTCATTCATTTATCAAATGTTTTTTTTAATTCAGCTCAGCTAATAGCAATCAATCAGCTATTGAAAACAATGACAAATTAAATCCCTCGTCCCTGCCACCATGTTTATACTTTATAGCCACGGTGTTGCCACATAATCTGAGGTTAATGTTACACTACTAAGGTGCATTAACCCACTGGCTGCGGGGACTGTTCTAGAATGCCATGGCAATTTACAGCAAATTACAGGCTCTTAAAGCCTGTGGAGATCAGTGCGAGTGAGCGGGAGCGCGGAAGGCCCCTGTCCGCTCACCAGCCCGGCGACCGGGGCACTGAGGGATGACAGCCAAGTCTCACTAGACATATGCAGCGCTGCCAAAGGCAAATGTAGTGCGACATTGCTCATTATTAGCGAATATTTGCCGATATCTATGGTAGCCCTGCGGATGAACCCCATGCGCTACGAAGCTCGTACTCGTGTCAATTTGAAGCTATTTTCTTCTAGTTTTTGGCTGAATACATTTAATTTAATTCAGACACTTGCTTAATCATTCAGGAATGCCTGAATGAGCCCTAATATAGCGGAAACATGCCCGCACCGTAAGTGTGTAAGGTGTGTCAACAGTATCCGTGGCTAATTGTTCTTTTTTGTTGTTACAGATTTTTTACGGGTGGAGGGTTGCAAGCCCAACCGACCCATGGAACCTCTTTAGTTACCTTTAACGACACACAGGGGGCACGTGAGGCATATTCTAACCACGTACCCCCAGGGGGTAAGACAAAAATGTTTTAGACAAAAAACAATTTTCACCTGAACAAAGTAAAAAATAAACTCTTGCATAGAAATTTAGGTCCATCCCAGCATACATCTGAACAAATCTAAGTCTTCCTTCCAGATGTCGATCCCACCAGCTATTCCTTTACTGCAGGAACTTTGTGGTGTAGCCCAGCTTCATTCCGTCATCGCTTGAGTGTTCTGACTGATATATCTAACTGCAAACGATTCTCCGTTTCTACAGCATTGGTAAAGAGATGATCATGAACATCAGCCATAATTCTCTCATTACTTGTTGCGTTCGTCAGTCGTGACTCGTGGTTGTCCTGTTTTTGGCAAATCTTCTTGATTACCCAATTCTTCATGTCACTGCAGCCACAAATTTGGCTGATAGAGAGACCAGCCTTGCGCATTCCAACAAACTGCCCACATTGAGCTACAGTCTGGTGGTAAAGTTCAGCCATGGCTCTCGGCACTTGTCAATCATGTTTCACTATACTGTACTGCTGCTTCAGGAGAATGGTGCTCAGCCTACTGCTCCGACCCCTTAATTAAGTACCCATCACATTTGTGGGGTAGGGGAGTAAGAGAAGATAAGAAAGATGTGGAAGGTGTAGCCCATGGGAGTGTATGGTACATTTTAATTGCTGAATGGCTACCATGGAAGTGTTATGCTACACACAAGCAAACACAAATCAAGGATACACCTTCAACACCCCCCTTACCTTGCTATATACACCTTCAACACCCCCCTTACCTTGCTATTACACCTCCACCTTTCCCCCCCTCTCTCTCTCTCTCTGGGATAGATAAATAAGCATGCAGTCATATAATATTATATCGTTCTAACTGCTTCCTGAACACTGTATTCAGCTTAGGATGGATCTCACATAATCAGAGGGTATTGGACAGTGTTTTTTTTTTAAATCATTGAATCCTAAATGTTCTTCTTTAACCCGTCCAGCCCCAGCGACGCGTCTGACGCGTCGGCGATGTATGTAACGCACAGCCCCAGAGACGCGCCTGACGCGTCACCCTAATTGCGCCGACCGTAACCTCAGGTGTAGCCACTCAAGAGGGCTCAGATTTGTATGGGAACTGTATACGTATCCCACGCAACCGTGCCGATGGTTGAAAACTCTCAAAGTCCACGCGCGTGCGCAATAACATGGTTTTTTGGGATAATTGCCTTCAATTTTTTACTCTTGTAAAATCCGTTTTCGGGGGCTCTGTAGGACCATTTTTTAAGCTTTTTGAGCGGTTTTTCGTGGTTTTTCCTTCATTCCTAACCCATTCGCTATTGTTTCTGGAATAAAACCATTTTTTGAAAACCGGCCGGGTTCTGGTGCGCAAACATTACAAAACTAGCCGGGGCTCCACGGGTTAAGCTGAATAAAATCAACTGTCTGTATCTAAAAGAATATAAAAGGTACCGGTAGTCATCTAATACGGAAGGATTAACCTTTATACAGCGAAGCTATGGTATTTGAAACGTCCCGCCAGGCGAAGGAATTTTGGTTCTTTCCCGAGGAAATCGTAATTTTACCATAAATATAGTTATTCCTTATTCATATGCGCCTATTTTACGTTTAATATTAAGATATTTACATGAAACAGCAATAAAACAAGTGGGAATAGAATTTGGGAGGTGAAAAAGATGTATTATTGCCGACCGATCGTATCAGGAGGAAGAGCTGGCGCGACGTATATCCTCTCTCTCTCTCACTTCCCGATCTATACTGACGTCTTGCAAGTAAAGTCTCTCTGTTGCTAGGATATCTAAATGCCTCCCCTGTGACCTTGAGACCCCCTTCGGGGATCACAGCGTCAGGCAATAGATAGATAGATAGAATCACATATTGCTTTGTTTTGAGTGCCAGTGGGGTGTTTTGACAGAGTCCCGGCGCCTTCTCCCAGTAAAATCTCTTAACAGTCTTGGTGCCTTTCCCGGGTTAAGAGCATCTTTCTTAGCCTGAGGAGCGCGTAATTGCCTGTTGATGAACGCAGTTATATGCGAATTAAGCCCTGGTACCCGGAAGGGCTCTGAGGAGCCCATAAAAAACTAGGGCCCGAAACCCGGATGGGCTCATGAGCACCTTAAGCTTGAAAGCCGTGCGTCCGACGCATGTAAACAAAGCCTGTCGGAGCGACGCGCACCTACCAAAACAATAAGGAGAAGCGCACATTTGTTGTTATTGTTTCGGAGAACAATGAATAGTGTTATTGCCCGATTATTGCTAACATCGCCTCAAAACTTTCTCCACGGAAATCGTCATCACAACTGAACCAGTTGACTTAGAGAGCTCTACTCAACGCCAGTCTACAGATACGAAACAGGGCTACGTTTAGAGATGTGAGTGAATTCTCTAGCAGATAAAATAACAAAGATAGGGATAGCCTATTACAATGTGTTTCGGTCAGATCCCCCGGCTTTCGGGGATATCCTACAGAAGGCGAAACCGGTCTGTGAGGGTTAAATACCTTCGATTCTGAAAAAAAAAAAAATATTTACCATATAAAGCATTATTTCTTCTCCATGTACATTTATTTAACTTATATAATCAACATATGAACCTTGAAGAGCGATAAAAGAAGTGGGAACAGCAATTGGGGGGCGAAAACTGTATGTTTTCGTCGCCCGGTCGTAATCTGGGTCAGCCGGGCGAGAGACACACACCCTCCCTTTGCAACGTCTCGCAACACACCAAGGCTCCCGGCAGAGATCTCATACTGCTGTAGGGCCTCTAAATGACACACCCATATCTTCAAAACCGCGTGAGAATAATTTGGGCAGAAAATAACCGATAAATTATGAAAATAAGAGGAAAATTATCTCAATGACATATTCCTTTGTTTTGATAGCCCCTGGGGTGTTTTGCAAGGTATTTTTTCATGGTCTTGCTTCCGTGAGGCCTATCGCATTTGCTATACACATACAGTACTGTACTTCCGCGAGGCTTATCGTACTTCCTGGGTTAAAGCTAAACAATGAGATATTGAGTAAGGTAAACCCTTTCATATGGTATGCAAAAACAAATTTATTGATAATTTTTTGTAGGTCTCTCTCTATCATTTGTTATTTCGTTCTTTATTATATGCTACTTCAGTCACTTTGAACTTTTCGTCGCTGTATAATTCCTGTCCTACTTTCTTGAAGTTTTCATTAGTGTTATATTTTTCCTACACACACACACACCGAAGTCCTTCCTAAATTGAACAAAATCGCCTGCCGGTCATCATTGATATAAAAGGATTGAGAATGAGAAAGGGAATAGGGAGAGGGGAGAGAAAGAAAGAATATAAGGAGAGGACAGGAAAAGGAGGAAGGGTAACATACTCGGTCTTCACACCTGTGTGTTAGTTTGTATGTCTGAGGCAGTGGTGACAGATCTACATATTTTTCAGAAAGACTGGGAAAAGGGTGGAAAGGGACCTATGGCTGGGGCTGTACATTGAAATTATACAGTTCTACTTCCTTAGATCAGTTTTCTTTATGTAACAAAGCCATATACAGTATATATATATATATATACAGTATATATACAGTAGGGTCTCACATAGAACGTTTTCGCATAGAACGACTCTCTTATAGAACGAATGACCTAAAATATTGTTCAAATTTTTTAGTTAAGAACGAATGTGATCATATAGATATATAGAACGATTTCGCCATCAAAGTAGGGCAAATCTGAGGAGTTCTCATATAGAGCGCCGAAATATCGTACAAAACGTCAGGTGACTTGACGTAGGTTGCGCATTGTGACGTCACTGTCATCCGAGACGCTTGGGATGCTGGGCAGGGAGGGAGGTGAGGGAGGCAGTCCGCCATCTTTTTGCCTCAGTGATGAACCCGCACATACGCTCCTGACGGAAATTTACGCTTTCAGTGAACATTGACCATATTGGGCCACCAAAATACCATCCCTATTAGATTTAAGGTAAGCAACAATATGCCTATTTCATCATTTCTATGCATAACTTATCATTTATATATGTTTTGGTATGCATGGGTGTGCATGTGAACGAGTATAAATGTAAGGGTACGTACGGGAGGACCAATCGACCAATATCAATTATTCCCATAAGGTACGACCGAATTCACATAGAACAACCTCGTTTATCGACCAATTTCTCATTCTATGTGAGACCCTACTGTGTGTATATATATATATATATATATATATATATATATATATAAATCATAACTGAGGTCACTGAGGTGTAAGTAATAGTACAGTATGTGTAACATTAAGTTGTGGAACATTGGGTATAAGTAATTTTATTCATTTATTTACATAAGGATTGATTTAAACGATTTACCCTTATTTGTAGTAAAAATCCTGAAAATGGTTTGCATTTGCGGTAGAGGTTGCAAATTTGAAGAGATTTGCGGTTGTGGAAGGTAAGCTTGCAAAATTGCATTTGCGAAAGTGGATTTCCGTTTGCGGTGCCCACTTCTGGTCAGCATATTGCAAAGAGTACGACCTGGCATTTTTTTACGAGTTATTTCCAGCAATGTCACTCGTTCAAAAGGTACTGAGGGTGTTAGGGTGTCAATGAGTGAAAGAAAGGGGTATGGCATTGTCCTGCCCTATAATTTGTTTTCCACTGTTATAATTGTTTGTAAAGAAGTTTCAACAAATATCATACATGTGGCACACAAGAACACCTGGCCTATACAGTGCACCCTCTGTATTTTGCGATTCTAAACAAGGATTTCTCAATAGTGCGTGATAAAAAATTATGTATAGGAAGCGAGAGAATGACTAAAAGTGTACGAGAGCAAGGTGGAAGGACAGAGAGGGAGAGGTAGACCAAATGAGAGGTGGAAGGATGGAGTGAAGAAGTATATGAGCGAAGGCAGTGCTGGATGGGAAGCGGGGCGTCGACTGACTGGGGACAGAGGTGCATGGGAGCGTTTCGTTCGTGGCCACCCCTTCGGGAATCACAGCATCCGGCAATAGATATACAGTATCTCTATACAGTATAGCGAAAAAAATCTAAATAGGGCGTGATAGTCGCAAAAATATATGATTTTTTAAAGGATTCTTGGTGGAAAAAAGTTTCAAGTAGTCAATCCGCATCTATTTTAAGGTGCGGCTCGGTCTTGGTGTACCCTGCGACCCTTTTCCCAAGGTACAGGTAGGCTATTATTTATGAATATGGGTGATTTTAAAATATATAAATCAAAAGTATGCATAGACCAAAGTATGTGTCAGCTACAGAAATTTCGACTAGCTGCATATATTATAGAATTGTTGAAGTAGAGGAAGGGTGGATAGCTCCGCGATGTCGCCCATTTCCCACAATGCACCGCGGTAAACCTTGCGTTCAGCGCCTCTATCGGCCACTGTAGGCATTTACTGGCAGGGAGAATTGAGTGATGTAAAGTAGAGTCGTCTGCATATGAATGGATGGGACTAGAGTAGAGTAGTAAAGTAGTCAGTCATAGTCGAACCTTCATGGTGTGTTCTGGTGGTATTTGTGTATGAGATTTGATGCATAAAAATGCTAAGGAAGATATGATAATACAATTTGGTCAATAAATATTGTTAAAAAGTAAATAAAAATATCTGAAGAAGTGGCAAGATATGAATCATCAACTGAACGTACGCCTATTCATTCCACAACTCTCACAAATCATAATCGAATCCATTCTCGGGCTATTATTTTTTAAATCATCCATAGTCTAGTTTATTTATTCATTTTTGGATATGGATACTGTCAAAATATGACTACAGTACTGAGATGTAGAAAGGCGAGTTATGACAAAATAGGAATATTAAACGTGAAATTAAGCGAAAATCCTGGGCTTAGGATTATTTTTTTAACTGGCAAAACAAAAGTGATGTTGGAACACTTAAACCAGGGACTTCCGCCAGACTCTTAACCCAAGAACGGAGAGCGTCCTCATATGAGTCTGAACCCTACGAGGGCGAGCGTCCTCATGTGAGCCAAGGCCTAAAAAAAAACTTTAAAAAAACCCCAGTAGCACTCAAAACAGAGGAATGTGTGATTAAGTGAGATAATTCCCCTCCATACCTCCTATCACTCCTCCACATGTGTCAAAACCCCCTCCTTCCCCCCTTCAATTATCACCTATTTTTCCTTTTATTCTCTTGTTTATCGGTTTATTTATCGCGCCAATATCTCCAACCCGGTTCCAAGGTCGTCTACTACGCATATCAAGAGCGTAGGAAGAGAAAGAAAGCGAGAAAGAGACCTCAGTCTGCCCTCAGGCCTCGAGGGGGGAGGATATAAGTCTCGTTCGCCTCCCGCCTCATGACTGGAGAGTAGTCCATAATTTGTCTTTTTCACCCCCCAAAAACTATTCCCACTTGTTTTATTGTTGTTACATGTTAATATCTTCTATTAAACGTAAAATAGATGCATATGAATAAGTGATAACGATATTTACCATAAAATTACGAAATTTGTCGGTATTTACCCATAACACCTTCGCCCAACGCGACGTTTTAAATACCATGGGCTCGCCACGGTCAGGTTAAGAGGTTCTACTGGGCGAATACAGCCAGATTGTTAAGATCCAAGGCATAAAAAAACTTTCAAAACATCCCAGTGGCACTCAAAACAAAGCAATTTGTGATTAGGTGAGATAATTCCCCTCCATTACTTGCTACCACTCCTACACGTGTCCCCCCCTCCCATTCTCTATTTTTTCACGTGCTTATTTCTTTTTTATTTTTCTCTGACCCTCTAAACCAGTCTGAGAGCTCCCCTTGTCTCTCAGCAGGCTACCATACAAGACAAAAGAGAAGGTATTTCTCTCTCGCCGGTCAAGGTCAGTAATGTATAAAATCACACACAATTATATTGACATTAAAAAAAATACCACAAACAACCACACTAATACGGACTTCTACAAGCACTCATTCTTTCACGAACCATACGGGATTGGAACAGTCTCCCCAGAAAATACATTAATAGCCTAAACTGACACATTCAAACACAGAATCGCACATTTAACCCGGCAGCTACGGGGAGACTCTAAGAGGTTTTACTGGCCGACTGCGGGGAGACTCTTAGGATCCTAGGCCTAAATTTTTTTTTTTTTTTAAACACCCCGGTGGCACTTAAAAAATAAATAAATTGTGTTTAAGTGAGATAATTCCCCTCCATACCTCCAATCACTCCTTCACATGTGTCAGAGTCCCCTCCTTCCCACCCACCCTTCAATTATCACCTATTTTCCCTGTTATTCCCTTATTCATTGGTATATTTTCGTGTCACCATCTCCAGGCCGGTTCCATGGTGTTGTCATGTGACTAGCAAGTGTGTTGCATAAGAGAGAGACTGGGAGAGTGCGAGGGAGTAAGTCAGTAAGGCTTCAGCCCTCGAGAGGAGAGGGCGTACGGCCGGCTAGCTTACATTTGATGAATGAACCGCTCGGTAATAATTAGTGATTTTGACCATCCAAAAACTATTCCCACTAGTTTTATTGTTGTTACACGTTACTATCTTCATATTAAACGTAAAATACAGTAGGCGCATATGGATAAGTATTAATTATATTTATGGTAAATTAACGATTTTAGTTAGGAATTAATCAGAATACCTATGCCCAGGGGTATGGTGTATACTACAGGGGCTGCGCACTTTACGAGTTAATCCCTCCACTTGGCTCTCCCCATCCCATATCCTAACCCCCCATCCTCCACCCTAATACCCTTATATGTGTGATATGCGCAAGTTCAGCGCCCTACACATTATACATTGAGATTGAGACATTAAGATTACGACAGGGGGGCTAAAATATAAAATTTTCACCAGCCAATTGCTGTTACCACTTGTTTTATTGCTTTCCAATGTTCATATTAACCCTCTCACGTTCTTGACGCAATTTTGAGCCTATTAGGGATACTTTAAAGCCTTTGTTACCATCAGGGGTATTTAGAAACCTTTAGTTTAGTTACTTCAACCTCTGCAGTTCTCTTTGAGTTAGCTGTGGGCAGAAAACTAATTTTGGAGATGTAATTACAGTATAAGAGTGAGAGAACTCTATTTCTTATTGCTAATCTGGCAACCTCTGCATCATATGGTCGTGAGAGGGTTAAAAGTAAAATAGGCGCATATGGATAAGTATTAACCCAAAAACAGCGACCGTCCTCAATAGATCCAGAGCATAAAACTTAGAAAACACCCATGGCACTAAAAAAAAAGCAATTTGTGATTAGTTGAGAATTCCCCTCCATTACTTTCTACAACTCCTCCATATGTGTCCCCCCCCCCCCCCCCTTTACCCCCTCCTCAACTATCAGCAATTTCTCCTCTTATTCCCCTTTTTGGCGCGAATTTAACCCTACCGGTCTCTTTAACATGGGTGAGGCAGCTAGAGATCCTTGCAACACACGAGACTTCTACTCAGACTCGCTGTGTCACTCTACAGATCAGAGAGGGTGGATAGACGTCCCCCCAGCTCTCGCCTCATGATACGACCTTGAGGCAATAATAGTCTTTTTCACCTCCCAAATGCTATTCCCTCTTCTTTTATTGCTCTTAAATGTTCATATTAAAAGCAACTACAGGCGCATATGGATAAGTAATAATTATATATATGTTACCTATGACAATTTTCATCAGAATACAAACAAATACCTTCGCTTGGCGGGAGGGTTTAAACTACCATAGCTTCACAGTTTAGAAGTTAATTATATATATGGTAAATTGACGATTTATGTCAGGAATTAACCAAAATGCCTTCGCATGGCGGGCACTTTCAAATACTATAGCTGCGCAGGTTATGAGTTAACACTTGTGTTTAAGGTAGCCCAAGTTACTTAATGTAATTTAGAAAAGGAAATCAGATTTTAAATCTAACAAGTTTATCAATAGCGAGATCCGTACAGTTGATCAGACAAACACAATGCATGTTTTATGTTGTCTAGCCTCGAGTAAATGTTACTTTTCTTATCTTAAAAATGGAAAGTAGGGCTGGTAAAGTGAAATGGAATGCAAATAAACAGTTAAGTGAATGGCTAGCTGCATTCCAATCGTGGTTTTCCATTGTCTCCATAGAAGACGTTGAGGATGCTATCAGCTGTTATTGTTTACAACCACACGTGTTGTTGACCACATGATATTATCCCTACGTCTTTATGATTTGAAAGGATAATTGAAAAGTCTTATGGTGTATATGAAGTGAATAGTAGATTAGTTTTAAGTTGTAAAAGCTAATATATGTACAGTAAACCCCCGCTAACTCGGACCCTTTTTACTCGGAAACCCGCATTTCTCGGAATGGCATAGGCCTCTCGGAAATGTCTCTGTATATCTCGGAAAATTCCGAGTGGGGCGGGATTTGTGTCCGGTTTACAAAGTTCTCTCACTCCGTTTTAAGTGATTTTAGGATGAATTGAAGCCTGTGCCTTTTAATTATTCTGTTAATATTAATTACTATGTACTGTACTGTCCCTGAAAACATAATAAGGTTCGTATTTGTCATTAATATGATGAATTTCACATTTAAAAAAAAAATAATAATCTCAATTTTCTGGGACGCGGACTTTCCTCTTATAATTCGGAATTTTCCCTATCTTAAGTCGGACATAAGTCGGACCTCGGACATCTCTGAAAATCGGGCATCTCGGAAGTGGTCTCCCCCCAATTAGTCAGAGTTAGCGAGGGTTTACTGTACTGTAATATGAAGTTATGAACTTCATGAAGAAATGAAGTTATGAACTCATCAGGTGGATGAGACTCGTTAGCCTTGGTAGGCAACTCATCTAGGGGAGACAACCTTATACAAATCCGGGTGGATGGGACTCGTCAGCCTTGGTTGGCAACCTGTCTAGGGGAGTAAACCTGATACAAATCCGTACTGCTTACCTAAGGGTAAGGCAGGTTAGTGGATGGATTAGCCGAACACCACTGTAGAAAAATAGTGCTAACAAGATATACAGAGGGCCTCGGAGTCGGACGGATCCTAAATCGAGTGGTCAATCCTGTAAGTCCTTCACTAAACTGGCTCGGGTTGTCCCTCACAGGGAATAGGTCCGCTTGGGGGCATTCTGTGTATGGCCACCCTCGTAAGGGGAGTGAGGCGTCCGGCAATAGATAGATAGATGAACTGGTTAAACTATTCGTGGCCAAGGTTTCATAGCCTACGGTCTCGTTTTCAATCATCTGGGTGAGTTATTGTTGTCGTTCCCTAGGCTGCCTGACCGAACAGCTCCGAGTCCCTAAGGAAGGCCATAGCCACAATCGGGCTTTCCCACAGGGCTCTCAAAGAGTGTATATTATGTTGTTGGCATAAGTGATTGTGTGGAATGCAGTCTTCTATGATGTGTTTAATAGTATGGGGTGCTGTGTTGCATCCTGAGCAGGTGTCAACGACAGAGTTATCCAGCCTCTTCTAATAGCTCAGAAGAGCTGGATGGTGCCCACATCTCAGCCTGGCAAGGTGGACTCTGTCCTCGCCAGGGAGGATTCAGAAGGATGGATTTCGGGAGGTCGTCCCTGCAGCTGGGTGTTGTCTTTGAGGAATTGAATGGAATGGCGAGAGATATGAGTATGGATGTGCTTCTGGAAGCTGGTTTGGGGTGGGCAGGGAGGGAGAGATGTCAGTATGTGTGCGATATCGTGTGCTGGGTGTTCCTTTGATATTCCTTGGTGTCTGGGGGTGCGCTGCCATGTAGTGTAGTGAATGGTGGTTTGTGGAGATTGCAGCTACGAATTGAGTGCCTTTAAATGTGCAAGTGGGGTTTGACTTTGAGGACTTTGGTTTCTTGATGTAGGTGATCTGTAGGTGTAGTAGAGGTGCAGCCTGGTATGATTTTTAGGGCTTTGTTTTGAATGGTCTGCAAGGTTTTGTGATTTGTTTCAGCTAGGTTAGAAGCCTAGGCAAGGCTTGCATATTCCATCAATGATCATATGTATTGTTTGTATACTGTGGTGGTAGTTTCTTTGTTGTGTCCAAATTTTGTGTGTACTCACCTAATTGTAGTATACAGGATTTGAGCCTAAGCTCGTGTTGTCCTGTCTCTCTCTCTACATTTATCCAATTTTGCTTTAAAAGTTTGGATATTTCTTGCTCCCACCACCTCCCCATCCAACTTATTCCAACAATCAATGCTTCTATACGGGAAGCTGAACTTTCTTACATCAGACTTACATACAACATTCCTCAACTTACATTCATGACCCCTGGTTTTTCCCTCGTCCCTCACCACAAAATCTCCCTTGTCGATCTTCTCAAAACCTTTCACACACTTAAACATCATGATCATGTCACCTCTCTCTCTCCTCTCCCTCAGTGTTGGCAGCTTTAGCCTCTCCAATCTCTCCTCATATGGCAAGTCTCTAAGGCTAGCTATCATCTTAGTGGCAACTCTCTGAACTCTTTCCAGTTTTTTATTATGTTTTATAAGGTGTGGAGACCACACCACTGCGGCATACTCCAGTCTTGGTCGTATTCGTAATATTGTCCCTATTATTTTTGCTACATCTCTTCATCTAAATAATTCAGAGCTATTCTCACGTTAGTCAACACTGCATAGGTTTCACCAGTTATTTTATTTATATTCTGTTCAGGTGACAAGCTGTCTGCCATAACTACCCCTAGGTCTTTTGCTTTCCCAGCTTTACTAATTCTTTAATCTCCTATTTTATATTCCCAAGGTCTATATTTACTTTTTCCCATCTCAAGAACCTGACACTTACTCGTGTTGAATTCCATTTTCCAAGTTTGACTCCACTCGTATAATTTATCTAAGTCTCTCTGTAATTCTTCACAACTACTCCTACTTGTAATATGCTTCATTAATTTTGCATCATCAGCAAACATAGATATATATGAGCCTATTCCCATTTGAAGGTCGTTGATGAAAACCAAAAACATGATTGGGGCCAACACCGATCCTTGAGGCACTCCGCTTTTTACCCTTTTCCACGAGAACTTCCCTTTTATTACTGTTCGCATTTCCCTCCCAATTAAATAGTTTTCCATCCACTTTAATAATACTCCCTCAACCCGCCCCACAGTCCTGAGCTTCCACAACAATCTCTTATGAGGCACCTTATCAAATGCCTTCTTGAAATCTAAGTAAATACAATCTACCCACCCCTCCATACTACCCATACTCACCCCCCTCCCTTGTACAATGTCAATTACCATATCATAGTAACTCAACAAATTTGTGGTACATGAATGACCTTTTCTGAACCCGAACTGTTTGCTTGAAATTGTTTCCCTCTCCTCCAACATACCCACCCATCTTTTTCTAATAATCTTTTCACAAAGCTTGCATATAACACTCGTTAAGGATACCGGTCGATAATTTAGCGGGCTTCTTTATTTCCACTTTTATATATTGGAGTTATATTTGCTTGTTTCCATTCTAAGGGAAGTTCCCCCTTGTTTAAGCCTTAACCCCTCAGACCCGGAAGGGCTCTTGAACACCCATAAAAAAAAACACACCCGAGCTACCCGGAAGGGCTCTTGAACACCCAGTGGTTGAAAGCCTGTGAGCTTGGTGTGCGAGGCGTCGGTCCGACGCATGTAAACAACAGCCGGCTGGACCGACGCCCCGCATCTCCGGCCACAAGAAGAGTGCGTCGCTTGTTCATGTGTGCCTGTATGTTATTGTTAATATCGAAAAGTAGTGTAAAGTGGCTGTTTTTGCCATAAAGTTATCTCCAATGAAATCATCATCACAACTGAACCAGTTGACTTAGAGAGCTCTACTTAACGCCATTCTACAGGTAAGAAACACATCTACGCTTGGGAATGCGCGGGAATGCGGAAGCAGTCAGAATAACAAAGATACGGTAGCCTAGGCGTAGACGTTTTTCGGCCAAAACCCCCGGGTTTCGGGGAATATATATATATTACATAGCCGGGGCTGGAGGGTTAAAGAGTGGCACTCGACTTAAGTCGTGCACCAATTTGCAGCAAGTTAGGAGCATTATTAAGGCTTTTAAAGGGTTAAAATCGAGTGCAAATGGCCGGGAGCGCAGCGGGCCAGACAGCCGACTCCCAGGGCTTACCCTCATCTATGTCGTTGATGTAAATTAGAAAGAGAATTGGTCCTAGTACCGATCCCTGGGGTACCCCGCTACTTACATTGGTCCATTTAGATGCCTTACCGTTTATGACTACTCTTTGCTTTCTGTCGCTGAGCCAATTTTCTATCCATTTCAACACACCGTCTTGTATTCCATGCGCTTTTAGTTTTAGCAGTAAACGTTTGTGGGGAACTTTGTCAAAGGCCTTTTGAAAATCAAGGTATATAATATCTACAGCTTTACTCTCATCGTAGAGGTTGAGGATATCGTGGAAGAAGTCTAAGAGGTTTGTTAAACAGGAACGTTTTTTACGAAAGCCGTGTATCTTTAAGTATGTTATTTTCCTCTAAGTGATTTACGAGTCTGTCTCTTATGACCGTTTCTAGCATTTTACATACAACTGAGGTTAAGCTAATTGGACGATAGTTACTGGGTAGGGATTTGCTGCCTTTTTTGAATATCGGTGTTACGTTGGCTATCTTCCACTGATCAGGCATAGTTCCAGACTGCAAGGATTTATTGAATAGTAATGTCAGTGGTTTGGAGAGCTCATCCTTAGCTTCCTTTAGAACTCTAGGCGAGATTGTATCAGGTCCAGGCATTTTATTTACCTTGAGTTTATCTAAACAATTAAATACTTCTCTCTCTGTAACGGTGATATTGCTTAGAACATCTGAATTATCAATCTGAATCGGCGATGGTGTAGGGATATCACTGAGGTCTTCTGTTGTAAAAAACTGATGCAAAGAAGGTATTGAGGGCATTACTCATTTGTACTTCGTCTTTGGTGTATTCTCCAGTTTCATCGACTAACGGTCCAACAGTTGAAGTAACTACTTTTTTCTTTCTGATATAACTATAGAATTCTTTCGGGTTTGTTTTACTTTGATTCGCAATATGTAACTCTAGGGTCTTTTTACTTTGCTTAATTAACTTTTTGGCTTTGCGTCGTAGCTCTACAAATTTCACCCGTTCTTCGTCATTTTGTGAGGATTTTAATCTATCATTAGCAATTTTTTTTAGCAAGCAGGCAGTTTGAAATATCTTTATTCCACCATTTGGGATTATTATTATGGCCTGGACGTGTGTGTGTGTGTGTGTGTGTGTATTTACCTATTTGTATTTACCTATTTGTAGTATACAGGAGTTGAGCTTTTTAGGCTCGTATTGTCCCGCTTCCTGAGTTACAATTATCTAACTTTGCCTTAAAAATATGAATGTTTTTGGCACACACCACTTCCTCTTCCAACTGATTCCACTTACTTATACTTCTGTAAGGGAAACTATACTTTCTCACATCTCCTTTACATCTTCCTTTCATTATTTTATATCTATGCCCCCTAGTTCTACCATTATCTTTCACAATATAACCCTTCTTGTCCACCTTTTCGAGTCCTCTCACACATTTGTACATCATAATCATATCGCCTCTCTCCCTCCTATCCATTAGAGATGGTAAATCTAATTTCTTTAATCTCTCCTCATATGGTAATTCTCTCAGTTCTGGTATCATCCTAGTTGCAGCTCTCTGAACCTTCTCCAGCTTCTTTATATGCTTTTTTAGATGTGGTGCCCACACCACTGCCGCATACTCCAGTCTTGGTCTCACCAATGTTTTTATTATTTTCTCCAGCATCTCCTCGTTTATATAGTTAAAGGCTATTTTTATTCTGTTTAGCAGTCCATATGTTTCTCCCACTATCTTATTAATATGATTCTCAGGTGAAAGATCACTCCTAACAGTTATCCCTAAGTCCTTTTCTTTCTCTGATGGGTTAATAGTGTTTTCTCCTAACTTATATTCCGTATGAGGCCTTCTTTTACTTACTCCCATTTCCACTACATGACATTTATTTGTGTTAAATTCCATTTTCCACTTCTTGCTCCATTGATCTATCCTATCCAAATCCCTCTGTAATTCCCTACCACTGTTTTCATCTTCTATACGCTTCATGATCTTGGCATCATCTGCAAACATATTCATATATGCATTTATATCCTTTGGCATGTCGTTAATGTATATTAGAAACATTATGGGAGCCAGCACCGCTCCCTGCGGAACTCCACTTGTGACATCTTTCCACGTAGAAAATTTATCTCTGATAGTAGTCCTCATCTGTCTCCCTGAAAGATAGTCCTCCATCCAATTTAACAAACTACCCTGAATCCCTCCATACTCTTTTAATTTCCACTTCAGCCTGCTATGCGATACTCTGTCAAAAGCTTTCTTCATGTCAATATATACGCAATCCACCCATCCATCTCTCTCTTGTAATATGTCAACCACTCTGTCATAAAAACTGAGTAGATTTGTAACACATGAGGTACCCTCCCTGAATCCAAATTGCCTGTTAGATAGTAGATTATTCTTTTCCAAGTAAATCATCCATCTTTTCTTAATTATTTTCTCACAGATTTTGCACACTATACTAGTAAGTGACACAGGTCGATAATTCAATGGATGTTCCCTGTTCCCACCTTTATAAATCGGTACAATGTTGGCTCTCTTCCAGTCCATTGGTAATTTTCCCACTTCCAGAGAGTATTTCATTATCTCATATAAGGGTTTCACTAGTTCGTCAGCACATTCTTTCAAAATCCATCCCGCTACATTGTCAGGTCCCACTGCTTTTTTCACATCTAGTCCTTTCATTATTTCTACTAGCTCCTCTGGGAGAAAATTAATCTCTCCCAGTTTATCACCAATTTCACCTACCGGTACTTCTTCAAAGTTATCATCTTTAGTATATACTGAGTGTAGTGTATTGTTCATAATTTCACACATATTCTGGTCGTCATCATAAGTGGTCCCCTCAACCTTCAACCTGACTATTCTATCCCTTACCTTCATTTTACTATTTATAAACCTATAGAACAGCTTAGGATCACTCTTACATTTTTTCACAATGTTCTTCTCATATTCTCTGGCTTCTTGTCTCCTGATTGCAGCATATAAATTTCTTAATCTCTTGTATCTGTTCCAAGTTTCTCTATTACACCTTTTTCTAGCTGCCTTCCATGCTTGGTCTCTCTTTTCCTTGGCTTTCCTACATTTTTCATTAAACCAATCCTTTTCCTTCGCTGACCTATTACCTTGTTTAGGGACATATTTATTAACTCCTTCTTCATATATTGTTTTAAATACTCCATACTTCTCGTCTACACTATTTCTCTGATGTATTTCACTCCAGTCAACATCTCTAAAGTATTGTCTCAGTGATTGGTAGTCTCCTTTTGCATAGTCAAACCTAGTTTCCTTGTGCTCCTCCCTCTCCTCCATATTGGAATAACCCAATAGGATTTCTATATCCATTACAACATGATCGCTCTTGCCTAAAGGTGGTAAGTATTTTATATCAGAAATTACATCTGGGTCTCTAGTAAACATTAGGTCCAATCTGGATGCTTCATCATTTCCCCTTCTTCTTGTATTTTCCTTTATATTTTGCACTAATAAATTTTCTGTGTGTGTGTGTGTGTGTGTGTGTGTGTGTGTGTGTGTTACTCAGTTACTTGTTCGTCAAGGGGAATCCACGCAATGCGAGCTAAGCTCATTATTATCGCGCCTCCTTAACTGGGAATGTATTGCGTGAAATGCATGTTAAGTGTTTTATGTACTGTTGGAATGGCTGTGGATGTGTGTGTAGTCTGTATTTTAGCCAATTGGCGACATCAGAAACGAAGGCTTAGGGTGGATCTGTATGGTACCATTCTCACTATAGACGGTACCGTCTCGCCCGAAGGCTTAGGTAGCCATCAGCTTAGGTGAACCATATGATACCCATCTCGCCTTGTACCATTTTTGCCAACCCCAGATGGGACGTCACAACGTCGTCCACTTATTCCAGGTACCTATTTACAGCTAGGTGAACTGAGGCTAACACATGAAAGGAGACAAGCCCAATTTGTCTCCGCCGGGCCGGGGATTGAACCCCCGACCCCTCGTGTGTGAGACGAGAGCTCTACCTACTAGGCTACGGGCTGTGTGTGTGTGTGTACTCACCTAATTGTAGTATACAGGATTTGAGCCTAAGCTCGTGTTGTCCTGTCTCTCTCTCTACATTTATCCAATTTTGCTTTAAAAGTTTGGATATTTCTTGCTCCCACCACCTCCCCATCCAACTTATTCCAACACTCAATGCTTCTATACGGGAAGCTGAACTTTCTTACATCAGACTTACATATAACTTTCCTCAACTTACAATCATGACGCCTGGTTCTTCCCTCGTCCCTCACCACAAAATCTCCCTTGTCGATCTTCTCAAAACCTTTCACACTTAAACATCATGATCATGTCACCTCTCTCTCTCCTCTCCCTCAGCGTTGGCAGCTTTAGCCTCTCCAATCTCTCCTCATAAGGCAGGTCTCTAAGGCTAGCTATCATCTTAGTGGCAACTCTCTGAACTCTTTCCAGTTTTTTATTATGTTTTATAAGGTGTGGAGACCACACCACTGCTGCATACTCCAGTCTTGGTCGTATTATTGTCCCTATTATTTTTGCTAACATCTCTTCATCTAAATAATTCAGAGCTATTCTCATGTTAGTCAACACTGCATAGGTTTCACCAGTTATTTTATTTATATGCTGTTCAGGTGACAAGCTGTCTGCCACAACTACCCCTAGGTCTTTTGCTTTCACAGCTTTACTAATTATTTTATCTCCTATTTTATATCCCCAAGAAGGTCTATATTTACTTTTTCCCATCTCAAGAACCTGACACTTACTCGTGTTGAATTCCATTTTCCAAGTTTGACTCCACTCATATAACTTATCTAGGTCTCTCTGTAATTCTTCACAACTACTCCTACTTGTAATATGCTTCATTAATTTTGCATCATCAGCAAACATAGATATATATGAGCCTATTCCCATTTGAAGGTCGTTGATGAAAACCAAAAACATGATTGGGGCCAACACCGATCCTTGAGGCACTCCGCTTTTTACCCTTTTCCACGAGGAGAACTTTCCTTTTATTACTGTTCGCATTTCCCTCCCAATTAAATAGTTTTCCATCCACTTTAATAATACTCCCTCAACCCGCCCCACAGTCCTGAGCTTCCACATCAATCTCTTATGAGGCACCTTATCAAATGCCTTCTTGAAATCTAAGTAAATACAATCTACCCACCCCTCCCTCCCTTGTACAATGTCAATTACCCTATCATAGTAACTCAACAAATTTGTGGTACACGAATGACCTTTTCTGAACCCAAACTGCTTGCTTGAAATGTGTGTGTGTGTGTGTTATGTATTGCGTGAAATGCATGTTAAGTGTTTTATGTACTGTTGCAATGGCTGTGGATGTGTGTGTAGTGTGTGTGTGTGTGTGTGTGTGTGTGTGTGTGTGTGTGTGTGTGTGTGTGTGTGTGTGTGTGTGTGTGTGTGTGTGTGTGTGTGTGTGTGTGTGTGTGTGTCTGTGTGTGTGTCTGTGTGTGTCTGTGTGTCTGTGTGTGTGTGTGTGTGTGTGTGTGTGTGTGTGTGTGTGTGTTGTTTATGGTGAGGTGCGGGGTGCTTTTGTATTAGGTTGTCCAGCTTGTGAGGAGGCTGCAGTGGATTTGGCTGGGGCTAATTGGAGTCAGTTTGTAGTGCACCAGTCATGTAGTGTGTTGAAATAGGGTTGAAGGAGCTGTGTTGCTCTGTCTGTGTCTTGGTGTGTACATGTGAGTGTTATGTCGTCTGCATAGGAAGCTATATTTATTTGGGGTGCGTGGGTATATCATGCATGTATAGATTGAAGAGTGTGGGTGACAGGATGGATCCTTGTGGGACTCCGTCTGTAAAGTTTCTGATGTTAGATGACTGACCGGCAAATGATAAGTGTGCATATCCGTAGTAGTAGGCCAGCCATCTTTTTGTATTGCTGTGCAGGTTTGTGTTGCAGATTTTATTTGTTAGGTTGTGGCGGGGAATGGCATCGAAGGATCTACTAATGTCGAGTGTGGCAAGTAGTGATCTGTGTGGTGGTCTGGCCGTCAAAAGATCTTTGTGTAAAGTCTGTAAGAAAAGTGTTTGTGGAGCGTAGTCACTAGTGGCCTGAAGCCATGTTGTTTTGGAGCTAGGGGTAGAGCGTGTGTGGTCACTTGTAGTTGGCGTTCTGAGACTTTGGAGGGGGTGCGAAGGAGTGTGATGGGCCGGTGTGAGGAGGGTAGCGTGGGGTCTTTGTTGGGTTTGGGGGAATGTAATGATGACACCATGCTTCCAGATGTCTGGTATTGTGTTGTGTGAATAACTGTAGTTTGATATGTTGGCGAGTGCTTGTATGCCTTGTGGTTCTAGGTGTCTGAGGTGTATGTTGCTTATGCTGTCTATACCACAGGCAGGTGAGTGCTTGAGATTGTTGATGATGTGCATTGTCTGGATGTTAGTGAAGGGCGCATAGTCAGGGTATGTGGGGAATTATCTCTTACGTCGGATGACACGTCGGTCGTCATGATGGGGGCTGACATGAGAAAAGTGATTAATCAGAGTGTTTGCTTGTTGTTTGTATGAAGGTATAGAGTCTGTTGTTGTGATTGTGTTGTGTTGCTGTTGGAAAGTGTTTTGGGATCTGTTTTGTGATCAAGTGTTTGGAGGTAGTTATTCCAATTTAGTGTTTGTTGTTAACCTGTGTCGAGTGCTTGGATTTGTTGGCGATGTCCTGTGTGTGGGGTACTGAGGAGTGTTTCAGTGTGTCGCGTTGTCTGACGAGGTTTTGAATTTCTGGTGTGAAGTTGGGTTTGTGTCTTTTTCTGTTGCCTCTTGGAATGTGTTTCTTCTCAGCGTTTTGGATATTTGTGTTGAATGTTTGAACAGCATTGTTAATGTTAGTGATGGATGTGTTGTTTAGGGTTTCAAAATGTTGTTCAGTCTCATTTGTGAAAGCTTCCCAGTTGGCTTTTTTATAGTGTGTGTAATAATGTGTATGTGTATCTGTGGCTAGCTGGGGCGAGTCTGGTTTTGGTGGTGATAATGATCGGGAGGTGGTCAAGAGCCGAGCCTAAGGGTTTTACCACCTTTCAGGATGTTGTGGGATGAGTTCTGGGGAGCAAAAGGTGATATCTGGAGATTATGGGAAGAAGAGGGCTTAGTGGGGAATATGGGTATGTTGATGGATGTCGTTAAGGATGAAAAGGTTATCTGATTGGCGTTGTAGGACCAGCCCTCTGTCAGTGTCATGATTATCAACAAACCAGACCGACATCTTGGCATTGAAGTCACAACTCAGGATAATGTGTGGAGTGTTTGTGATCTATTGTAATTGTGGTCTGTAGTCGTTGGGTACTGTAGGGATGTTTGGGGGGGGGATGTATGTATTTATGATGGTTATATTGGATTTATTGCCAGTGCTTATTTTGATGGATTGAATTTCTGTTGTGTTATCACGTGGGAGGAGGAGGGATTCGGTATACGCACATGTGTCTGAAGTTTATTGTTTTGTGTACCAAGGTGATGAGTCCACCATCGTCGCCGTCGGCCCAGTCTTGTCTGATGGTGAAGTTATGAAATGTAGGTGTTTTTTCTGTTGTGCGGAGTTTCTTTCTTGTAAGATGGCAATGTGTATGTTGTGTTGTCTGATGAAGTGTGATAGTTTGTGTTTCTGTGTGTTAATGCCATCTATGTTTAATTGAAGAATGTTGATGTGTGTGCGGTGTATGTTGGGTGCTGCTGCACGGGGGTGAAGTGGGGGTGGGGGTGAGGGGGGAGGAGATGGGGGAGGTGGTGATGGGGATGGGGATTGAGGTGCAGGAGATGAGGGTATGGATGGATTAGGTTGGGGTGGGATGCGAGGGGTTGAGAATGTGGATTGTACGAAAAGGATTGTTTTTTTATATTTTGCTTATGTGAGTGAGGCAGACAAAAGGCAGAACTGCCTGTATCAAGTGCCTCCCCCACATTAGTGTGAGCAATGAAAATATTAAACACATAATTATTAATCAATGCGATTTCTATTAGTGCGGCCAAAATTTATACAATGCAATCGATTTTCCCGCCTGACTCGTGACATCACTGGTGTTTGAGCAGCTTGGGCACGGAGGGAGGCTGGGCAATCGATTTTTTTTTTAACCCCAATCTCGGGTTTGTGATCACATCAAATGTAGAATTTAAGGTAAGGAAAGGTCTTATTTACCATTGATATGATATCTTTATTAATATTTGTTCTTGGCATGTTTGTATCTGTATAAATAACGATATAAGGAAATATATGTATGCTATATGGAGGACCGATCGACCAATTAGGCTTTTTCCCATAGGATATGTTGTTCATATAGCAGAGCGAGTTCTTTGACCAGAATGTTGGGTTGAAACAGGGGTGTGTGATGTCCCCGTGGTTGTTTAATGTATATATGGATGGAGTTATGAAAGAAATATAAGGAAGAGCAGTGGATGTTGATGTGTCGCTGATAAGGGAGGGAAATGAGTGGAAGCTACCTGTACTGCTGTTTGCTGATGATACAGTTCTGATGAGCGATAATGAATGGGAGTTGCAGGGTCTGGTAAATGTGTTTGGAACAGTGTGCGAAAAACGGAATCTGAAGGTAAATGCGGGGAAGAGCAAGGTTATGGTCTTCGAAAGGGGTGAAGCCACAGAGTGCGAGGTGAAGTTGAACGGTCAGGCTATGGAGATTGTCAGCTCATTTAAGTATCTGGGCAGTGTGTTGAGTAAAGATGGGACTATGGATGAAGAAGTGAGGGAGAGGGTGCAACAGGGGAAGAGGGTTGTAGGAACGTTGAAAGCAGTAACAAGAAATAGGGAGGTCAGTATGGAAGTGAAGAAGTCCTTGCATGACAGTGTGGTAATCCCGACACTAACTTACGGAAGCGAAGCTTGGACGTTCGGGAAGAGACTCAGACTAAGAGTGAGAGCGGTGGAAATGAGTTACTTGAGAATTGCATGCGGAGTTACATGGAGGGATAGATAGACGAATGAGGAAGTAAGAAGGAGGTGTGGTGTGGAGGTACAGTAGATGTGCTGGAAAGTGTGAAAAGGACCAACTTGAGATGGTTCGGCCATATGGAACGTATGGAAAGCTATGGAATGACTAAGAGGGTGTACGAGAGCGAGGTGGAAGGACAGAGAGGGAGAGGTGCACCGAAGAAGAGGTGGAAGGATGGAGTGAGGAAGTATATGGATGAAGGCGGTGCTGGTTGGGTGGAGGGGCGTCAACTGACTGGGGACAGAGGTGCATGGGGGCGGTTCGTTCGTGGCCACCCCTTCGGGGATCACGGCATCAGGCAATAGATAGATAGATAGTGCGACACACTGTATTGACCTAATTCTTGCACTATGTGGGACCCGACTGTACAGTACTCTGATGTATTCCTTGACCATAACAGAGTCCAATCTCCAACACACTGTATTGACCTAATTCTTGCACTATGTGGGACCTGACTGTACAGTACTCTGATGTATTAGAGACCATAACAGAGTCCAATCTCCAACTTTAGCCCATGGCACCTCACTACTGTCTCCCTTCTACAGGAGTGACAAAATGAGATCAGATATTTCTCTGTACTGAACAGTAATTAATGAACCACATAGACAATGTACAGCTACTGACAAATGTTTGTGAGCTCTTACAATTTTTTGTGTGTAATTATATCCATTTAGATTGATGTCGAGATCAAATCAGCCATATATTAATAAATATGTAATATATATTCAATAATATAGCTGATTTGATCTGAACATCAATCTAAATGGATGTATTTGCATAGAGAACATCGCAATAGTTCACGAACATTTGTCAGTAGCTGTAGCCTACATAGATACTTTCAATTAATAATTGGATACAACATAACGGCCATGGCGCCCCACCGCAGGCCCTCTTCTACAGGAGTGACGGAAAGTGAAAACTTTTATATTTTGGGGAAAGTACTCATTTATAGATAAAAAACAGCATCTGAGGAAGAGCACTGTATTGACATATCACAGATAGCTTCATCAGGCTATAGCCTGATGAAGCTATCTGCGGAACGTTGTCAATAAAGTGCTCTTCCTCAGATATTTTTTTTTTTATCCATTCTGTCTACTTTCCAAGTACCACTCAACATACTCGTTTATACTTGCAAATGTACATAATCTCATCTATTCCTTAGACATAATAGTTGGAATCCTATTTTCAAATTTTTCCCAGTGGTTTTAACCCTTCTCGCTCGGATGGCCAACATAGCTCCACACCAAGCTTTCTCCATAACACACAGGTGGTCTACATAGTTTCATAGCCATATTCAATGGCTTAAAACCACTTAGGACCGCACTAGAGAAAGTTCTGTTGTTGTTCCCCAAGCTGCCTGGCCGAACAGCCCCGAGTCCCTAAGGAAGGCCATGGCCACGGTTGGGCTTTCTCACAGAGCTCTAAAGGAGTGTAGATTGTGTTGTTGGCGTAAGTGGTTGTGTGAAATGCAGTCTTCTATGATGTGTTTAACCCGGGAGCTGCGGGGAGACTCTTAAGAGGTTTTACTGGGCGACTGCGGGGAGACTCTTAAGATCCTAGGCCTATTTTTTTTTTTAAAAGGCCCCAGTAGCACTTGAAATTTTTTTTTTTTTTTCCCTCCATACCTCATATCACTTCTCCACATCTGTCAAAGTCCCCTCCTTGCCCCCCTTTAATTATCACCTATTTTCCCTGTTATTCCCTTATTCTTTGGTATATTTTCGTGCTAACATTAGCAAAGCCGATTGCAGGGTGTGGTTATGTGCCTAGCGAGTGTGTTGGCAGAGGTAGATGGTGGGGTGAAACTGTCAGTCATGCTCCAGAGCTCGCGAGAGGAGGGGTTACCTCACTGTGCTCCACATTTCATGAATGGGCCGCTCCATGTTTATTCGCGATTTTGACCATATAAACACTATTCCCACTTGTTTTATTGTTGTCACATGTTACTATCTTCATATAAAACGTGAAATAGGCGCATATGGATAAGTATTAATTATATTTATGGTAATTTAAAGATTTGTGAGGAAAGAGTCATAATACCTACGCACAGGGGTATGGTGTATACTACAGGGGCTGCTCAGCCCAGAGGTTAATGGTATGGGGTGCTGTGTTATTGTTCCATGTAGCAACTACTGGCATCTCCACATTGTACTGTGCTGCAGTAAAGACTGTAGCCACCGTGTTATGATTGCTGTGCACTGTGAGCAGTACTGTGATTGTACCATGGAAGCCACATTCACTGTGGACGGTTGCGGTCTTTAAACCCTGTACAGTCCATCCTCCTATAACACGAGCTCCTACAACGCGATCCTCCTTTAACACGAGGGGGGAGGGGTCCCGAATTACCTAAACCTCATATAACACGAGCCGAAACATATAACGCGAAATGGCCTTGCAGAGTGCTTCAAATCCGGCGCCTCCTCTTACTGCGCGACCCCCCCCCCCCACCTACAGCGAGATAACGTCGATGCGCAGTGTGACGACATAGAGAGTTCTGCGTCGGCAGCCAGGCTGCTAGACTCGTTTTGTACTTATTATTATTATTGCCTCGTGTTATAGTTGGACGTTTTGTGGGTGTTTTGCCGCGTTCTGTGTACTGTATCACTATGGCTCCCAGGAAGTTTATCAGCCATCGAGTCAAGAAGGAAATCATAGAGAGGAAGGAGAAAGGTCAAGGAAACTCAGCTATAGGCCGGGAACTGGGTTTATCTGAATCCACTGTCAGGACGGTTTTGTCAAATAGAGCCAAAATTCAGGCCACCATCAAGAGCTATGGTGCGACGGAGTTAGATGGAAGGAGTAGGACCGGTAATCAAGCTATGATTATAATGGAACGATACCTCTCAGTTTTCATAAATCGAAAACAAAGGGAAGGCATACCCCTTGATTCTCGTTATATGAAATCTCAAGCCAGGTTATTATACGCCACAGCCTGCAAGCGACTTAACCAAGCAAATGATCAAGCATGGAAGGTAAGCAATGGATGGATGCAAAAATGTCTACGGCGCAAGGACTTAAAAAATATTAAATTAACAGGGGAGAGAGCATCGGCAGACGAGGTGGCCGGTAATGAATATCCAAAGGTGTTGCAGGGGATCATTGAAGAAGGAAATTACACCAAAGATCAAATCTACAATGTTGATGAAACTGGCCTAGTGTACAAAACCATGCCTAAGTCCACCTACATTTCTAAACATTGCAAGCAGGCACGGGGACGGAAAGCTGACAAGACCCGAATCACTGTTATGTTGACTTGCAACGTTTCTGGGACACACAAAATTAAACCTGTGGTTGTCCATACTGCTGCACATCCCCGATGTTACCGGAACTTGAGAAACATGGATGACAGTGGAGTCTACTGGTACAATTCGGGTAAAGCTTGGGTGACCTCATCAATTATGAGTGACTGGCTTATTCAACATTGCATTCCTGATGCCAAAGCCAAGCAGCGGGAACTAGGACTGGATTTTAAGATGATTTTGCTGATGGATAATGCCCCCTGCCATCCTGCCTACCTGCAAAATCTTCACCCTCAATGCAATGTTATCTTCTTGCCTCCAAAAACAACATCCTTAATCCAGCCACTTGATCAAGAGCTAATTTCTACCATGAAATTTTTCTACCAGACTCACCTCTACGATTATCTAAGGGACAAAACAGAAACAAATATGGAACTCGACCCTGACTTGGACTTAGATGAAGTTGCACCTGCAATTGAAGATCCTCCTGTATCACCTGAAATGCCAGAAGTGCCTGAAGTTCCTGAAGGTGACGAAGCCACCCAGAAGATGTCGGTCACAAGTTTCTGGAAAGCTTTCACTGTAAAGAATGCTATCGATTTCCTCATTCTTAGTTGGGACCAGATTTCCAAAGCCACAATCAACCATGCCTGGAGACAGCTGACACCTCACCTGTGTGATCCCAAGGCCGACAAAGAAAGGCAGAGTGTGCAGACAGCCGAGGCTCAGGCAGTCAATGCAGCAAGGAATATCGCTGGATTTGGTGAGGTGACGGTGGAGGAAATTCGTGAATTCAACAGGGCAGGAAATGAATCTACAACCATAGACTTAATTCAACAGGTAGACGCAGAAGACATTGAACACAAAACAAGAGGCCAGCCATCCCCTCCCCCACCAGTTATGTCTGATTTGCCAGCTCGTGAAGTTAGCCTTATTCTAGCAGCTGTTGATGCGTTGAAGGAAGAGTTCAAGACTCGTGAATCATGCCCTCTTAGAACTCATGAAGTTCTCTTTGGCATCGACAGGCTGTTCACTTATTATAGCGACCGCAGCATGGCAGAGTTTAATCAACGAAGGCAGACGATAACAAAATTCCTGCCGTCACGACAACCAGCTCCCCAGCCTTTCTCTACCACTGACAACCCTCAGCCGTCCACCGCTGCCAACCCTCAGCCGTCCACCTCTGCCAACCTTCAGCCGTCCACCTCTGCCAACCCTCAGCCGTCCACCTCTGCCAACCCTCGGCCGTCCACCTCTGCCAACCCTCGGCCGTCCACCTCTGCCAACCCTCGGCCGTCCACCTCTGCCGTCCACCTCTGCCAACCCTCGGCCGTCCACCTCTGCCAACCCTCAGCCGTCCACCTCTGCCAACCCTCAGCCGTCCACCTCTGCCAACCCTCAGCCATCCACCTCAGCTAACCCTCAGCCGTACACCTCTGACATGATGGATGGTGCCGAATTCGATGGATTTATGAAAGATGCTGGATTGTTGCAGAGGAGTGGTTGACTCAGTGCTTACCTGCATGATGATGATGATTATGAGGTTGACGAGGCAGGGGACGGGGCAGCCTAGCTGATCTCGCTCTGCCATGGGGGTCTACCTCGGAGCCCCCCACCCTTTACAATCATCTTTTTCTTCATTAGTTTTAAGGTAAGCTATGTCTTCTAATATTTGTTTTTGGTTTAAGGTTATTTGGTAAGTAATATTGGCGTTTATTAAGCTAAAAAAAATACGGAAAAGTGCCAAAATTGAGGGGCCCAGTCCCATATAGAATTATCTCCATTTAAAGTGTTATTCCTAGAACGCGAAACACCTACAACACGAGGCGCAGTGCCGCCCCTAAACTTGCGTTATAGGAGGATGGACTGTATGTATGTATTCATGCGAAACGTGGGATGGACAGGACAAAGCTTCTCAGTTGAGTGAGTACTAGCGTTATGAGCAGATCTATGCCGTCCTCGAAGTTAGTTTCACTCATTCCGCCTCCTATTTTCACTGCATTCTGGCATTTTTCCGAGGCATATTTGGTACAGTAGGGTCCCGCATAAAACGTGTTCGCATAAAACGAGTCTCGATTAAAACGACCGACCTAAAATATTAATATTTAATTTTCGATCAAAACGAATGTGATCACATAAAACGAGTCCGCCGCCAAAGTGGGGCAAATCCGAGGAGTTTTCATATAGAGCGCCGAAATATCGTACAAAACGTACGAAATATCGTACGCTTTTATATAAAACGCCGAAATATCGTACAAAACGTACAAAATATCGTACGCTCCTGACGGAAATTTACGCTTCCAGTGAACATTGACGATATTGGGCCACCAAAATGCTGTGTTCACATAAAACGAAATAGCATAAAACGCCCTCGTTTATCGACCATAAACTCGTTTTATGTGAGACCCTACTGTATGTGCGTGTTCGTCACAACATCGGCAACTGATTGAAGATGCCAAAGAGGAAGAGAGGTGTGTTGAGAGGATTGCAAGGCTGCAGAAATACGAGTGGGAGTAGCGCCCCATGATACCCTGTACAGTAATATCTTATTGGGAAATGTCAGATTCAGAAAATCTTTTGATTTACTGAATTCAGACTACAGTATTCACAATAAGAGGGGAGCAGGTGCTAACAAAATATTAGTGCAAATGAATATATAAATATACAGTTGGTCCTCCGGTAACGCGAGTTTTAGAAACGGGGATTTGGTGGCACGCGGTACACCCCAAATATCCAAAATTTTACTAACGCGGTCAATACTTACAATGACGCGGGGTCCAGCTGGGCAGTTTTCTCTCTCCTGGGCCGGGCGAGGCTGTTCCGTCTCCCTCCCTGGTCCAGTGACGTCACTTGCGGCTCGTCCGGGTGTGTTATTCCCTCCCCAGCGTCCTTCCCCAGTTCCACCATTGTTCGCCTCACGTACCGACCCCCCCCTCACCGCGTGTTTTGTAACACAGGCCGTGGTTCTCAAAGTGCCTTTTTTCTGTGACCTAACCTCGCCGCCATGCCGCCCAAGAAGCGCCGTATCTTTACGTATGCACAGAAATATGACATCGTGAAGGAGTTAGAGAAGGGGAAGAGACAAGCTGAGTTGGCAAGACGACATGAAGTTAACGAGAGTACAATTCGCACCATTTGGAAGGACAGGGAGAAGATTGCCAACATTATGAAGGGAAACCCTGCAGAGGGTACTCAGACGTCGATAAAAGTGGGAAATGTCATCCTAAAGAAGACTGAGAAGCTAATGGTGCGGTATTTGGCAAGGCAAAACAAGAATCATGTGCCGACAGACTGACGGATGATCAGAGAAAAAGCCAAGAAATATTATGCAGCAGTGGCTCGAATGAACAATGTGCAGAACCCCAAACCCTTTAAGGCATCTGCTGGGTGGTTATGTCCTTCAATAAACGAAACAAAATGAAAAGTGTTCGGATAACAGGAGAGACAGCAAGCGCCGACAATGCTGCAGCCAACGAATACCCTGCTTTCTTACGTGAGGTTATTGTGGCCGATGGCTACAACTTGGATCGGATTTTTAACTGCATTGAGTCGGGAGTCAACTGTAAGAAAATGCCTAAAAGGTCTTATATTTCTCGCAAGGAGAAGGCAGCAAGGGGCTACAAAATGGCCAAAGAACGTGTAACCATCTTGTTGACTTGCAATGCTTCCGGCACCTGCAAGATGAAGCCTCTAATCATCCATAAGGCAAAGCGGCCAAGGCCTTATCGCAATATGGACATGGCCAAGTTGAATGTGCATTGGATGAGCAACAAGAAGGCCTGGATGTCGTCAGCGTTGAGCCTCGAATGGTTCGATAATAATTTTGTGAAGGACTTGGAAACATTTTGTGCCCGCCAAAACATTGATTTTAAAGCACTGTTATTGCTTGACAACGCACCCGGACATTCCCGATTGTTGGTTGATCGGCACCCTAACGTAAACGTGATGTTCATGCCCCCGAATACTACGTCTCTCCTACAGCCCCTGGACCAGGAGGTGATAGCGTGCTTTAAGGGTGCGTATGCCACTAAGACTTTCCTGATGATCGACACTGCCACTGACACCCAAGAAGAACTGCTACAGATGTCAGACGATGAATCAGTCCCTGACTCTCTCCCATCACTCGAAGAACTGTCTGCCCCAGACTCTCCCCCACCACTGAATGAGCAGGCACCAAACGCACCTCCACCACAACAACGACCACAACACCAACAGGAACCTGCCGACGGAGCAGCTATTGGTTGCATTGAGGCAGTTGGACAAAATTCAAAATAAAGCTAGTATAGATTAATCAATAACCCTGCAATCACACAGGACCTTCCTACATTATCCATACGAAGAAACGTTGCATCCCTTGCATTATTCTACAGATATTTTCACAGCAATTGTTCCGAGGAACTTGCTTCAATTGTGCCGCCTCTCCACATCTTTCCCCGTAGAACTAGGGCAGCTGAGAGCGCCCATGAATTTACACTTTCTCCTCCACAATGCAGAACTTCTGCTTATCAGAATTCATTTATCCCCAGAGCTACTACTCTTTGGAATTCACTTCCCTCGAATTGCTTTCCACAAACTTACAATCTACAAATGTTTAAATCCAGTTGTTACAAACATTTTATGAATGGAGGATGCCTTTAGGCACATGGACCTTTTAGTTTTATCTGTGTTTTTCCTTCCTCCGTTCATTGTCTCATTAAAAAAAAAACACACAAAAAACAAAATTACAGTGCATCTATCTATCTATTGCCTGACGCCGTGATCCCCGAAGGGGTGGCCACGAACGAACCGCCCCCATGCACCTCTGTCCCCAGTCAGTCGACGCCCCTCCCCCCAACCAGCACCGCCTTCGTTCATGTAGTTCCTCACTCCATCCTTCCACCTCATATTCGGTCTACCTCTCCCCCTCTGTCCCTCCACAAGTTGTTCTCAATATGTTGAACCATCTCAAGGCATTACAGTGCATGCCTTTTGGAAAAGGTTTCATATTAAGAATGCAGTGGATACGATGGTGGAAGCGTGGGCTGATGTGACAAGAGCTACAATCCACCATGCCTGGAGGAATGTTCTAGAGGGGTTACCTAGGCACAAGCTGGATTTACCTGATCAGCCAGTCAGGCTTGAGGCAGTGGTGGAGAGAGCAGTCGAGGTTGCCAGACGTGTGCCTGGGATGGGTGAAGTGGGGCCAGAAGATATTCAAGGTTTGATTCAGCCACCACAGGAGCCTGATGCCGAGGACCTTATGCAGGATTTGGAAGAGGAAGAGCAGGCAGAGGAAGAACATCGAGAAGAAGACGAACCCCAGGAAGAGCCGAACACTCCTGGTCTACGGGAATTTGTAGAATTGTCACAACGCCTCAGCCATCACATGAACAACTTTGATCCCAAACATGATCGTTCAGCACAGATAATAGCAAGCTTCACTGCTTCCATCCAGCCGTACTTCGACATGTTTCACGACAGGATAAATGCACGCCAGCAGACACGAATAACAGATTTCTTTCGACAACGAGCACAGCAACAGGAACAAGTGGCGTCGAGTGACTCCAACTCCGACCCTCAGCCACCAGATGATTTACTGTCGGGTGTATCAGATGCCGACTACAGTGGCTTCGAGGACTCTGATGCTGAAGCTGGGGAGGGACCACACCTTATCAACGAATGGCTGGCGGCGAGAGCTACCAGACCATCAACTTCATCGCAGTGACAGCGATGGATCCGGGGGGGATGCAACACTTCATTTATTCAGAGGTAAGAGTTGCAATGGGCAAATCAACCCAATGCACATGTAAAATAACCTTTATAATTGAATTTATTATTATAACATAGGCTTCTATGGAGAAAAGGTAGACTTTGTGGAAATCCCCAGAACACCAAGGTACCTTTAACATGTAAACATATGGGTTCGGTAACGCGGATTTTGCTAACACGGGCGGTAACCAGAACACATTGGCCGTGTTATTGGAGGACCAACTGTATATGAATATATAAACTTAAGTATAAATGCCTAAATCCGAAATAGAGAACATGTATACTACGTTCCCATATAGGAGTATAGAGACTTGGAACAACTTGGAGGAGGTGGTGAGAGCGAGGAACATTAACATGTTCAAATCTAGGTTGGATGAAAGTAAATATGGAAATAGGGCAACATAAGTTATGATATGTTAGTCCAAAATACTGGGAACTGGGAATATCCATTACGATACTTGTCTAAGTAAAATGGATTGATTATAAAGTAACTAAGACAGGACAACACGAGCGCTGCTCAATTCCTGTAAACTACAAATAGGTAAATACAAAAACAAATAGGTAAATACATGTACTTAGACTGGAGTGAAGACATCACTGAACTTTACAAGCCTTTTTCTCGAAATGTAAGTTTTTTACCTTTGATCACCAATAACTCAGTAACTACTGATAGTATAAGGATGGTACTTATACCGTTGGAAAGAGCGTGAAATACTCTATAAATCTAGTTTTTTTTTTTTTTTTTTTTTTTTTTTTTGCATTTCCGACTTATTGAGACATAGCCCCTTGGCATAGGTAGCTATACAACCGAGTAAAACATAATTACCTAATTTACGAGTCACCTAATTCTGCATTTAGATAAAACAAATAAATGAGCCGAGTTGTAAAACCACCTGTCCTGTCGAATTGTCTGATCACTTTGAAAAGATTATACATTGCTTGGGTTTCAAGCCTTACGTCAGAATGTTTTCATTATTTTCGAACTTATTTCCACAATAATTCAGGAACTAATAGGGGACAGGAAAACATCGTCTGCTACTATTTCTAATACACCAAATAGTAATCAGTTTCCATCCAGTGAGTCGAAATAGACTGAAGTCATCAAAATATCACTCATTTCTATATTAATTAATGTTCGACATATTACTCTCAAATTTTATTCAGTACATTGCCCAATATACAAAATATTTATGTTGAATAAAACAAAATATATTAGGCCTACAGAGACATTTGGCAAGGATTCCTTAATTTTCGAATCCTTGCCAAATGTCTCTGCAGGCCTAATATATTCTGTTTTATTCATCATATATACTTTGTATATTGGGCAATGTACTGAATAGAATTTGAGAGTAATATGTCGGTAACTGAAATAATGGAAAAGCAAGCATCACCACCAAGCAATTTTGCTCCTATGACCACCAAACCTCAAGGCCACAAGGTAACAACTCAACTCCTAGCCCAACAAAAGGCGCCCAAGATACTACCATCGGGATGACATGTAACATGTCCCCCAACACCAGGGAAGAACTTATCCATCACCATAACTGAAATAACAGGGAAACAGTTAACCAAGCATTCACCACCACCAAGCAGTTTTCCCTCTTAACCTACCACACCTCCTCACCACAGTGGAAGAATGGGAAACAGCGACCGAGTAGAAGAAAGAGCCGGGAACGAAAGGACATGGCTGAGCTTCTCACCACACCACAAAATAATGGAAAAGCAAGCACCACCACCAAGCAATTTTGCTCTTATGACCACCAAACCTCAAGCCCACAAGGTAACAACTCTTAGCCCAACAAAAGGCGCCCAAGATACTACCATCGGGATGACATGTCTCCCAACACCCGGGAAGAACTTATCCATCACTATAACTGAAATAACAGGGAAACAGTTAACCAAGCATTCACCACCACCAAGCAGTTTTCCCTCTCATCCTACCGCACCTCCTCACCACAGTGGAAGAATGGGAAACAGCAACCGAGTAGAAGAAAGGGCCAGGAACGAAAGGACATGGCTGAGCTTCTCACCACACCGCCAGGAAACACAGAGTTTCCTACCACACCACCAGGTAGCGCACCGTGGGAAAAACAATTCAAGGTCACCCACCAGGATCAACAATGATATATCCCACAAACCCAGGACACGAGTTGCCACCATCAATATGACACGTCCTCTAACACCAGGAGGGGACTTATTCATCACCATCAACAATCCCGGAGTCCAGGGAAACAAGAACAATGAACAAAAAAAAAAAGACAGAATTCTCCCACCAACCCTTAACTCAACAAGGACACAACCCCCAACCCAGCTAAACGTGCTCGAACCATTACCGTCAAGATGGGCTGTCCTCCAACACCAGGAAAGGACATAGTCATCTACAGGGACAATGCCAAAGCACCAAGAATGGAGAGAAGTGGGAAAGACCGGCGACACCAAGAATGGCGCCATCAAAACCGTACCTACCCTCGCCCTTGTGCCCCACCCCCACGCCGCCTCCAGGACAAAGGAAGCCGAGAAATAGGGTCCAGACAGCCCACCCCAACTCGAAGCCACAGGGAAATAACCACCACAAGATACCGACTGCCAGGTGCCTTTCTGTCACCTAGAGGGAAATAACCACCACAAGATACCGACTGCCAGGTGCCTTTCTGTCACCTAATCACTCCACCGACCTGGCAAGGAAAAAAGGGGGATATATACTCCCGCCGATTTTCATATAGTATCTCAATTGGATCAATGGTCGGAAGGTTGAGGGCTCAGTAGGAAGAATTGTTCTTGTGATCAATGGACGGAAAAACAATTGCAATACTGAAGTCACTCTGCTATAAATTGTTTGTAGTGGGTATCAACAAGGCTGGTTATTAGACTCTTCAATGGAAGCTAACTAATATCCTTCCCTACCTCAACCGGCGCTATTGTGGATAAAGTACGCTACCGATGGGATAGTAGCTTTATCCGGGATAGACCAAAACGCAATAAACTCATCAATCCTTAGTTCTGAAAGACTCTAGAGAAAGCCAGAGCAGTTAAGAGAAGTTGCCTAAAAACAACCGTCTTACGTTAGCTCGATAATGTGGACATATACAATGGTATACTTGTACACTTTATTCAAGGCCCAAGACTCTGGAAGTTCTGCATCAAAGTTCTTTTAAAGACCAGAGTAGTCAGTGAGTTCGCTCCTGCGTCAACTCTATTCTATTTTACCTTTGCAATGGCTAGGTAAATAGTAGTCAAGGTCCCAATCCAAGAACTCGAGTAAAACTGTGCTAACCCAGTCACGACAGGACAACCCCCACGGCCAACGCATCTACCGAAGATTGGATTACTTATTCTACACATCTAAAGTGAAGTTATTATACCGTTAGAAGATACAGAAGATCTAACTGTGAAAAGGATCTATACTTAGTGTATTATCAGAGAAAGAGTAAAAAAAAGATCAACAGTGGAAATTAGTCAAAATATATCTACCGGGTATATAATAAGAAGTATTCTAGAAACATCAGATACTACGAGCTTATGCAAAAAGCGAGAGAAAGGAAGTACTAATGAAACCCAAATAAATCAGAGAAGTACTGATAATAATTCTGGTAAAGAAAATAACAAATAAAATCAAGTAACTTATGCGTAAGCACCATAGTGAATTAACACAGGGAAAATAATTACGTTCAGCTTCTAATCCAGAACAACTCTACGCAGGTAAAAACCAAAAGTTCACATATATAATTACTACGTAGCCTGTCTAAGCACCAGTGTAAATCCTCGATTGAAAAGAGTGCTATTCTTATCTCTGAAACAAATACAGGACAAGTGTAATCTTTCAATTAAAAAGCAGTCCACCATACTCACTTAGATATTGCATAAAATAATCCAGTCTTACGAGTCAGACGTAGTGGAGCCTCGTTCGTGCATCTGTTATTGTTGTTCTTGACCATTTTGTTCTAGCCTTACGTATGCGATATTCTTGTGCCAATAAATAGAATATGAATGCACCGGACAGCTGCGAGAAGGGAGCACCAAGCTTATGTCTACTACTAAATACGACATAAGAGATAGACAAACCAAACCAAACTGAAATGATTACTGTTTACGAATTACTGATATTTACTATAGGATGTAAGGTATCTTAAAATATCCCCTAGAAATACTTTCTCTAAAGTATTTATTTCTTTATCCTCCCCATTTCCCCAGCTAACCTAATCCCACAAAGACCCCAATGGAAATACGCCTAACGGCCTTATTGGGCTATCCTTAGTTGGAATTATGCAAGGCTGGTACATGTCATATTTGTAACATACTATGTGGTACCAACTCTGTAAATTGCTAACTGAATAAATATTATTATTATTATTATTATTGTCTGTGGTAAAGCAATATTAACTTCTCCACTTAGGAAGAACCCACTTAATCAAACCAATCAAACCCCAGTAAAAACCTGGCATAACAGTAACATTAATAAATATAGAAATGAGTGATATTTTGATGACTTCAATCTATATATTTCGACTCGCTGGATACATACATACATAAAATTTTAAGACCGAGTGTTCCACACATAAGTGCAGTTTCAGTCTCTTGTCCTAATGGCGGCGTTCCAGGCAACCCTGTTAAGGGCTGCTTCACTTGTCAAGTTCTTGGATTTGAGATCGGCACGTATAGTCCGATCCTAGGTCTTCCTCGGTCCACCCCTTGGTGCAGCTCCCTCCACAATCACAGACCTGAAACTGATTACTATTTGGTGTATTAAAAAGAGCAGCAGACGACTTTTCCCTGTCCCCCATTGACCTAGAGCGAAAAGTATATTATTAAAAAAAAAAAAAAAAAAAAAAAAATCCTCCTTACTTCATCCTCTATAAGTGCACGAAATCTCTTTAATATCGGACAAAGTTCAATGTCACCCCCCTAGTAAATACCGGGCGGTCCCCTTAACCCGGGAACGGCGAGAACACGCTTAAGAAGTTTTGGTGGGGAAAGGCGACTAACTTCAATAGATCCAAGGCCTAAAAAAAAAAAATGTTTAAAAGGCCACAGTAGCACTTAAAACAAGGGAATATGTGATTAAGTGAGATACTTTCCCTCCATACCTCCTATATAGGTGTCAAAACTCCCCCCCCCCTTCAATTATAACCTATTTTGTTCTCTTATTTCCTTGTTTATCGGTGTACTTACCGCGCCAATATCTCCAAACCGGTCCCAAGGTGTGGTCCTGCGTGTTTCTAGTGCGTAGGGAAAGAAAGAGCGAGAGACAGCTTCAGAGTCTCTCTAGGCACCGAGAGAGGAAGGTGTAAGGCTCGCGTGTCTCTCACCTCATGACTGAACTGTCGGCAATAATTCGCGATTTTCACCCCTCCAGTACTATTCCCACTTGTTTTATTGCTGTTACATGTTAATATCTTAATATTAAGCGTAAAATAGGCGCATATGAATAAGCAGTAACGATATTTATCAGGTAAAATGACTATTTTAGGCGGGAATGAAGCCTAATATGGTCGCCTAGTGGTAGGGGGTTCAATACATACAGTTCGCGCTTTAACCCGGGAACAAGTGAAATGGTGATTAACTGAGATAATTCCCCTCCATACCTTCTATCACTCCTCCACATCTGTCAACCCCCCCCCCCATTCAATTATCACCTATTTTCCCTGTTATTCCCTTATTCATTAGTATATTTTCGTGTAAACATCTCCAAGCCGGTTCTATGGTGTCATCATGTGACTAGCGAGTGTGTTGCGTAAGGTAGAGTGTGGGTGAATGAGTCGGTCAGGCTTCAGGCCTCGCGAGGGGAGGGTCAGCCTCGCTCTGCTCCACAATTCATGAATGGACCGGCCGACTATAATTTGCGATTTTGACCATTCAAACACTATTCCCACTGGTTTTATTGTTGTTACATGTTACTATCTTCATATTAAACATAAAATAGGCAGATATGCATAAGTAATAACGATATTTATTGTAAAATGACTATTTTAGGTGGGAATGGGGCCTAATATTGTCGCCTGGCGGTAAGGTGTCCATTACACCCAGCTCACCTTTAACCTAAGAAGTGCGCACCGTATGTAGTGAACACCATGTCCTGGTGCGGACCTATTTCACTGTTTCCATCACTAAAATAGTTATTTTACCATAAATACCATTAATACTTATCCATATGCACCTATTTTATGTTCAATATGAAGATATTAACATGTTACAACAATAAAACAAGTGGAAACAGTGTTTGGCTGGTCAAAATCGCGAAATGAGAGCGAGTTACATTCATCAAGTGTGAGCCAGCCTGGCCTACATCCACCCCTCACGATGCCTGGAGCGACACTGACGTCTCTCTCCTTATCTCTTGCTCTTTCTCACGCTTGGTAACACATATGACCACGCCCTGCTAGCAACTCGCTATTGTTAGCACGAAAATATACCTAAGAATAAGGGAATAACAGGGAAAATAGGTGATAATTGAAGGGGGGGGGGGGAAGGAGGGGATATGGAAGTTTGATATGTGGCATGGCCAAGGGAAAAAAAAAAAAAAAAAAAAATGCTACTAGGGTGTTTTAAAAACACAAATTTTAGGCCTAGGCTCATGTCTTCCCGCAGTGGCCCAGTAAAACTCATGTCTCTCCCCGCACTTGACGGGTTAAGAGGTTAACCCGGGAACGGCGAGAACACTCTTAAGAGGTTTTGGTGGGCAAGGGCGAGGGCACTCTTAACCCGGGAACGGCGAGAAAGCTCTTAAGAAGTTTTACTGGGCAACGGCGGCAAAGCTCTCAAGAGGGCAGGCCTAAAAAAAAACATTTTACAAGGCCCCAGTAGCACTTAAAACGCTTTTTTTTCTTTCTCCATACCTCATATCACTCCTCCACATCCCCTCCCTTCAATTATCACCTATTTTCCCTGTTATTCCCTTATTCATTGGTATAATTTTGTGCTAACATTAGCAAACTGCTTGCAGTGTGTGCTTATGTGCCTAGCGAGTGTGTTGTTGTTGTTGTTGTTGTTCCCTAAGCTGCCTGGCCGAACAGCCCCGAGTCCCTGAGAAAGGCCATGGCCACGATCGGGCTTTCCCACAGAGCTCTCATGAGTGTAGATTGTGTTGTTGTTGTTCCCTAAGCTGCCTGGCCGAACAGCCCCGAGTCCCTGAGAAAGGCCATGGCCACGATCGGGCTTTCCCACAGAGCTCTCATTGAGTGTAGATTGTGTTGTTGGCGTAAGTGGTTGTGTGAAATGCAGTCTTCTATGATGTGTTTAATGGTATGGGGTGCTGTGTTACATCCCGGGCAGGCGTCGACAACGGAGTCATCCAGTCTCTTCTGATAGCTCAGGAGAGCTGGATGGTGTCCACATCTCAGCCTGGCCAGGTGGACTCTGTCCTCGCGAGGAAGGGAGGATTCGGAAGGATGGATTTCGGGAGGTCGTGCATGCAGCTGCGTGTTGTCTGTGAGTGAGTGGATGGATCGGTGAGAGATATTAGTATGGATGTGCTTCTGGAAGTTGGTTCGGGCTGGGCAGGGAGGGAGAGAGGACAATAATTGTGTGTGATACCGTGTGCTGGGTGTTGTTTTGATAGTTCTTGGTGTCTGTGGGTGTGTTGCCATGTAGTTTAGTGGGTGGTCTTGGTTCGTGGAGGCTGCTGCCAGGAATTGAGTGCCTCTCATGTGTGTTAGCAGAGGTAGATGGTGGGGTGAGACAGTCAGTCACCCTCCAGAGCTTGCGAGGGTAGGGGTTGCCTGACTTGCTCCACATATCATGAATGGGCCGCTCCATTTTTATTCGCAATTTTGACCAGAAAAATTATATTTCCACTTGTTTTATTGTTGTTACAGGTTGTTATCTTCATAGTAAAGGTAAAATAGGCGCATATGAATAAGTAATAACGATATTTATCGTAAAATTACTATTATAGGCATGAATGGAGCCTAATATTGATGCCCAGAACAGTGATGTTCAATACACACAGCATGCCTTTTATGGGTTAAGAGGTAAGGCCTAAAAAAAACTTTTAAAAGGTCCCAGTAGCACTTAAAATATATATATTTTTTTTACCATCCAAATAATATTCCCACTTGTTTTATTGTTGTTACCGAAATAATGGAAAAGCTTCTCACCACGCCTGTATAGCCTACCACCACCAGAAAGAGACCGAGTGGATCACCGCCACAGCCAACATACCAAGATCTCCAGCTCTACCTCCACCATCTCCTGATCTCCATCACCACCAACACTGTTGCCACACACTCAAGGCCAACCTCCCGCATCAAAGAAAACGACTCAAGGGCAAGCAATTATATACCCCCGCAAGACAGAGAACATGTGATCAGTTTCTCGCCGATTACACTTCTCCTGCAACATCCAAAACCTACAAACTTGCAACCACTGTCCACTCCATCTACCTCCAGCCTGCAAACCACATAAGCAGCCCCAGGACAAACCAGAAGGCCAGATATAAATTACCAAAGCCCCGAGCAACAAGATGCCCACCTTCTTCTTCCATCATCGCATTTATGAGAATAATAAATCTAACAAGTGCACGTCTTGCAAACAATGCACACCTTCATTACCAAGCTCATACAAACAACGCAAGGCCAAGACAACAGAAAAGCAACTCCCCCAACATACAAGGCCAACAATTGCCTGTGTTCTTTCTCTACCCACCACACAAAGACAAAGGGAACAACCGCCAGTCTATCAAGAAGTACAAGAAGTCATTAACATCGAAATAACACATTCTCCAACCACAGGAAAGAAGTTATTCACCAACATGGACAATCCTGAAGTATATGTACAGAATAATGAGGAAAAGAGGAAGAAAAGACAACATGAGAAATGGCACCATAAACACCGTACATCCCCACGCCACTCTACAGCCCAGCCGCATCGCCGCCATGACCAGGGAAGCCGAGATATACGGTTACCATATATCACCCCACCTCCAAGCCACACGGAAACAACCGCCATACAACACCGTACCCCTAGGCGCCTTTCTGCTGCGCAGCCATACCACCGCTAAGGCACTGAGAAAAGGGGGATATATACTCCCGTAGATTTTCATACAGTATCTCAGTTTAGAGCGGTTTCTTGTGGTCGATGGACGCAAGGACAGCTTGAAGATTGAGGGCTCAGTTGAAGAATTGTTCTTGTGGTCGATGGACGGAAAAACAATTGCGATACTGAAGTCACTCGCCAATAATAATTGTTTGAAGTGGCTATCAACAAGGCTGGTTTATTAGACTCTTTGAAGGAAGCTAACTAATATCCTCCCCTACCCCAACCCCGGCGCTATTGTGGATATAAGTACGCTACCGAAGGACGAGTAGCATTTATCCGGGATAGACCAAACCGCAAGAAACTCATCAACCCTCAGTTTTGCATCAAAGTTCTTTCAAAGACCAGAGTAGTCAGGAGTTCACTCCTGCGTTAACTCGATTCTATTTTACCTTTGCGATGGCTAGGTAGATAGTATTCAAGGTCCCAATTCAAGAACTCGAGTAAAACTGTGCTAACCCAGTTACGACATGACAACCCCCCCACGGCCAACGCATCTACCGAAGATTGGATTACTTATTCTACACACCTAAAGTGAAGTTGTTATACCTACAAGTTATAGAGGATCTAACTGTGGAAAGAATATATACTTAGTGTCTTCTCAGAGATAGAGTATACAAAGATCAAAAAGTGGAAAGTAGTCAAAATATATCTACCGGGTATATATAAAGAAGTATTCTAGAAACATCGGATACGAGCTTATGCAAAAAGCTAGAGAAAGGAAGTACTAATGAAACCCAAATAAATCAGGGAAGTACTGATAATAATTCTGGTAAAACAAATAACAAATAAATTCAAGTTAACTTATGCGTAAGCACCATAGTGAATTAACAGAGAAAATAATTACGTTCAGCTTCCAATCCAGAATAACTCTACGCGGGTAAAAACCAAAAGTTCACATATATAATTACTACGTAGCCTTTCTAAGCACAAGTGTAAATCCTCGATTGAAAGGAGTGCTATTCTTATCTCTGAAATAAATACAGGACAAGTGTAATCTTTCAATTAGAAAGTGGTCCCCCATACTCAATTAGAGATTACATAGAATAATCCAGTCTTACGAGTCAGACGTAGTGGAGTCCCGTTCGTGCATCTATTATTGTTGTTCTTGACCATTTTGTTCTAGCCTTACGTGTGCGATATTCTTGTGCCAATAAATGGAATATGAATGCACGTCTTGTGATAATTATCCTCTATTTTCTGTGTCTGTGGTAAAACTTCGCCAGTTAGGAAGAACCTACTTAATCAAACCAATCAAACCCCAGTAAAAACCTGGCATAACAGTTACAGGTTACTATCTTCATATTAAACTTAAAATAGGCGCATATGAATAAGTAAACACGATATTTATCGTAAAATGACTATTATAGGCAGGAATGGAGCTTAATATTGCCGCCCAGAACTGTGGTGTTCACTACACCCTGCACGCGCCGGGTTAAAGAGTATAGCTCATGCAATATCCCATTCCATTATATCACTGTCTAAAGCACATTAACCCTTTCCCTGCGGGAGACGTTCCCTAACGCCATGGCAATTTACAGCAATCTACAGGCTTTAAAAGCCTCCCGCAAGGGAGCGGGAATGCGACAGGCCACACGTCCTTCTCCCAGCAAGGTGGCCGTGGCACTGAAGGCTCTGAGTTTGAGTCTGGCTAGCTAGACATTAGAGAGAATTGCTCATTTTAGCGAATGTCTATGGTAGCGCTGCGGGTGAACCCTGCGAGCTACGAAGCTCTTTTTGGTGACGTTTTGAAGCTATTTTCTTCTAGTTTTCACCTGAATACATTTAATTTCATACAGCCACTTGCCTAATCCATCAGGAGTGCCTGAATGAGCAGAAGAATGAGAAAGCAAGGAATCCATACGAGTGAATGAAATTCTGGAGGGAGATGAGTCACTACTGACAGAGCTAAAGTAGAGACCTAAATGACTGGCAACTGCCTCTGAGTCAGCAACAGACTCGCCATCAACATGAAGCACAGGAGAATGGGGAGGTAAACGCTTGCCCGAAATCTTGCGAATGCGTTTCCAGACAGACTGAAAAGGAGTAAAGGATGTAATGGAGGAAACATAGGACATCCAACTTGACGTTTAGCAGACCTGACTGCGCGCGCAGACAGAGGAAGGCAGACGCCTTACAAAAAAGAAAGAAAGAAAGAACGATCATGAGCGGGAGTAAAACGCTTACGACGAAAGCTCTTCCAAGAAGCCCGTTTAATGTGGAGAGCCTTGGAGCAGTCCAGAGACCACCATGGAACACATTTTGACGTAAAAGGACGGGAGGTCCGGGGAATAGAGACTAAGGCAGCACTCAAAACAGTGACCAGAAAAAAGGCCAGCAAATCATGTCTATCTATTGCCTGACGCCGTGATCCCCGAAGGGGTGGCCACGAACGAACCGCCCCCAGTCAGTCGACGCCCCTCCCCCCAACCAGCACCGCCCTCGTTCATGTACTTCCTCACTCCATCCTTCCACCTCATATTCGGTCTACCTCTCCCTCTCTGTCCCTCCACCTCGCTCTCGTACACCCTCTTAGTCATTCTCTCGCTTTCCATACGTTCCATGTGGCCGAACCATCTCAAGTTGTTCCTTTTCACACTTTCCAGCACATCTACCTCCACACCACACCTCCTTCTTACTTCCTCATTAGTCTGTCTATCCCTCCATGTAACTCCGCACGCACTCCTTAACCCGGGAACTGCTGGGAGACTCTTAAGAGTTCCCCTGGCGGACTGCTGGGAGACTCTTAAGAGTGAGTGAAAAAAAAAAATCAACTTTTGACATCGAAAAAAAAATATTTTGTTTATTTTTATTTTTTTATTTTTTTATTTTTTTTTGGCCCCTGGGCCATGCAAAATCTCAGTCCTCTACCTCCCCTCCTTCCCCACTTTCCTCCTCTCCTTCAGTTATCACCTATTTTCCCTGTTATTCCCTTATTCTGAGGTATATTTTCGTGCTAACATTAGCGAGTTGCAAGCAGGGTGTTGTCATCACTGATGGCAAGCGAGTGCAAGAGAGAGAGAGAGAGTATCGATCGACTGTGTCTCAGTGGCCTTGGGGAAATTGGGGGGGAAGAAGCTTGCCTCACCCATACATTATACAACTCGCGGGCTATATCTCCGATTTTGACCATCCAAACGCTGTTTTCACTCGTTTTATTGTTGTTTCAGGTTAATACCTTTATAATCAACCCATAATAGGCGCATATGGATAAGTATTAATGCTATTAATGGTACAATGAATATTTTAGTGACGGAAACACCTCAAATACGTCAGCACAGGGGGACGTTTCCAATTACCCCCATGCGCACTTGTTAGGTTAAGTAATTCATTTCCACTGCTCTCACTCTTGGTCGGAGTCTCTCAACCAACGTTCATGCTTCGCTTCCGTAAGTCACTGTCGGGATTACCACACTGTCATGCAAGGACTTCTTCACTTCCATACTGACCACCCTATTTCTTGTTACTGATTTTAGCGTTCCTACAACCCTCTTCCCCTGTTGTACCCTCTCCCGCACTTCTTCATCCATAGTCCCATCTTTACTCAACACACTGCCCAGATACTTAAAAGAGTTGACGATCTCCATAGCCTGACCGTTCAGCTTCACCTCACACTCTGTGACTTCACCCCTTTCGAAGACCATAACCTTGCTCTTCCCCGTATTTACCTTCAAATTCCGTTTTTCGCACACTGTTCCAAACTCATTTACCAGACCCTGCAACTCCCATTCATTATCACTCATCAGAACTGTATCATCCGCAAACAGCAGTATAGGTAGCTTCCACTCAATTCCCTCCCTTTTCAGCGATACACCAACATCCACTGCTCTTGATAGGATTTCTTTCATGACTCCATCCATATATACAGTAAACAACCACGGGGACATCACACACCCCTGTTTCAAACCAACATTCAGGTCAAAGAACTCGCTCTGCTCACTCTCCACACGTACTGCCGCCTTTGCACCCTCATACATGCTCTTCACTGCTTTCAGCAACTTGCCCTCTACTCCGTATATTCTTAGTACTTTCCACAAACCTTCTCTATCCACCCTGTCATAGGCCTTCTCCAAGTCCATAAAGGCAACATACACCTCTTGTTTCTTCTCCACAACACAATTCAGGGTAAAAATCTGATCTACACATCCTCTTCCCTTCCTAAAACCTCCCTGCTCGTCGCCTATCCATTTCTCCGTTCTCACTCTCACTCTCTCAATCACTACCCTACTGTATACCTTCCCTACTACGCTTAGAAGACATATTCCTCGGTGGTTACCACACACTCTTCTTTCCCCTTTGCCCTTATATAGGGGGACTATTATGCCAGTCTTCCAGTCATCGGGTGCACTCCCCTTCTCCCATGCTAGTTTGCACATTTTCCATACCCATTCTATCACTATCTCACCACCATACCTCAACATTTCCCCACACACTCCATCTGTTCCTGGTGCTTTCCCCAACTTCACTCTTTTCATGGCTTCCCACACTTCTGACCTCCTGATCCCCACCTCCTCCTCCACTACTTCTCTTCTTCTCCCTCCCATACCATATCCAGCTATGTTTGCTGGCTCTTCATTCCTTACATTTAGCAACTCACTGAAGTACTCCCTCCATCTTTCGACTCTCTCGAGCTTCTCGGCTAGAATTCTCCCATTCTTATCTTTCACACCCTTACTGTTTCCCTTTCTACCTTCCCTAACTTTCTTGACTTCTTTCCAGAACAGTTTCTTACTCTCCCTCCATTTTACACTCAGATTCCTTCCAAATTCCTCATCTACTCTTCTCTTCCTTTCCTTCACCACCCTCTTACTCTCCACGTACCTCGCTCGTTTCTGTCTCTCGGAATCTTCATTCCCTCTACTACCCAACCACTCTCTATATGCTTTCTTCTTTTCTTCCACAGCTATTCTTACCTCTTCTGTCCACCATGTACCTTTCACTTCCCTCCCTCCACACACCTCCTCACATGCTGCACAGATCTCATCCTTAAACACCTTGCTCATCTCCTCCACTTCCTCCATAACTTCCAGGTCGAACCCACCTAGTCGTCTTTCCACTGCTCTCCTGTACTCCTCCCTGACTTCCTCCTGCAACCTCTCCACCCTCCTCACCATTCCACCCTCCTCTCGCCTCCCTCCAGCTCTCCTCACCCACTTCTTTGTATCCTAACTATTAGGTAATAGTAGGTAATAAAGGACTCCAATGCACGACCACGTGAGGTAACGACAGAATCACCCCACAGGGTGTGCCTACAATTATAATCACCAAGTAATAAAAACGGAGGAGGTAGCTGAGCTAAAAACATGGTAAAAGAATAAAAATCGATGGGAACAGGAGAGAAATAGAGAGAAACAACCGTAATCCAACGACCAAGAAAAACCTTAACAAAGGTGCAAGGGAGAGAAGTAGGGCAGGAAAATTCCTCATGAGGAACAGAGTGGTGAATCGTCCGAAAGAGAATGAGGTGAACTAAGAAAACAGTAGCCAGGAACAGGAACCGGAGGAGAGTGGTGATGGGCTGGTCTATCAGAATGAGAACTGAGCGATCTCTGCCATACCCATAGCTTACTCTGACTGTTCCTTTTACTGTACTTATATATTTTCTAGATCTCAAGTGACGGCGTCTCTTCCGTGGATTGACCTCCCAATCTACCAAGATTGAAAGCCAAAGCGTCACATTTTTCCTTTGCCCCTCAACTTTCTCTTCATAATTGCTGAGGGACACAGGGCCCTGGGTGTGGCTTTGGTTTCCCGGGCATTTCCGCACCCTCCTCAGCTCCCTGCCATGGAGTGGCTTCGGTCACCTAGGCTTTATTGAGGTCAGCAGGGAGGGTTCTGTGCGGGCGCTCTGTTATGGCCTTGGGGCTGTTCGGCCAGGCAGCTTGGGGAACAACAACAACCGGAGGAGAAAGAAGAGTTTCCTGGAGACAGACAACCTTAGGGGAATGAACAAAGTAAAAAACGCAAATAGTCTCTCTAAGGAGAAAAACTGCGAAGGTTCCATTGCAAAATGGACATACCAAAAAATACTAAAAAGAAAGTACAACGAGAAAAGAAGCTTTAAAAGAGAGAATAAAAAGATATATACTATACAAATATATATCAGAGAGGCAGAACAAATACACACAGAACTAGATGAACAAGGGAGGAAAACAGAAAAACAAGGCAAAAACAAAGAGAAGAAACGAAAAAATAGAAGAAAACAAAGAAAGGCAAAAATAGAATACATCAACAAAATTAACACACAAGTGGGAAGAAAATATATACACTATATACAGCACAGATTCACAAAATACAGTAAACACCATGAAATACGCATACACACAAGAGGAAAAAAAAAGATACAAAGAACAATAAAAAATAAGAACAGACTTATGCACAAGAAAATACTTAAGGTTAACGGTGAGAAATAATAGAAGGAATGGGGAGTGAGAAAGAACAAGGAGGTAGAGGGGAACACTGATAACCAGGTGGCATAGGGAGGCTTAATAAGGAAGGAAAAGAGATAGGAGGGCTAGAGGGAGAGGAAGGAAGGTTAGTGGATAGAAGGGAAGAGGAGGGAGGGGGAGGGTCGGGAGGATGAGGAACGGGTAGGAGAGATCTGGAAGGGGGAAGGTCGGGGGAGGGAGTGAGAGTGGTAGGGGAAGGTCGGAGAGGGGTAGGGGGAGCGTAGAAGGGATGGGATGAACATCGGCAATAGGTTGAGGATGAGAAGAAAGAATATATTCCTCAATCTTGGGCAAAGATTCAAAGGATAAGTCTAACGAATCGGCAGAGGGAGGAGCGGGAGGCTGGATACAGGAAGAAGAAAGAGAAGGAGGAGGAAGCTTTTTCTTCTTCCCACAGGGACTCGGGCTCCGTACACTGTGGAGGTGGTCCCTGCACTTAGAAGATGAGGTGGGAGAGGAAGAAAGGGAGGAACAGGGCAAATGTTTCAAAATCAGTTTGGTAGAGGAGATAGGAAGATGGGAGGGAATCTTGGAACTACGAGACGAGGACAGAGGAAGAGGACGAGGGGGAGGCTTCGGACGAGAACGCTGGCGGATGGGGCGTTGAGACAAACCGGAAGAAGTGAGCGAGGAAGAGCATTGGAAGGAGGGGGAGTGGAAGTAGGAGTAGAAGAGTTAAGAACAGAGAAAGAGTTAGATAAAGGTAGAGAACACGAAGAGACAGCAAATGGGACGGTGGAGATAAGAAACTGAAGGAGTAGAAGAAAGACGAGAAGAAAGGACAGATGACGGAACCGACGAAGCAGAGCAAGAGGAGGACGAGGGAGGCGCAACGGAGGGGGCGGAAGAAGAGGAGGAGACGGGAGGGCGACATATAACTTTTGAAAACGGATAAGGCGAGAAGCCCAGGCGGCGAGCTTCCTGACGAGCTGTAGAATGAGAAAGGCCGTACTTCGTCTTAACCCTCATGGCCCGGGCAGGCCCTCCAAAGGACACCACGAAATAAGGGCAGGTGCCCGGGTGTCCTTTCAGGACTTTTAAGCTTGAAAGCCTATTCAGCTTGGTCTGAACACCGTGCGTCCGACGCATGTAAACAAAGTCGACCGCACCTCCGAAAACAAGGAGAAGACTCGTTTGTTATTGTATGTCGTTGTTTCAGTAGTGAAAAGATCGTCGTATTGCTAACATCGCCTGAAAATGCTCTCCACTGAAATCGTCATCACAACTGAACCAGTTGACTTAGAGAGCTCTACTCAACGCCAGTCTACAGATTGGAACCCGCACTACATTTATAGATGCGTGGGAAATTTCTAGCAGTTAAAATTAACTAAAATACGGTAGCCTAGGCCTAGACGTTTTTTGGCCAGATCGCCCGGGTAGCCCACCCTGTCCTTTGGAGATACAGCCCGGGCCAGGAGGGTTAAGGATCGTAACTTCAGACTCGAATTTGTATACGGGACAATCTCGGGAATCGGCAGAGTGGGAGCCCTGACAGTTTAGGCAGGATCGGATCGGAGACCGGCAGTCACCAACGAGATGGCTAGATTGTGCACAGTGCGGGCACTTCTGGCAGTCGGGAGTGGAAGAGCGACAGTACTTCACAGGATGCCCAAAGCGCCAGCAACCGTGACACTGCTGAGGACGGGGAAGGGACTCGGTGACGGATAGGCGAGTACCACCGACAATAATGTGAGATGGGAGAGAATGACCATCGAACATGATTTTGGCGATATTAGCGGGATGGCGGCGACTGTTGCGAGGTGGGATGGTGTAACAGACAATACTAACCACAACATGGTCTTGAGCAACAATAATACTTTTAATAAGGTCGGCGCAATCCGCGAACTGCCGACCACCGAGACGGATGGAAGGAGGGATCAGGACAGTACCTGTACAAGAGTTCAGCCGTTGGTCTTTAAGGGCTGGGATGGAATTTCCCATGGCAGCAGCCTGACGTTTGTTCTGGACCGTAACTAGTCGGGCATCATCATGGCGGGAGTGGAAGGTGACATCCCTGCCCACCTGCTGAAGGAGACACAGGTGGACCAAGAAGTCATCTCCAGCAAGAGGAGCTGAGGCAGGGACAGAGAAGAATTTAATAAAGTCAGAAAGGGCACAAAGAGAGAGGATAAAGGTAGAACAGAAGAACGAGGGCGATGAGCGGAAGGAACGGGAGGAGAAGGAAAAGAAGAAGAATGTGGAATGGGTGGTAGATACGGTTCATAAGTAATGATATGAGAGGAGGAGGAAGAAACGGAGGGAGTGGGCGAGGACGAGGGAAGAGGAATGGAAGAGGAAGCAGAGGAGAGAGCGAACGACTGAATGGAAGAGGGCTGATCAGGCAGAAGGCGTGGGACACGGAAGAGGTCAAAGGGGCAAGAACTGAGTCAGTGGCTAGTGAGGGAGTTAACTTAGAGGAGGTAGACGTGCCAGAGAACTTGACACGACTAGGCTCGGTACTGTATTTGGAGCAGAGGTCGGATGGTTGTCCAAGGACAGTGCAGGGGCCGGTAAAGAACCCGGTATAGTGGCAGGCAAAGAGCTACCACCATCCGAGGGGAGGACGGGCAAGGAAGGAGAGTCACACACTAGTCATATTATCCACACCAGCGCCGGTGATCGAAAATCCAGAGGAAGTCTCCATAAGACAAAGGTATCATGATTCATCCGGGACAAGCTCCACACCCACCACGGAGCCAAGAATTAGAGGACTTGGTATATGCCCTAGGAGTCTAACCCAGATATACACCCCGACCCACAGTGCCTTATGGACGGTCAACTTGTCAGCTTCGGGTCCAGCACAGAGGGCGAGATTTGACGGTAAAAGTTTCCCCTAGTGCGGGCACGTCAGGTACTACAGTTCTACGGGTGGAAGGGAAGGCCGTCCACATCCACCCTCCATCGAAGTATAAAGAGCAGTCCAGCCGTCAACAATAGAAGGAGGGGAAGCAAAGAAAAGGACAAAGGTAGAGGGGGGGAAAAAAAAAAAAAAGACAAAAAAAAGAGGTACCTCGCAGGCCTCTGTAAATCAACGAGGAGGGAGGTCTTAGCCCACGAGGTCAGCGGAGCTCCAATCCTAAAAAGGTCTGTGTCCCCCCCAGGAACAGAGACCACCGGTCACGCTTCAAGCCCCGCCGCCGCGACAAGGTGGCTCCCTAAAGCGGGCATCACACTGGGCCAAATTCTTGCCATTCTCTGATCTACAGTCTCCGTTTCCAGTCAGTAGCGCCGGCAAATTGTATCACACACGCCAAGCGTCCTAGCTGCGTGAATCTCCGACACAACAATAACAATGTCCGACCTTAGCCTATATTGGTCCGTTTCACCTATACTGTAATGAATAGTAATGTATAGTTGTTGTTGTTGTTGTTCCCTAAGCTGCCTGGCCGAACAGCCCCGAGTCCCTGAGAAAGGCCATGGCCACGATCGGGCTTTCCCACAGAGCTCTCATTGAGTGTAGATTGTGTTGTTGGCGTAAGTGGTTGTGTGAAATGCAGTCTTCTATGATGTGTTTAATGGTGTGGGGTGCTGTGTGTAATGTATAGTAATATGGATTTACAACTACAATTATAATGCAATATGACTCGATCTACACGTTAGCGTAATTTGTTTTAAATTTGAAGTTTATGAGGAAATCTATATTTTGAACTTCTCGGAGGTTTTCGAATGTTTTCAATTCATACCAATCGCCGTGGCGTAGGCTATAGAACAATGGTTATTTACTAGCTGAAAGTGGTTTAGCTATGTTAGCATTAATTCACCTTCAAAATTGTTTGTCTACCAGCAACCCTTCTCACAATCAAAACACTTAATTTTGTAGCAAAATATATATTTCGATCGTTATATTGTGGTGTTTCACTTAAACTGTAGAATAATATGGATTGATATTGACAAACTTTGTGTAATAAGACCCAATCTATACGTTCATGTTGCTATGTTTTGCGTTTGAAGCTTATATAAGTAGCTATGAGGAAGTTTTTCGCAAAATATAGGCTATAGCCTGACGGAGCCCCTGTCGTTACCTCAGCACTAAGCGACCGTTTATATTGTGCTGTTTCACCAATAATTTAGAGTAATATGAATTTATATCGACAATTATATTTCAATATGACTCAATCTACAAGTTTGCATTATTATGTTTTATATATGAGGAAATATTTTGAACTTTCGGAGGTTGTAGAATGCCTGGTATAATCCTGTGTATGCGGGTAGAATTATATTTATCTCAATAATTTGGTAATGTTACTTTATATTTTTACATTTTACATTCATAAATAGTCCACTAAAATACTAGGTTAGGTTAGGTTAGGCTAGGTTAAATATATTGTTCAATGATTCTTAGTAAATAGGCATCTGAAAAACAGTTCCTCCTGCTACACAACCGAATGTTTTCGTTTCATACCAATCGCCGTGGCGTAGCCTAGGTATAGGAAGTAGTTATTTAGCTGCAAGTGCATGTGTAGCTATTTTATCATTAATTTACTTAGTTTATGTCTATCCGCAGCCCTTCTCACGATCAAAACACACAATTATGTAGCAAAATATATATTTCGACGTCATATACTTGAGATATCAATGAGATTAAATGCGAGCTGTAAAGAGGCTGACAATCTACCGCCGTCAAAAGATGGAGCTTCCCACCCAGTGCGGGAAGCATCCTAGCTCGTTCAAATGGTGAGATTTGTGCTGGAGACTGGCGGTAGCTCCATTTTTTGCGGTAGAATGGCGAGAATTGGCCCAGTGTGATACCCCCTTTACGGCGGGGCAAAAACCAAGCAAAATCAGTGTAACTGCCTAATCATTATCCATGCAAATATGGATAAGGCCTCTCTGAAGGCTAAAGATTTCAGCTTTCTTTATTTTATTGGCATCATATACTGTAGTATATTTAATGAAAGGACAAACGGCATTATGCTATACAAAGTCAACAAAACATTCCTCAATTTGATTGCATTGGCCATATTTCCTCCTAAAAACTCCACACAAATGCATGCACACTAGCATATCTCCACACACACACACACACACACACACTAGTACGTAACAAGCTTAAAAAGTATGGTATATCAACTATTGTTCCCTTTCTAATACATATATATGGTATATATAAAAGCTGACTGAAGAAATACTATTTCTGTATTAAAGATCGTAAACCTCTAATTATAACAGTACAGTATATTACATCAGTACAGTATTAGGATATAATCTTACAGTATAAATATATAAATACTTGATATTGTAAGAATTATCTAAAAGAATCTAAAAAGTGAAAAGTTTTTTGTAAATGTACAAGTAATAAATTAAACTGAAATGACAAATTGATACTTTACCTGAAACTTCAAAAAGTATTTAAAATAAGAGCAACCACAGGTCACAGAATGAAAAAAACAAGAGAAGCAAATACTTAATCAGCTGCTATGCCATCCACTTCTTGATATCAAACTTAGTGATGTTCTTAACCCTTTCAGTATACTGTACAATGACAAATTTTCATTCTATTCTGGCTTCAGACTATTTAATAAAGTTTAGGAGAGACTTAAGGTATTTGAAGTCAAAACATATTATTGCTTTAACTGCTAGAGATCCCTCCTAAGCTTTATAAAATTTCAGTGTTAGCAAGAAAAAAATAAAGACTTCATATTATTGAAAGGGTTAAACAAGAAGGAATTCACTCTTCCACCACTGATATTTTCAACAGGAGGGGGGGGGGGGGGGGGGTGCACCCCTCCACTGCTTACAGACTAGGGCCCAGTAACAGACAGCAATACACAATAGTACCAACGGTTGACTTACTAGAAGACTGGGTTCATTACCTCGTGTGTGTTGCACATTAACCCTTTCACTCAGACACCATTATTTGTTGTTTTATTGTAGCTACTATCTCCAGACAATTTTATTAAATTTAAAAAATCCCCAACAGATTTAGAAAGTTAATATAGATGTGTTTAACACCCCAGCCGCGGGGCCCCACATATGTCGGGCGAGAGAACCATGGCCACCCCTGCGGGGCCCAACAATATCCGGGCGGGATGTTGAGCACATTATCGGCTCTGAGAGAGAGTCCACGCGTTGGGAGGACAATAGGTGGGCCCTGACCGCTCGGCATGGACCGAGTGAGGTGACTGAGCTCCCCACCACAACATTCCACACCCCTCACCTCACGAGGCAAGGATTTTTTTTTTGAGAATTTACCGTATTTTAGGGTTTTTGCCCTCGTGTTGCGCAATTGTTGAAAGAGACCCCGTGGTCATACAAGGATGATTCAGGTGTCATTGGAAAGCTCTATTATCGCCCTTTCACGGATACATAATTGTATTACGCTCTGGCTCTTGTTTATGCATGAAAAAGAGCATGGAATGAAGCTCGTTTAGGGTAAATATGCCCGCCAGGCATGTAGTAGAAGTTACAAACATCCCAGTTTGACAGGGGTTAAAGCCCCCTTCACACACAATTTTTTATTCCAACTGCCCCCGATTTTTCCGAAAATATATTGAAAGTTTGCAAAGTTGGGGGCAATCAGGACCAAAAACCACATGTGTGTAGGAGGCTTAAACCTAGATGCCTTCCTAAACTGAGTAAAATCATCTGGCAGTAGCATTAATAAAAAAAAGAGGTGGTCTGATTGAAAGGGTCAAGATTGAAGCTCCTTGTCTGCAGGTGTGTGGCTCCGGAACTGTAGTCCACAATACATCACACTTAAACAACTTACTGTCTTGTATTATCTTCCAAGGAGTTTGACGGTGATACTCGGCTGCTTCCTCGACGATTGATGGCAACTCTTACTACATAAGTTTGGTTTATTTGTTCAGGATATGTTTTTCTTTTTTTATCACATATGAGTCCAGATAACCTATGAATTGTTTTGCAACAATATGTAACTGGTTTCTTGCTATACACCAAAGTTGACTTCTTTTTTCTTATATTATATATATATATATATATATATACAATGGTCCCTCTCATTTAGCGATTTCGTTAGTCTCGCCAAACCATCGCCAAAAGTGAGTTTCGCCAAATGCGAATAGTACTTTAAATGGGAAAATTATCCACTAGTCTTTGACTAGGTCCGAGTTCACCCTTTTGGGCCTTTTCAAACCGCCCGCCATGCGCATCGTCGATCGCCGACACACTCGGCGCCGTCTGTTTACCGGTACTCTGTTTTTGCTAGAAGACATAGGCCTAGCCTATATATCTCCACAAAGAATTGACCTAACCTAGGTTAAATGTATATCAGGCAGCAGAATTCATTGTTATCTTGTGAATAGTCTTATTGATAAGGAATAACCACATAACCTTAGCAACAAGTTGTGAATAGTCTCATTGATAAGGAATAACCACATAACCTTAGCAATAAGTTGCTAAGTCACTAGCTAGCCAGACAAAGAAATGGTCTAACCTAGCTTAGATATATATCAGGAGGCATAAATCACTTTTACCTTGTGAATGGTGAAGACTAGAATTTTCTATACCAACTGATTGAGCAAAATAATGAAATTGGTTTTGGATCCGTGGTCACTTCTTTGATTAATTTTATTTATCGATTGGGCCCCTGAGTCAGCTGATGCGCACGTGTGTGTTTGTGTGTCGCGGACTGTTCGGCACAATAAACAAAGCAAAACACAAGAGATATGAGGTTCACAAATCGGTTTGGTCAAGATTACTCTGTTAATATACGTTTATGAAAAATACCTGGGATATTCTCGCTATCCAAGCACCTCAGTTAGGGTTTTGTGAGTAGGCCTAAGCCTATCTATAGCCTAGCCTCGGCCTAAGAGTAACTCTCAATACGGCGCTCTACTGTAGCCTACATGAAACATTAACAGCAATAAAAAAGACAATAGATAATAGATAACAGATTTTATTTACCATGAATTATTTAGAGTTAGGCCTGGTGAGACTAGTTTGCGGGCGGCGCATTCTGGGCCGACGCCATTCCGTGACGTCAGCATTCTCGCCTAAAGTGTATTTGAAGCGCCAAATTCAGATTTTGGTACCATATCCAACCTATCGCCAATACTGTGTTTTGCCAAGCTGAAACCCGCTAAACGTGAGAGACCACTGTATGTATGTGTATATATATATATATATATATATATATATATATATATATATATATATATATATATATATGTATATATATATATATATATATATATAATTACCGGTATATATAATATAAAACATTTTTTTTCTTTAAGTAGCTAATAATAATTGAAAATCATAAAACTACCGTACTCAATAGCGTTGAAAACTATAGGCTATATATTATTTTGTCTTTGTTTTTTCATATCCAATGGCCCCTACCCCAGAGCCTAATTACCTTCAACCAGATGAAACAAAGTAATGTTCAATTTGGATTCAAAGGAGAATAGCAAAGTTGCAACATATCAATTAAGAATATACATACCCACTGTGTTAAAGCTCTCACATAAAAGAATAACACAAAACATTTCACTCCAGTGGCCAACCTTAGTTAAGTTGTCAAACTTGAACAAGGATGGAGCACTCAATGGAAATATCCAGTATGTCTCTCTCTCCCCTCAAGTAATTTTTCAATGTTAGATCTAATATTGGCATTTCACATGGAAATAAATGGTCTACATACATATACACATGTGATGGTATTGATCTAATATTATCTATGAATGAAGATAAAAATTTATTAACAAATGCTTAAACTGTAAATTGGGTGAATCCATTAACATATGTAACATCATGTGAAATGCTAAAATTAAATCAGTGGATATTGCAAAACCTCATTTAACTATTGCACTATCAGTAGTGTTAAATTTTGTGCTTCACTATTCACATGTTAACTTATTGGTAAATGCATCAACATTCCTTACTTATAAAAGATGCCTTAGTTAATTCTGGATTCAAAATATCTGGTAAATTATAATAAATGCTTGTGTTAGTGATGACTATAGCAGAAACATAACAAGAACCAAAGCCTTGCAAAGCAACAAGCACAAAGATAATATGCTAAAGATATAACTTATAAAAAAAATTGTGAGTGTTGTGTAAATGGGTGTCCTGTTGTCTCAATTAATATGGATTCCTCATAGTATAACTCAACATCAGTGTGACATCTTCAATACAACTAACACTAACTTGAAATTAATAGAAAATATTAGTGCTTTAATTATTCTAATGTATAAATTCTTCATGATAATTAATAACCAAAAATAACCATATAAATAGATATATAAATGAACTGAAGCAAATATTTGAAACTGCTGACAAACGTAGCTGTCATAAGAATTGCAACTTGAGAAAATAAGTTGCGCCTCAATGCCTAAAAAGAATAAAACTTAAGGCGGATCTAGCATTAGTATAATTTCAATCAGTATATATACAGCACAATAAATAAAAGATTGTTAAACTTAAGGGAGTAATCAACAACTAAACATACAACTGCATTCAAGTATAATATAGGGATTATTCCTCACTCCTCAAAGAGACCTAGGCGACAAAAATTTGCAGTAAAAATCGATCTATTATTAGACAGCACTTTTTTTACCCTTTCAGCCAGATGTCAATTTATCCTCTATTTTACCTCCAGAGAACAACTAAATTTAGGAATTACAGTACCTGCCAAGAGTTAATCTAGATAATAAATTCTTGAGGTTATTCCTAAGTTGAGCAAAATTCTCTGGCTGTAGTATTAAACAAGTATAATAATTATCATAATTATGATTGAAGAGGTTAATACCATAGAACTAGTGTTTACACTTCTTTGCTTTGACCCTGGTCTGAGGTTATAGTTGCAATGAATTATATCAGCACTACACTAGTAGTCTAAAAATGTAAATGTTTAATTTGTTTCAGTTCATTAGGGATTCACGGAAGGCTACTCTTGTGCAGTATCATGTGCAAGGGTTGTGGATAAAGGACTAATATCATGAGTTAGGTTTATTATACTTAACCTACTGTAGAACCTGGTCTATCTTTACTTACTTTTACCTTACTAAACTAATCCTAAGAGCTAACCTAGAACCTGTCCCCTAATGTCACGTGGGGGTAAGGGCTAAAGCGTTGTTTCCACATAGCGATTTTGATTAGTTCTTGTCTTTATATTGTCTCATCCCAGTTTTGGTTTGTTTATTTTGCAAGCTATACATTTTAATACCTTAGCTATGATTATCTAAAAATGGAATTATAGCTTGAATCAAGAAGTATTCCCTATGCCAGCTGGTAAATTATATATAGTTTGAGAATCTCCAGATTACACTTATTTAGCAGTTACCCAAGAATAAAGTGAATGTCTTAAATAAGATTGAAACCGCAATTTGTCTTTTGTGTATGAATGCATGTACCCTACTGTATTATTGTTCAAGCTCAATAAGTTAGCTAAGGATTTTATATTTATTTTCAGGAGCCAATACTGTAGTAACCCACTGGATGATATGGACACACGTTGTAACATGTATGCCTGTGGGTGTGTGGGTTTTTTATTTTTTTTTTTCAAATTAGCTTACTGTATGCAATCATGGCACAGTACATAATTTATTAAGTGTTATTTTTCTATGGTGAGAGTACTGGTAAACAAATTAACCACAATCACATTCTTAGTTGTTTCAAGAATAGCAAACAATAATAACTATCTGCCATGTTATCAAATCAATTATAGGTAAATTAAAATATTTTAATTCAATTTATATTACAGTATGCTATTTGAGGATTAAAAATATGATATGGTACTTGGCCAATTTATATTATTTAGTGATAATACAAGAATTTAAATAAATACACACTTGTCAAAAGACTGGCATAATTGTTCTAAGTTATGAAAATTATATGCTGAAGAGATTAAATTAAAAATTACAAGATAAATACAAAAGACATGGCATGAAAAACAACTACTTCTCTAGAAGCATCTTATGAAGTTGACAGTGAAGGTATCCAAATATTAATAAAAGCTATGCTGCTCACAAATAGCATATGCTACAGAACAGTGACTTGCGCATAATATTTCAGTAGTAGCATTTATTCTAGGTACCAATAGTATCACATTAATTGTTCAGAACTATTTCCATTTCTTAACTTCAGATCACACTAAAGTATATCCTGCATGCTCTAGTAGAGCATCATCATCTGTAAAAGGGAGAATCAATGTTCATATAACTGTTTTTCAGCCAAACAAAACTACAAAACAGTAAGGTAAACTGGCACAACTGGACATACCTCTCTCCAAGCAGGGGCAGGATCCCATTTGTACTTTCAAAACAAAACAAAGAATTGAACAGTAGTAAGGCTTACCTGCAGCCTTCCCCCTCTAGCTGGTTGGTGAGCCTGGTCAAACCCAGCCACACACCCGGTTCATACCAGGGAATACAACATACACTCACCCTTCTCAAAACACAAAAACTGAGTAATATCACTTAAAACTTCTCCTATCTAAAACATAGCTATTAAGTAATACACTTGTTTATCTCTAAGTACTTCTTAAGTGACACACATATCTCTTGATATTATGATTACCAACTCTACCCTATGAGCACTCTACTGATATGAAAAATAAATAGGGCTACAATACAAAGGCTATGTTTTAAAATCAACTGAATTACTTTCTCAGCATCCTACTTCCTATGAACTCCTTCAATCAGATGACCCAATTTAAGTTTTATTCCAACTACCATTCAGAATTTTGTTATTCAACTGTCAGGACCTGTCAGAAGGTTAAGTTGAGCAAAATTGTCTTACTGTAGCAATACTAGAGTTTAAAAATGGCCATTTGATTTAAAGTATTAAGTACAGATGTAGCTGAGGGTTACTTTACTTTTGTTTACCTATCTGCTACACTATCCCTGGTGAACTGTGTGTGTGGGCGGAGAGACACAATGACTCGTCAACTGCTAGACATCTCAGTGGTACAGTCACATTCAAAGTTATGCTACACTGTCATTAATTCAACTTTAGTTTTTCCTCTAGTCACAAACTTAATTGATCCTTGACTCACCCGGACAACACTTTCTGGATCCAAACTTTGTTCAGGTTAGTTTAGGAGTAAATCCTATTTTAAACTAGAGAGAAAACTAAGAAAATATGTGGCTGTGCAACACTACTTTAGAACGCAACTGTACACGTCCTGAACCTGTCGGTTCCCGCTGTACCACTGAGATCCGGGTTCCATTATTGTGCAGTTGATCTACTGTGAACAGACAAAACCAGAACAAGTAGTAAGTACAAACGAGTGACCCACTGACCTGCAGTGTTGCACTCAAATAGCACAACAAGGCAACACAGCAACCCCTGCAACAAGAGAGGAATGTGTCAGCCAGTTTACTTAGCAAGCTTCTCCTATGAATACCATATCAGGAGCACAGAAGCAATGGGAGCAGTGTCAACCTAACTACAATGGATTCAAAATATGGACAATTTGACTATTTATTCGGAGAAACTTTCTGCGCCTAGTTGGCTTTAAATTAACTTAGTTATGGTAGTGATCATAGGGTCCAAAATACTACAGGTATTCTATAAAGTTTATCTGATAAACCATTAAATTTCCTGATAAACCATTAAAATTCCTATAATTTTACAGAATCAATAGATTTAGGCTATGTTAGCACTTTGCTTCCTTTGCTGCTGTGCACCTCATATATTTTGTGGAATCAACAAATTCCTTGCCTTTGGCCTGAAAAAAAAAAAAAAAAGAGAAGTTTAGTTTACAAAGTAGGGAATGACAACGTGATACTTGAACTTGCACACCATTCCTTTATTTTCATGTCTGAATAGCTGTACATGGATGGGACTGTGTACAAAAGTTTCCATGCTAGGCACAAAACATAATATAGGTTTCACTAACTAAATTGGCAATAGGAAAATAATTCCAATTAACCAGTTTGTTTTTGGAATGTGGTTATACAGAGTAATACTCATGAGTCTGTGCAAGAAATAATTATATGGGGTATACATTAGGCTAAATAGACACCATTCTCAGGATCATTCACTCATCCAAGGATTCAACTCATTCACTCCCTTCAAGTCTGAATTCATCTGTTTTCATAGCCAATTGGTACATAAATATTTATAAAGACTTCACTTACATGGCCTACATAAAAAATCTACAAACCTAGTGAATAAAGCTTCTATGCTTGATAACTGATATTTCATTTTAACAGTATTTACAATAACCAATTATCATAAACCAGCCATGAAAGCTATTTACTTTACTCATCCAGAAAACAGTATAAAATACAATTCACTGTATTCCTGATATAAAACTTTACAAAATATTTTCTCTTACAAAAGGAACACTTCCCTTCCTTTTATCTTAGTCTAGAAGATAAGTGCTTATGGACACAAGATAATTAAGTAGATCCCTATATTAAAGATGCTAATAATTATGTATGTTTATTTACATAGTTTAATAGATTGGTCATTAGGTCTTTGCACTTACAATGATGACAACACAGATAGGTGGGAGGGTGCTTCCCTCCCCTGGCCAGCCGGGACCCATGTTTAAAACGTTTAATCAGGTGACACTATTCCGTTTAATTCCTGCTACCTGCAGATGACATTATTTAACTTGGGAAGTGTCAGAATTAGAGGGTTAGCTGAAATCCTGGAAATTCATCCAAAGCTGAGTAAAATAATCAGGCAGTAGCATTAATAAAGTGGAAATTGTTCTCTGCTTGAAGGCCTTAAATGGCCTGGGTCTGTGTCTGCATGTATGTTTATATATGAGTGGCCACAACAGTCTTGGTCCATGTGTGCATCAGTGAGAGTGGCCACAGGTCATTACTATGGGTGAATTTACTGCGGGGCCAGTGGAGCTGGCTGACCTGGCTGTGTGTGTGCTATTATGAATGGCCACAGGTAATTACTGTGGCAGACCTTGCTGTGAGGCCAGTGGAACTGGCTGACCTGGATGTGTGTGTGTGTGCGTGTGTTTGTGTGTAACTTGCCACAGATAATTACTGTGGCTGACCTTGCTGAGGGGCCGGTGGTGCTGGCTGACCTGGCTGACCCCAACCTTGCTGACCCCAGCCCATCCACATGTAACCTGGATTTGGCTGGTAACCATATGGGTACTGTCCATAGGGCATTTGGTTGTAGGACATCTGCTGAGGGTAGTACTGCCAGTACCCCATCTGACCCATCTGGTTGGGGTAGCCTCCACCATTGGGGAAGTTGGCCATGGTAGGCTGAGCTCCATTAGCTTCTTGAGCTGGGTTACTGACTTGATCAACACCTGTGTCTTTACCCCACGAGCACCGGATTATCTGACCATTTAAGTTAGAATTGTGTAGCTCCACGATAGCCTGGCAAGCACTTTCTTTGCTTGTATACTTAATAAAAGCATACCCCTTTTCCTTGAAGATCTTAATTTTTTCTATTTGACCATGTGGCTGAAAAGATTTATGAAGCATTTCCTCAGAGATATCTTGCTTCAAGCCCCCACAAAAGACTGTGGTGTTTGTCGGAGTGGTTTGGTTAAAAATCTCATCATAATTCAGCTTCTTCTGTTCAGGTTTGGATTCACTAGGTGTGTTCGTTGGTTTCCTAGTAGCCCAGCGTGTCTTGATCATTTTTCTGCCCAGCCACTGACCGTTCATCGCACTGATGCTAGTTTCGGCATCCATCTTCTTCACAAACACTACAAAGCCATAGCCTCGTGACTTAAAACTTTGAGGGTCTTTCACTACCTTACAGTCTGAAATCTCACCAAACACCTGGAAGGCCTCTCGTAGGGCCTGTTCATCAATTTCAGGGCTAAGGTCTCCAACATATACATGGTGATGCCTAGTTGTGTCTACTTTAGTGTATTTATTCTTATTACCCTGGCCCGTGGCCCAGTCAACTCTCATTTTTCGATTTTGAAGCATCTTGTCATTCATCATAGTGATGGCATTAAGTGCAGTCATATGATCACAAAACTCTACAAAGCAATAAGGGTCGGTGGTAGGCTCACGGAACATCTTGCAGCTGCGAACCTCACCCAGCTGGCCAAAGAGCATCATGATGAGGTCCTCTGTGACGGAAGCATCCAGGTTCCCCACGTACAGCGTCCGGTTCTGCTCCTGCGCCATCTTGACGTACCTGCAGAACCAACACGTCAGCACCAGTCACACACACATATACTCTAACACACTAAAGCCAATAAAGAAGAAAAACTATACCACAAAAGAAAAATTGGCAGAGGTCGGAAAACTTTATCAAACTTAAGTCTTGGGTCCTGAGTGGAACTTGAAGAAGGGCCCACTAACAGTGATAAGTAACATAAAACAAAAACTACCACCTTGATCTTATCAGGAAAACATTAGGGATAAATATTATACCATAACTAAATTAATAGAACTGTAACTAAATTAATAGAACTGTAACTTAATCAGTATCAAAATACCTTTCTGGCCAATCTGATTTTTTTTTCATAATACAAATACCGTACAACTTCTCTCTTAAGAATTAATTTGAGAAGGGCAAAATACCTGTCTAATAGCATGCTTCTTTTCTTTCATAGTTTATCCAGAATACAGAAGTAAAAGTCTGAACGATCAATGCAATTTGTCCAAACTGATATTACAGTGTCAACTTCCCATTAATCAAAATTCATGGGACTTTTGCAATTTTGGTTAACTGAAAATTTTCGGTTAAAGGGAAGTTTACTCTACCAAAGGCGAAAATATGCCTATACGTATGTACTGTAAGTAATATATCATAAGTAATAAACAAGTACACTCATCCCATTTCTCCTCCCAAATAAGCTCACATCTAGTAAATATAGATTGAGAATATGTATAAATACATATTATGAGGATATTACTTACCACATAGACTTTAATTGAAACCATAGTCATATTTTGCATAGCCTCAACTCATAGTCAGGCTGGTATGCACACTTAGACTCCTGTTTTGATGGTCCCTGGTATTCAATTCCTTCATCATTACCACCAGGCCCACCGTCCATATCACTGAATGCTCTAGAGGCCATAATAAACGCGAGAGATATGAGGTTCAGGCACAAATCAGCAAGTAAAAGGCGGGTGGACTTAAGAGTGTCTGACAAGGGTTGACGACATTAACCCTTGGGATCCGGGAGGCCTCATATGAGGCAAAATGGTAAAAAAAAAAATCGCCGCTATAATCATCAGAACTCGGCAACCACGCGTTGTAGCGACGTCATCTCTATGGCATTCTACAGACAACAAAAAGTTCTACAATTTGCAAAAACATTGACTGCTCTAGGTAGTCTCAATCAGTAGCTACTGAATTATGAAGTTGATTTTACCAAAATTCATATGAGGCCCCCCGGATCTATCTATCTATCTATCTATTGCCTGACGCCGTGATCCCCGAAGGGGTGGCCACGAACGAACCGCCCCCATGCACCTCTGTCCCCAGTCAGTCGACGCCCCTCCCCCCAACCAGCACCGCCTTCGTTCATGTAGTTCCTCACTCCATCCTTCCACCTCATATTCGGTCTACCTCTCCCCCTCTGTCCCTCCACCTCGCTCTCGTACACCCTCTTAGTCATTCTCTCGCTTTCCATACGTTCCATATGGCCGAACCATCTCAAGTTGTTCCTTTTCACACTTTCCAGCACATCTACCTCCACACCACACCTCCTTCTTACTTCCTCATTAGTCTGTCTATCCCTCCATGTAACTCCGCACGCACTCCTTAAGTAATTCATTTCCACTGCTCTCACTCTTGGTCTGAGTCTCTCAACCAACGTCCATGCTTCGCTTCCGTAAGTCAGTGTCGGGATTACCACACTGTCATGCAAGGACTTCTTCACTTCCATACTGACCACCCTATTTCTTGTTACTGCTTTTAGCGTTCCTACAACCCTCTTCCCCTGTTGTACCCTCTCCCGCACCTCTTCATCCATAGTCCCATCTTTACTCAACACACTGCCCAGATACTTAAGAGTTGACGATCTCCATAGCCTGACCGTTCAGCTTCACCTCACACTCTGTGACTTCACCCCTTTCGAAGACCATAACCTTGCTCTTCCCCGTATTTACCTTCAAATTCCGTTTTTCGGATCCCATGGGTTAAAGATGGTGGCCGTAACTTGCGCAAGTGACGAACGGATGTTGGATTCACAGGATTCACAATTTCGTCTCCAAGCAGCAAACACCTTGACAATGGCAATTTCTTGGAGTTCAGTTCACTGGTTTGTTTGTGTTTTCAAGTTTGATGTCGATTCTTTCATGATTTTTGCTCCACTGTATGATAATCCAACAGTGTAATAGCCTACATAATAAAATAGATTTGTAAACAATGGCCACTCAACTCTGTCTCGGAAGCACTCCAGGCGCCCACCTGTGGCAGACTTTTCGGATAGAATCCAAATAGCATCGGTTAATAGAATTTAGCCTCAAATGACAAATGTATCGGTTATTGGAGCATTTCGGATGTCAGACCTTAGGTTAACCCTCTGGGACCGGCTATGCATTCTATAAGTATTCACCGAAACCTGGGTGTTTTGGCCAAAAAACGTCTACGCCTAGGCTACGTATCTTTGTTACTTTGCCTGCTTCAGCATTCCCGCGCATCCCCAAGTGTAGATATGTTTTGTACCTGTAGAATGGCGTTGAGTAGAGCTCTCTAAGTCAACTGGTTCAGTTGTGATGACAATTTCCGTGGAGAGAACTTTGTGGCGATATCAGCCACTTTTCAATACTAAACAATAACACACAGCCACACAAGAACAAGCGACGCCTCTCCTTCTTGTGTTCGGAGATGCGCGGCGTCGGTCCACCGGCTGTTGTTTACATGCGTCGGACGGATGGCTTTCAAAACAAGCTTACAGGCTTTCAAGCTGCCGGTGCCTCAGAGCCCTTCCGTGTTCCTGGCCCTAGTTTATTATGGGTGCCTCAGAGCCCTACCGGGTCTGAGGGGTTAATGGGAAGTGGACTGTACAGTACCTTAACCCCTGGTACCGGGAAGGGCTCTCAGAAGCCCATAAAAAACTAGGGCCCGACACCCGGATGGGTTGCTGAGCTCCATAAGCTTGTTATGAAAGCCGTGCGTCTGAAGCATGTAAACACAGCCGGTCGGAGCGATGCGCACCTACAAGAAGGAGAAGTCGCACTTTTGTTGTTGTTTTGGAGAAAAAGGATTAGTGTTGTTATTGTGCGATTATTGCCGACATCGCATCGAAACTCTCTCCACGGAAATCGTCATTACAACTGAACCAGTTGACCTAGATAGCTCTACTGAACGCCAGTCTACAGATACGAAACAGGGCTACGTTTTGAGATGTGTGTGAATTCTCTAGTAGTTAAAATAACAAAGGTAGGGCTAGCCTATTACAACGTTTTAAGGCCAGATCCCCCGGGTTTTGGGGCTATCCTATAGAAGGCGAGACCGGTCTGTGAGGGTTAACCCGTACAGCCCCAGCGACGCACCTGGCGCGTCGGCGATGTATGTAACGCACAGCCCCAGAGACGCACCTGGCGCGTCACCCTAATTGCGCCGACCGTAACCTCAGGTGTAGCCACTCAAGAGGGCTCAGATTTGTATGGGAACTGTGTACGTATCCCACGCAACCGTGCCGATGGTTGAAAACTCTCAAAGTCCACGTGCGTGCGCGTGAGCGCGCAATAACCTGTTTTTTTGGGGTAATTGCCTTCAATTTTTTACTCTTGTAAAATACGTTTTCGGGGGCTCTGTAGGACCATTCTTTAAGCTTTTTGAGCGTTTTTTCGTGGTTTTTCCTTCATTCCTAACCCATTCGCTATTGTTTCTGGAATAAAAAAAAAAATTGAAAACCGGCCGGGTTCTGGTGAACAAACATTACAAAACTAGCCGGGGCTGGACGGGTTAAGCAAGAAAGTTAAATAAAAGCATTTCGAACAATCTAGTGAAAACAGATTTCTAATATGTTTATCCGTTATCTATTTATTAATTTAATTAACTTTTAATTGACGTAAAGTCAGAATTCACCCCAGTTGACGGTACTAAAAAAAAAATTTGTAACAAGGTTGTCAATACGATACTTCCAGTTATCGACAGCTCTAAAGATCATATGAAAATGTGTTTTAACCCTCAGAAAAACGTAATATAAAAGTATGCTACTAAAATTTAATTTTCGTAACAAGGTAAGAAAAGGTAAGAAACTAAGAAAAATACGGTACTTTCCTGTTATCAACGTACAGTACAATCAAAGCTGAAGATTGCAGAGTAAACATTGTAGACTTCATCGACTTTCTTTCGCCTTCGTATTATCGAGAAATTTTTTTTTTTTTTTTTTACTAAGGGATTAGTAACCAACCAGCGGGGGAATGGGGGCAACAGCCCCCACCCATAACACTAGGATACGTTAGGTAAGGTTGTTAGGTTAGGCTAATGTCTTCCCCACTATCGGGGGGAGTGTCTCAACATCGATCGAAAATGGGAAAAATAGGTTTTTCCGAGATTTCTAATTACTGTACTGTAATGACAAACACTACAGTTTCTTACAGTAGATCCTCTGGAAAAAGGCAAACTAGGCCTGTGTATCCAGCTCAGTGCCAGTACTTGCACTGCTGCGGTCGTTCACGGTGTTGGCGGCGGCGGTAGCAGGCGCAACATTTTTACTATTCTGTATTTTTGCTTTATAATCAAACTTCAAATCTTGTCTTCCACATGCTTTATCAAGATTACTTTCAAACTCACTTATTGATTCGGAATCGACTACGTACTGGGGCAGTGCGTTCCACTCTATCAATTTTCAAGCCTATTTCTTTCTTTGTAAATTTTCTTAGAGTGTCCTCTCGTTCTTGTTCCCTCCCGCATCAAGAAGATACCTTCACGCACATCCTCATCATACATTCCTGGCACTATCTTAAAAGTCTCTATCATATCCCCTCTCTTTCTCCTATATGCCAGTGTCGGAAGCCCCAGCAGTGTCCTCAACCTCTGCTCATAGCCCGCGTTCTTCAACGTTGGTACTAGTTTGCTAGCTCTCCTCTGCACTTTCTCCACTACTTCAATATCTTTTACCATATATGGAGCCCACACCTGGTTCGCATATTCCAGGTGCGGCCTAACCAGCGCTGTATAGAGATTCCTGAATATTTCTTCGTCAAGTGACACAAATGTCCTCCTTATCAGCCCTACAATTCTATTGGCTTTGTTTATCTTTTCCGCTAAATGTTTTGAGAAATTTAACTTATTGTCTATCACTACTCCTATATCCTTTTGTGCATTAACTTCCTCCATCGCTTCATACATACTGTATCCTACCTTGTCTATCTTGCTTGTCCCAATCCGCATGTACTTGCATTTTTTTGGATGAAAAGGCATTAACCAATGTTCAGACCATCCCTTCATGCCCTCCACATCTCCTTGAAGCAAACCCACATCTTCCTTACTCCTCACTCTTCTATACGGCTTAGTGTCATCCGCATACAGGTATATATCACTTCCATTAGTTATACTAACTTCAGGTAAGTCGATGATAAATATAACGAACAGTAGTGGTCCCAACACAGATCCCTGAGGTACCCCACTTGTAATTTCCCTCCACCCCGAGCCTATTCCATTCACCAGTACCCTCTGTCTCCGATCTTTCAGGAAGGTTTCTATCCATTTCACACATTTCTCCCCTATATTATAGCTTCTAACTTTCTCTATTAACCTTTTATGTGGGACCTTATCGAAGGCCTTCATAAAATCCCAATATACCACGTCTATAACATCACCATCCTCCAGAATTTGCATCCAATCATCTACCACCTTAATTAATTAGCTGTAGTACCGTCGACCTCCCCGGCAAGAATCCGAACTGTCTCCCACTGAAAAGTTGGTTTGGTTTCATATGCTCCATTATTCCTTCTCTAATTACCGTTTCCAGTATACACATCAGAGGTGCGTTCGGTAGACCTATCGTTTAGGGCCGATAGCTCTAGCGAACGCGACAGCCGCCGATTCGACGAATCGGCGATCGAAAACGATTGCTGTTTTAGCTATCAGAGCGATCGGTCCTGGGAGGTTGATCGAATGATCGCCGAGAATGTAAATAAACCATTTAAAGTTATTATATTGCTAATACTATAGATTGTGTATCGTGTTTCCCATTCTTGAATACAATTTATGTAAATATTAAACACACTACGAAAAATAGGCGAAAAATAAAGCAATTCTTGTTGCGATATCTTCTTCTTCTTCTTTCTTGGGTCAAAGGGCTATTGTTATTGTTTTAAAAGCACTGGCAGACCGATCGGCGATCTGTGTCGTTCGGTAGTGAAATCGAAACACCGTTCGGTCAAACGCTATCAGACGAATCGGCGATAGGTCTGCCGAACGCGCCTATGCCTTCGTAGTTTCAATCTTCGTTGTAGACACCAAATATTCCCAATTTCCATGTTCGCTCAAAAAGCTTCCATCTTGGCACACAAATATTCCAGTCAAAACCAGAAAAAAAGCAAAACAAATTTTTTTTACATAAAACTAGAAAACATAAACAAAAACAATCAAATTTTTTTAACTGAACTAAAAGAATCTGCCACTGTCAAGGTGTTTGCCGGATCCGAGATCCGATCGTCATTACGCAAGATGCCGCCATCTTTGTATGACGTCAACACTAGCTGAGCTTAGCTCACAGTCCATTTGTTTCTATGTTGAAAAACCAGCTGTTTACAAGCTTTTTTGTGCCTGAACCTCTAATATCTCGCGTTTATTATAACCTCTAGTACATCAGGTGATAGGGATGGTGGGCCTGGTGGTAGTAATGAAGGAAATTCATGCTCAAAACACAGCAAAGGCCAGTCGGACGAAAGCGGTTAAATTAGCCTAGGCGATATTAGGCTAGGCTAAATATAACGATGATTTAAAATAAAGTCTGTGTGGTAAGTACTCTTCTAATAATATGTATCTATACATATTCTCCTCATAATATGTATTTATTGGATATATTTGGGGCGAAATGGGTACTTGAGGGGTGACTGGACGAATTTAGAACCTAGGCTAGGCCTACCATTTTTCCCATAAGAATAATGCCCCAATGTACAGTATTTATAATGCACCTTATGTATTTATGCATATTCTCCTCATAATATGTATTTATTGGATGTATTTGAGGCGAAATGGGTAATTGAGGGGTGACTGGATGAATTTAGAACCTAGGATAGGCCTAGCCTAGGCCTACCATTTTTCCCATTAGAATAATGCCCCAATGTACAGTATATATAATGCACCTAAGTTTTTATGGTTAGGACTGTTATTTAGCCATGTCTACATTATTATTTACAATACATAAGATTTACCGGTACTTTATGTAAACAAAAAACATGTTTTCATAGGCTAAAACTGGGAAAAAGTGCAACTTTTAGAATGAGCACGGAACCGATTAGAATTTTCCCCATAAGAACAGTGCCCCGATCTTGATTGTTTCAATCTTAACTCGATTTCTGCGGAACCGATTAGGAGCGAAGATGGGGGTTCCACTGTATATTGATGCAAATGAACAAACTAAAAATATAAAAAGGGATGAATGTAGATTCCGGGCGTACGGTCGTCATGTTTACATAGGGCGATCACCGCGGTTAACTTCGCATCTATTTTGAAGGCGAATTTTTTTTCGGTTATTTGCCCCCTGCTGGCAATATATATGATGATGACAATATGTCATGGGGGCAAAGCCCCCCCCTCAACATATTATTGTATCCAATGGCATTAAAAATAGACTGGAACATGATTGCAAGCGTCCAACGCCTCCGTCATAGGCCTATTTACATTTGTCGATCGCCGTGGTTAAGTTCGAGTCTATTTTGACGGCAATTTTTTTTCAGTTATTTGGCCCCTGCTGGCAATATATATGATGATGACAATATGAGGTGTGGCAGAGTGGTCTTGCCACTGGACTGGTAATCCAATGGACCCGGGTTCGAATCCCAATACGTCAATGGGAAGATATTATTGGGATGGAATTTGTGCTGTACCTAGTTTCAGTGCATTACCACAGCACACCGAAATGCCAAACAAATACCCTCATTGTTCCCTGATTAAATAGTATTGTATGAATATTCCCATGTTCAAAATATGTTACAGGGGGGCAATGCCTAGTGAGTTAATTGCTCAATAGGTGGCGTTCTATGAGTGAGGGTCCGAGTGTGGGGGGTGAGATTGTGAAGCGCAGAGGCGAAGCGGCTTCAGAGATGGAATTGCTTCGAGCCGGGGTGCTTCGCATGTCTCACTCCGTAGACTGGAACAAGACCTCACGGACCTCACCGTGTTCAGCGGTGTAGTGTAAAGGCTCTCGGCCTATGCCCGAGAGGGAGTAGTTGGGGGGGGGGGGGGGAAATCATGGGGGGGGGGGGACATATTGTTGTATTCAAAGGCAGTCAAAATAGACGGGAACATGATGACAAGCGTCCGACGCCGCTCCGTGTAGTGTAAACAAGGCTGGCGGTATGCCCGAACTCTACATTCTACCCTATCAAAACACTGGGAAAAATTGTGGTATAAAAATAAATATTTTCCAGAAAGATTTGGAAAATCTTTATTTTTATACCCCAAATTTTCCCAGAGTTTTTATATTTTTATTTTGTTCGTTTGCATCAATATATAGTTTGTGTCATTAATCAGAAATCTCGGAAAAACCTAATTTCCCCATTTTCGATTGATGTTGAGACACGCCCCCCTATAATTGGGAGGGCTATGATTTGAAGACATTAGCCTAACCTAACAACCTTACCTATCCTAGAATTATGGGTGGGGGCTGCCGCCCCCCCACCCCGGTTGGTAACTAATACCCTAGTAAAAAAAATAGGCTGTCGATAATACGAAGGTGAAAGAAAAGTTGAAGAAGTCTACGGTGTTTACTCTGCAATCTTCAGCTTTGATGGTACTGTACGTTGATAAAGGAAAGTACCGTATTGACAACCTTGTTACGAAAATTACATTTTAGTAGCATACTGTACTTTTATACATAATACAGTATTAGGTTTTTCCGAGGGCTAAAACACATTTTCATATGATCTTTTAGAGCTGTCGATAACAGGAAGTACCGTATTGACAACCTTGTTACAGAAAAGACAATTTAGTACCATACTTTTTTATTAGGTTTTGCCGAGGGTAAAAATAAATTTTCATATGATCCTTAGTGCATACAGATTCCATATTTATCTTCAATTATATCAAAAAAAATTGTGATATTAAAATAAAGTTATGTATATATGTATATGTCTGTATATGCTCAGGCCCAATCCCCACTTTTCCTATTTTGATTTTGATTTTCTATTTTACTCTACTGTATTTTATTATTTTTTGTTTTTATTTTCTTGGGGGTGGCCGACTCAAGACAGAGCAAGAACAGGGAAAACACAAGACAGAACAACGAACAAACACAGACAAAACACAAAATTCACACACATCTAGGTCACCCAAGAGAAGATCCAGAGATCAAGGTCGCTCCAGCACTCCCCCGACCTGTACTAAAGTTTTTATATGCGTAATGTGCAAATGAAAATCGGTACTTTAACCCTTTAGGACCGGTTACGCATTCTATAAATATTCCCCGAAAAACGTCTATGCCTAGGCTACCGTATCTTTGTTATTTTAACTACTACCGCATTCCCACGCATCTCCAAGCGTAGATGTGTTTCGTGCCTGTAGAATGGCGTTGGAGTAGAGCTCTCTAAGTCAACTTCCTTCCTTTGGATCCTTTGGATGTGTTCGCCGCTCTTCTAGCGGCACCAAGGAGCGTGACGCCCCTCGTTATGGGTGGTGATTTGGTGCAGTAGACTGTTTGAAGCGACAGCTCGCTCCCTTGCGAGGATGGGCTCGTCTGGCACTTTTTGCAGTTCGACATCTAGGGCTCTCTTGAAGTTGTATAACGAGATATCCCTCATGTCTCTTACTCGCCGTGGGAGTTTGTTGAAGAGACGTGGGCCTCTGTGTGATAACCAGCCCTCTCGCCCATAGCACCCCTGTTATTCATCCGGGGGATTTCGCATTCCCAGCCTCTCCTATCACTGAATTTCATGACTATCGGAGTATGTAGGTTTGGTACTAGACCCTCTGCGATTTTCCACGTGTATATTATTAGGTAACGTTCTCTTCTACGTTCCAGTGAGTACAGATTCAGTGCTCTTAAACGCTCCCAATAGTGTAGATGTTTTATCGAACTTATATGCGAAGTGAAATTTCTTTGTACACTCTCTACGTAATTTATTTCACCTGCTTTGTATGGGGATGTTAATACACTACAGTATTCAAGCCACGGTAGCACTAGAGATTTGAAGAGCGTTATCATAGGCAATTCACCGCGTGTTTTAAAAGTACGCAGAATCCAACCCGTTAGACGTTTCGCAGCCGCCACTTTGACCTGGTTATGTACTTTGAAACCCATATTTTCAGACATTAATACCCCAAGGTCTTTCACACTGTCTTTCCGTTCTATTATGTGGTTAGATTCAGTTAAGTAATTTGTAATTTCTTTAACACCATTATTATCTCCGTACCGTATTAATTGGAATTTTTCCTCATTGTATTGCATGTTGTTTTCCCTGGTCCACTGGAACACTACATTCATGTCTTCCTGCAGTCGGCCCGTGTCCTCTTGTGTGTTTACTATCTTGCTTAATTTTGTGTCATCAGCAAAAGACGACACCGTACTGTGTCTGGTGTTGGTATCTATGTTGCAAATTAGTATGAGGAACAGAAGGAACAACTGGTTCAGTTGTGATGACAATTTCCGTGGAGAGAACTTTGTGGCGATGTCAGGCATATGAGACGCTTTTCACTACTGAAACAACAATATACAGCCACACAAAAACAAACAACGCCTCTCCTTCTTGTGTTCGGAGGTGCGCGGCGTCGGTCCAACCGGCTGTGTTTATATGCGTCGGACGGACGGCTTTCAAAACAAGCTTACAGGCTTACAAGCTGCCGGAGCCTCAGAGCCCTTCCGTGTTCCTTGGCCCTAGTTTGTTATAGGCACCAAAGGAGACGCAAAAAGTGTGAAAGTTTTCAAGAAAAAAATCAGTGTGTCAAGCTCATTCATTCTTTTAACTTGAAACTCACTTGATATATTACCAAATGGTTATTCTTTTAATGGATGTGTCAATGTTTGATATATTTCAAGTATTTTCCGAGATAAGAGGTCCAATATCAAGTGCGTCTCCTTATGACCACCAAACCCTAAGTAGACGCACCCCAGTCCAGTGCAGACGAACGTCTGTTTTTTGTATTAATATGGGAGTAATTTGATTATTTAGTAGATAATATTTATACCACTTATACTTCTAGCTTAACCCTCCAGCCCCGGCTATGTATTATATATATATTCCTCGAAACCCGGGTGTTTTGGCCGAAAAACGTCTAGGCTAGGCTACCGTATATTCGTTAATCAGACTGCTTCCCGCATCCCCAAGCGTAGCTGTGTTATTTACCTGTAGAATGGCATTAAGTAGAGCTCTCTAAGTCAACTGGTTGAGCTGTGATGATGATTTCATTGGAGATAACTTTATGGCCAAAACAGCCACTTTACACCACTTTTCGATACTTGACAACAACATACAGGCACACACGAACAAGCGACGCTCTCCTTCTTGTGGCCGGAGATGCGGGGCGTCGGTCCAGCCGGCTGTTGTTTACATGCGTCGGACCGACGCCTCGCACACGAAGCTCACAGGCTTTCAACCACTGGGCGTTCCAGAGGCCTTCCGGGTACCTGTTATATGCTTTTTTATGGGCGTTCAAGAGCCCTTCCGTGGTGAGAGGGTTAAACTAAAGTAGTTGCATGCTGATAGTGGGGGATACATTGTACATCTAAAGAGAAAATAAATTGTGAAAGACTTTGCCCGAATCCTAAGCCATTTTTGGCAACATTTCCAAATAGCTACGAAAACTACATCAACGTGTAGTGAATACCAACCAACATCCGACTCTATATATATTTTCTTTAAAATATCGCGCCGCAGTGAAGTTACAATGATCGAGAATTGCACATTTGTTGGTAAAAAGCAACCCCGCCACCCTTCCCCTGCCTAGCTAGTTTGCGAGGGAGGGGGGAGGAAAGGAGGGGGAAATACGCAATAGCGCTTATATCTCTCATATATATCAATATTATATCACCACAAAGCACATGAATGCATATAAGATGCATAGTAACAAAGAAATATGCGAAATAACCCACAAATTACCGATTCGCGAAGTGGGGAAGGAGAGAGAAATAAAGGAGTGTCGATTTCCCTCTCTCCTTCGCCCCCCACTGGCACAACCCTCTACTAAAGGGTTGTGCCACTGGCCCCACCGCACGGCAGCACGAGTCACTCCAGTGAGGGAGTCAGAGGGACGTCCAAACAAGTAGACCTATGTCTCGTTGATGTTCAGTCACGATCAATGAAAAAGTGCAATTTGGCCACATTTAGACCCCTGAGTGTGTGAGTGTGTGGGTGTGTGTGTGTGTTGTGAAGCTGGGTATCGAAAGCTCACACTTAGACCTACGTGACAAAAACAAATTGTACGATTATTTCTGTCATTATTTAGTCTTTATTCGGTAGTTCATACACTATTTATTTCTATTTTCCATTTCTGTTAGTTTGTAGTTGTAGTTCATGCACTATTAATTCAATATTCTTGCAACTGAAATAAGATATAATATTATAAATAGGGCAGATAACTTTGATAAATAACACTAAACCAATGGAGACACACACCACCACCCCATCCAGACGCGTCTCTATATGGCCCGCACGTGTGGGTCTCCATTGGGCCTCGAAGTCAAATGAAGGTAGCTCCACCACCATCAAAGGAAACTCGACCATGAATACAGGAGGAGGTGGGGCGAGATTGGGGTTTACCATGCATGCGGTTTATGCCCTCCTAAACCCAGTTTGAAAAAATGCGTCTCCATTGGTTTTGGACCATATCATGAACAAATGGGGACGCACCCACTTTCACGAGCACTCGTTCATGCAAGAGTCATGAAACCATGCAGGAGTATAGTTCAAGACATGCTCTTTCCATTTGAAACAAAAGAAAAACGATCCGAGTTAGAGAAGTAGGAAAAAAATGAGCTGTGAAAAAATCGCTTTCTTAGGTTTGGGCCAAGAGATACCCCGAAAATCTAATTTTTATTTTTGTTTATTTTTTCTCAAGATAAATGTGTGTCCTATTAGGCTGGTAGTCTTTGAGAACCTCACTAATAGCATAAAGTATTTGTTGATGTATTTGTTTTCTTTTCAGGTACAGTAGTCCCTCGAATTTTGCGTCTTTCAAATTTGCGAAATTTCGATTTTGCGAACGGGACCCAAGATTTGACCTTTTTGCGGGACTTGATATGTGCGATATTACTTGAGTTTTGCGGGTGGCACCAAATGATACGGGGTTTCCGCACTAGTTTTCGGGGGGGCGGGGTATGAGGGTCGTGACGTCGGGCCGCCCGCCCTGCGGCCCATTGTTTACTGTTTATAGATTCTCCCACGCTCCTATATGTTCTCACGCTCTCGCATAATCGACTTCCTTGGGCAAAATTGAAGTGTTACCTGTGCCCTGGGTCCCCTGAATCTGTATTTCTGTGTTTTTCTTTATTGTAGGATGTATAATTAAGTGTATATGTCATAATGTGTGTACAAACAAGGACGAAAATCACCAAAAAATAGGCCCTCGATGATGAGATGTCGACCATATTCAATTACTCCCATAAGGTTAGTTATTTGAAATTTGCGATTTTGAATTTTGCGGGCTGCAATGTCGACCATATGCTCGCAAAATTCGAGGGAGTACTGTACTTTAGTTTTTTGCATGAAGTGCGTCTCTACTGGACAATTCGTCTCCTTTGGTATCTCTACCCTAATTGACTGACGGTATTTATATCGGTGTTTTACCCTATGTATGCAAAGCTGAAGACTTTCTGAATCATATGTAGGTGTTTAACCCTTCCTCCCCGGGCTGTCTTACCCAATGACGGTCGCCCCTACCCGGGCGATATGGCTTTAAAACGTCTAGGCCTAGGCTACCGTATTTATGTTTATTTTCACTGCTAGAACTTTCAAACTCATCTATAATCGTAGTGCGGTATTCAATCTGTATTTTGGCATTGAGTAGAGCTCTGTAAGTCAACTGGTTCAGTTGTGATGACGATTTCAGTGGAGCCAATATTGCAGAGATGTTGCCAATATGGGGGCTTTTTAGACACTAATTTCGTCATGACGTCAGAACAATAACATTGAGGAGTCTTCTCCTTCTTGTTTTCGGAGGTGCGGTGACGAACGCTTGGGTTTGTTGACATACGTCGTACGCACGGCGTTCGGACCAAGCTTAATTAGGCTATTAACCCTCCAGCCCCGGCTATGTATTATATATATATTCCTCGAAACCCGGGTGTTTTGGCCGAAAAACGTCTAGGCTAGGCTACCGTATATTCGTTAATCAGACTGCTTCCCGCATTCCCGCGCATCCCCAAGCGTAGCTGTGTTATTTACCTGTAGAATGGCATTAAGTAGAGCTCTCTAAGTCAACTGGTTGAGCTGTGATGATGATTTCATTGGAGATAACTTTATGGCCAACACAGCCACTTTACACCACTTTTCGATACTTAACAACAACATACAGGCACACACGAACAAGCGACGCTCTCCTTCTTGTGGCCGGAGATGCAGGGCGTCGGTCCAGCCGGCTGTTGTTTACATGCGTCGGACCGACGCCTCGCACACGAAGCTCACAGGCTTTCAACCACTGGGCGTTCAAGAGGCCTTCCGGGTACCTGTTATATGCTTTTTTATGGGCGTTCAAGAGCCCTTCCGTGGTGAGAGGGTTAAGCTCATGCCTTAGATAAGGCATACCGGGTAGCGGCCCTTCTTTCGTGCTGTCCTTACCTAAGGCAGACCGGGTAGGAAGGGTTAACCCTCCAGCCCCGGCTATTGTATTCTATAATTTCCCCGAAACCTGTAGGTTTTGGCCGAAAAACATCTACGCCTAGGCTACCGTATCTTTCTTATTTTGACTGCTTCCGCATTCCCGTGCATCCCCAAGCGTAGATGTGTTTCGTACCTGTAGAATGGCATTGAGTAGAGCTCTCTAAGTCAACTGGTTCAGTTGTGATGACGATTTCCGTGGAAAGAACTTTGTGGCGATATCAGCCACTTATCACTACTTTTCACTACTTAACAATAACACACACACATTGTACTTGCTCCAAGTTGCCTAATGGCGGCACACTGGCAGTGGGTGTTGCTCCCTCTGGACCCGGCCCTGGCGCCCTGGGCCCAACCTGGACGAAATAGATCCAGAGGGTACAGTACGTAGTGTTTCCCCGGACTGGCACTTTCCGCCCAATAGTATAGGGGCCCGAACCTGGTGGTAGCGCTCCAGGAGGCTGCCCTGTCATTTGGCGAAAAATATCAGGCCAGTCGTAGTGCCGCGTACGCGCACGGGGTGCGTCCCTGCGGCTGGTTCTGGTGGGGCGTACCGAGGCCACTGGATCCTACCCCCTTGTAATCACTTGGGGGATGGTGCTGGGAATGGTCCCGGGGTAGACTGGAGCCGGAGTTCTGGGGGGGGTGATGCTCATCTGCCAGCCAAACCTACCTAACTATGACTAAAATCAAAGAAAATAAACGTAAGTCCGATGAAACAAAACCGCACAGGACAATGACAAATGCCCCCCACAAACTCAGACTTGCTAGTGTGAATGTTGGTAGTTTGAATCTGCGTGCGAATGAAGTGGCTGAGATGTGTGAGAGGAGGCGAGTGGACGTCTGCTGTACCCAAAACACTCTGGAAGAGGCATGGGGTACAGTGGATTGTCGGAAGGAGGAAAAGATATAGGATATACTGGATGGGTGTGGAGACTGATAAAGCAAAAGGAGGAGTGGGTGTTCTGGTGGCTGAAGAGCTGGCGGAAAGTGTGCTTCAGATTACGAGAGTTAGTGAAAGGCTGATTGTTTTGAAGTTGAAAGTTGGTGAAAGAATTCTGAATGTGATATCTGCATATGCCCCACAGGCTGGTTTACAGAAAGAGATAAAAGACGACTTCTGGAATGACACCGTCAGTGTCATTTTAGGCCTCTCGGAGAACGAAATAACTATCGTGGGGGGGCACCTCAATGGTCACGTGGGAGCATCTGCAGATGGATACGAAAGGGTACATGGAGGAATTGGTTACGGAAGGAGAAATCTAGAAGGCGAATATATATTGGAGTCCTGCGTTGCACTCAACATGGTTGTGTGTAACACAAAGTTCAAGAAAAGACAGTCACCTGATCACATATAACTCTGGGGTCTCCAGTAGCCAGATAGATTACATCTTGGTTAACAGGAAAGACTGGAAACTAGTTCGAGATGTAAAGGTCATCCCGAGCGAAGAATGTACCCCCAGCATAAGCTACTTGTGTGCGACATGAGCTTATACAGAGATCCTAAGCGCAAGAAGGTTTACATACCCAAAAGGAAAGTGTGGCTGCTGAAGGACAAGGAAGTTAGGGATAGGTTTCATAATGAACTGGAGGAAATGAATAGAAATAAGGAAGCTAGGCCTAACGATGTAAATAGCCAATGGAACTTTCTTAAGCATAGCCTTATCGCTGCCACTGACAAAGTATGTGGGAAAACAAAGGGTCACCCCAGGAATAAGACCTCTTGGTGGTGGAACAATGAGGTAGAACATGCTGTGAAAGAGAAAAGGAGATGCTTCAAAGCATGGAAGAAAGGAGGCAGCAGGGAGGAATACCAGGCAGCTAAACGAACTGCCAAAAGAGTTATTTACAATGCTAAAAATCGCATTAAGGACCTGGTCCTCGAACAAGTGTGTAACACTGACAATCCCAATGGGATCTTCAACCTAGCTAGGCGAGTTAAAAATGACAGTAGGGATATTATAGGTGAACAGTGTGTTAGAGATGATAATGGGAAGATTGTGTATGCAGAAAATGAAATCAGAGAAGCATGGAAGGTACACTATGAACGATTGCTAAATGTAGAGTTTGAATGGGATAAGGAACAGCTTAGTATCGAATAACCAATATCTGGGCCCCCTCCTTTGATAGCACCAGCTGTAGTGAGCGACGCAATCAATAAAATGAAGGACGGTAAAGCTCCAGGTTGATCCAACATTGTCGCTGAGATGATAAAAGCCTCAGCGGAGATTGGTGTAAACTTAGTCACTGAGTTGATAAACACCATTATTAAAGATGAGAAAATCCCAGAGGATTGGCTCAAAAGTGTAATAGTAAATATATACAAAGGAAAAGGGGATGCGCTAGATAGAGGAAATTATAGGGGCCTGAAAATGCTTGACCAAATCATGAAGGTCTGTGAGACAGTCCTTGAGGGTTTGATCAGGCAAAGCATCTCTATTGATGATATGCAGCTTGGTTTTATGCCAGGACGTGGTACAACCGATGCTATCTTCATAGTCAGGCAGATACAGGAAAGATACTTACTAAAAGGCAGGGATCTTTACTTTGTGTTTGTGGACCTGGAGAAGGCCTTTGATAGGGTACCTAGAGATGTTGTACAGTGGGCTATGAGGAAACTTGGTGTGGAAGAGTGGCTGGTGCGTGTGATAATGAAGATGTATGAGGATTCGCGAAGTTCGGTGAGGGTGAAGGGTGTAGCGAGTGATGAGTTCGCAGTCCGTGTTGGAGTCCATCAGGGTTCAGTGTTAAGCCCCCTCCTCTTTATTATGGTCTTGGAGGCGCTGTCTAGAGTTTTTAGAGGCGGACTCCCGTTGGAACTGTTTTATGCAGACGATTTAGTCCTAATAGCTGACAGTATGCAGGATGCTGAGGCCAAATTCAGAGAGTGGAGAGAGGGCATGGTGAGCAAGGGTTTAAGAGTCAATATTAACAAAACCAAGGTTATGCATTGTAGTTTGAGACGAGGCAATGTGGAAAAGAGCGGTGCATACCCATGTGCAGTGTGTGGAAAGGGAGTGGGCGTTAACTCAATTCAATGTAGCATCTGTCGATGTTGGGTACACCATGGGAGTAAGCGCTGTAGTAGAATAAAGGGGCCCCTGCCGAAGGATAAGTCAGAAATAGAGAAATTTGAGTGCGTAGTGTGCAAAGGCGAGCTTGTGTTAAGTGATGATCCTGTGGCTGTGAATTTTGGAAATGAGTCTTTGGAGCTGGTGAACAAGTTTTGTTACCTAAGAGATACCATCTCTGGTGGTGGGCCCGAGCCTGCCACTGTTGCTAGAATTAGGTGTGGCTGGGCAAGTTCAGAGAATTGATGCCAACCCTGACCATGAAAAGAATGCCTCTCCCCCTGAAGGGAAAGGTGTATGCCTCATGTGTTAGAAGTGCAATGACGTATGCCTCAGAAACATGGGCCGTTAAAGTAGAGGATGTCAACAGAATGGAGCGTAATGAGATGAGAATGGTGAGATGGATGTGTGGGGCCAGGCTACAGGATAGAATAACAAATGTTGAGCTGAGGAGACGTTTAGGTATAAAGAGTATTAGCGAGGTGATGCGTACAAGTAGACTGGGATGGTATGGACATGTGGAGAGAATGGATGAACAAAATTGGGTGAAAAAATGCAGGTCTGTGATTGTGGAGGGAGCTGCACCAAGGGGTGGACCGAGGAAGACCTGGGATCGGACTATACGCGCCGATCTCAAATCCAAGAACTTGACAAGTGAAGCAGCCCTTAACAGGGTTGCCTGGAACGCCGCCATTAGGACAAGAGACTGAAACTGCACTTATGTGTGGAACACTCAGTCTTAAAATTTTATGTATGTATGTATGTATACCACACACGAATAAGCGACGCCTCTACTTCTTGTGGTCGGAGATGCGCGGCGTCGGTCCAACCGGCTGTTGTTTACATGCGTCGGACGGACGCCTCACACCCACTAAGCTTACAGGCTTTCAAGCTGCCGGAGCCTCAGAGCCCTGCCGGGTTCCGCGGGGGATATTTGTTATGGATGCCTCAGAGCCCTATGGGTCTGGTGGGTTAAGGAAAGATATAAGTTAAATTACCAATGTTATACGGGTGGTACCACAATGCGGAACAAAAGCACTCGTTTCTATCCACCGCTAAATTCGCAGTTTCGTGCCAACTTCACGAAGGTTCACCATGTTATTACATGGCTGCCGTAAGCCAATTTTAGTGTTTTAAGTGAATTATGAATAGTTTAGAGTGTGCTCTTTACGAATACCAATGAAAGTTGATTATAGAAAGTTTTTATATGCGTAATGTGCAAATGAAAATCGGTACTTTCCTTGACCGACAGTACTTAGGCCTATATCGGTGTTTTACCCTAATATAAATAAAAAGGTACACTTTTATTTACAGGACACCCATTTGACAGGTAGCCTACCACCAAGGATTTAATACATATTTGTTTTCGGTTTCCAAGCATCCAACACCAAGCTACACCCTTTTCTGGTGTACGAAACACTAAAAAAACAATGGAGACACTTTAACCCACTGAGCCCCAGGCATTATAATATAAATGTACACTCCAGGCCCAGTAGGTTGTCAAAAAAAAACAAAAAAAAAATCAGAAAACACCTGGAATGGGTTAGAAATGAAGGAAAAAAATAAAACGATCTCCTAGGTCATTAAGGGGTCCTAAGGGGCGCCCGAAAGTCGGAATTAACATGGGGGAAATGGGTAGGCACGCGGTTGGACTTTGAGGGTTTTCAACCATCTGAGACCTATAGGTGCCATAGGACCGGAGTAATTAACCGCGACGCACCCTATGCGTCGCTGGGGTTTACCGTTACATACATTGCCAACGCTTACGCTGGGGTCCTGTGGGTTAATATTAATAATATGAGACGAAACATAAAGAAAACTCTGTTGCGTTCGTGGAAGTTGCTTTGTTTACTTACTCTCTAAGTTAGCCTACTTCCCGAATCCCGCCTAGGCGGTCGACTTAAAATGGCGGAGTGTGGAGGTGTTTTTTTCTCGCTATCCCGCAGTACTTTTTAGTGATTTTGTCTTCTACATCATTATTTAGAGCAGCGGCGGGGGTTCTGAAGAAGAAGAAAGAAGAAGGGTCTGGGGGCGGCAGCAGCCCCCCAGGTTAGGTTAGGTGGTTAGGTTAGGATAAATGTCAACTCGTACTCACTTTTTAGACAACTCGTACTCAATTACCACCCTGTTATCCAATTCCAAATACAGTAAAAGTCCTTTAATCCGACGACCGATGATTCGAATCTCCCAATAGTCCGAATCCGAATTCACCCGATGGTCCGAATTTCAAGAAGTCCCAAAGTCCCCTTTTTGAGACATTAGTCCACTCAAATGACACATAATGGAGCACACACATATCATATGTTCATGAATTCACTTTAAAAGTTTACCATTGTCATTGTAGCCTATTACCTACTTCAAAACATTCAGATTAATGGTCAAAGGAAGCTACTGATATAAACGTAAACACCACATCGTCTGCTAGAGCGTTTGTTTTGCTCTTGAATGCATCCTTGGACACTCCGATGCGCTACTGGCTTGCACCGCATTTTCTGCAAGCGCATTCAGTCTTGAGCTTGAAAACGCACCTTTGGACGTTCCGATACGCTACTATTTATAGTTCAGTGATCGGAGCGTCCCAAGGGTGCTTTCAAGACAACAAGACAAGGGTGCTTTCAATACAATATAATATAACAGAGCACGTCACAAAAGGAAAATTACAAGAACCTCTCAGGGAAGTGCCGTTGTTAAGGCATTACTTCCCAAACCACATCTGATCTGATCTTCAAGAGCAAGACAAACTCGCTAGTAGACGGAAGAAGAAGACGACGACGATGCGGACATATGGTGTTTACGTTTATATCAGAAGATTCCTTTGACCATTAATCTGAATGTTTTGAAGTAGGTAATAGGCTACAATGACAATGGTAAACTTTTGAAGTGATTTCATGAACATATGATATGTGTGTGTGCACCATTGTGTCATTTGGGTGGCCTAATGCCTCAATGTTTTCGTCATACACAGGTTCATAGGGGTAAAGTCCGATAATCCGAAAAATCCACTAATCCTAACGAGGGCCGGTCCACTGCCCTTCGGATTTTTTTTTTCTTTCTATATTCCAACTTACTTCCTCTCGGGCATAGGCTGAGAGCCTTAACATTCACCGCTTTACAATGAACAGTGAAGCCCGTGAGGTCTTGTTCCAGTCTAGGGAGTGAGACATGTGAAGCACGTAGAGTACAACGAGCACCTGCCATCTTGCCTTCACATGAGGCACGGTGCTCACTCATGGCCCGAAACGACCCCATCTCTGAAGCCACCTCGTTCCCGTGCTTCACTGTCTCATCCCCTACACTCGGACTCTCACACTTACACACACACAACGCCACCTGTTGAGCAGATAACTCACCAGGCATTGCACCCCTATAGCATATTTTAAATATGGGAATATTCATACAGTGCTATTTAATCAGGGAACAATGAGGGTATTTTATTGACATTTCAGTGGGCTTGTGGTAATGCACTGATACCAGATACAGCACAAATTCCATCCCAATAATATCTTCCCATTGATACATCGGGATTTGAACCCGGGACCTTTGGATTACCAGGCCAGTGGCAAGACCACTCCACCACACCTCCCCTAATGGGGAGGTTTACTGTACTGTACATTTTAAATCTTTCTAGGATAATTCATAATGAATTATGCAAATATTATTAATCTTCGGACAAGACCGTAATCTATCGATTATGTTTATAATCAGTGCTATTATGTCCGCTGTCCCCAGCTCCCCAGGTGTTGATGAAATTGTGTGTGACTTTGAGTCAGCAATTTGGCCATCTATCCGCTCGATACCAGCAGATACTCATATTCACATCTGTTCCTTTCATTGGTGTCAGGCAGTTTACAGACAGGTTGGAATCCTTAGACTTCAGACTACATACTGGTACCACTAAAAGGGACCAGTATATAAACTACCGGTAATAAAACATTTACTGGCCCTGCATTATTTACCAAGACGTCACATCCCCAATGCCTTTGAGTGCCTTAACCCTCGGAATCCGGGAGGCCTCATCTGAGGCAAACAAAAATATTGGCAGGAATCCGGGAGGCCTCATACGAGGCAAAAATAGCCGCTAAAATCATCATAACTCGGCAACCACGCGTCGTAGCGATGTCATCTTAACCCTTCCTCCCCGGGCTGTCTTACCCAATGACGGTCGCCCCTACCCGGGCGAAATGGCTGAAAAACGTCTAGGCCTAGGCTACCGTATTTATGTTTATTTTCACTGCTAGAACTTTCCCACTCATCTATAATCGTACTGCGGTTTTCAATCTGTATTTTGGCATTGAGTAGAGCTCTGTAAGTCAACTGGTTCAGTTGTGATGACGATTTCAGTGGAGCCAATATTGCAGAGATGTTGCCAATATGGGGGCTTTTTAGACACTAATTTCGTCATGACGTCAGAACAATAACATTGAGGAGTCTTCTCCTTCTTGTTTTCGGAGGTGCGGTGACGAACGCTTGGGTTTGTTGACATACGTCGTACGCACGGCGTTCAGACCAAGCTTAATTAGGCTATTAAGCTCATGCCTTAGATAAGGCATACCGGGTAGCGGCCCTTCTTTCGTGCTGTCCTTACCTAAGGCAGACCGGGTAGGAAGGGTTAATGGCAGTCTACAGACAACAAACAGTTCTACAATTTGCAAAAAAAATGACTGCTCTAGGTGGTCTCAATCAATAGCTACTGAATTATGAAGCTTGACTGTACGAAAATGGCCCCGGACACAGCGATAGGGATCATATGAGGCCCCCCCGGATCCGATGGGTTAATTGGGTCCCAGGCAAATAACTGCGAAAGGGATGTAGATTCGAAATGGCTGAGGTCCACACTTGTGACTGTAGAAAACTGGTCGAGCTATAAGCGCTTAGTACGGACAACTGTACATCCTCATCCCCCATTTGTTGAAAGGCACAATTCGTGACCATACAACTGCAATTTGTTTCAGAACATGCACTATCTTCGTCTCAAAGAAAAGCCAGCAGGGACAAACAACGGTGACTACATGAGTGGTGGCAGCTATATGAAGAATAAGCTATTACAACAGCCAATGTCTTTTGTATTTTATATTTGTATGGTACCATTTTCAATATGACAAAACTTATGAAGAGTAGTGGGCTACACTATAATTTGAGCACTAATTCCATGATATAACTGTATCCTATGTTGCAAGCCAAGGCTGCCTTAGGATCATATTTTAATTTTACATATCTTTAGTACTACCGTAGGCCTACTTCCATTATAAAATGGCAACTAGAGATAGAATATCGTATTATAAACAAGACTAATCAAATAAAATTACATCAAAACAATAACTAAAAGAATATATGGAATAGGTGGGGCATTGTTAGGATGGATTAGGTCATGGCTAATTGGTAGGAAGCAGAGTCAGCATAAATGGTACCGTACCCAGTCAGAATGGGGAGCAGTCAAAAGTGGTGTCCCCCAGGGATCTGTATTAGGTCCTCTGATGTTTGTTATATACATAAATGACCTTGATTTAGGTATAACTAGTAGGATAAGTAAATTTGCAGACGATACCAAAATGGGGAGAACAATTGATTCAGATAGATATAGTGCCTGCAAAGGGATCTAGATACCTTACACGAATGGTCAGTAAATTGGCAGATGAAGTTTAACATTGACAAATACAAGGTATTAATTAAAGATAGGGAAGATGCATACAAATGTTAAATATAAACTAGCTAAAATGGAATTAGAAAAACTCAGACTGTGAGAAAGATCTAGGTGTGTTTGTTAGCAATGATTTGAAGCCTAGAAAACAATGTACAGTATAAGCGTTCGTAACAAGGCAAACAGGATTCTCGGGTTCATCTCTAGGAGTGTGAGTAACAGAACTGCTGATGTTATCTTAAAACTTTACTTGTCATTAGTGAGACCCCATATGGATTATGCTGTTCAATTTTGGTGTCCTTCTTACAGAATGGACATATTCATTGGAGAGAGTACAACGTAGAATGACAAAAATGATCCATATTAGAAATCTTCCGTATGAAGAAAGGTTGAAGAAATTAGGCTTACATTTGTTAGAGAGACGCAGAGTTAGAGGGGATATGATAGAGGTATTCAAGTGGGTTAGTGGGATTAATAAAGAGGACATGAAAAATGTACTAAAGCTCAGTGATAGCGAAAGAACTCTTACAAATGGTTTCAAATTAGACAAATTTTGATTCAAGAAAGATATACTGTAGGCAAATATTGGTTTGGTAACAGAGTTGTAGACAGGTGGAATAGGCTACCAAGTGCTATAGTGGGATCAAGAATGATAGGGAGCTTTAAGATAAAATTAGATAGGCATATGGACGAGATGGGTTGGGTGTGAGGGGGATCTGTCAGGTGTGGGCCAATCGGCGCTCTGCAGACCCGCGTTTTTCTAACCACTGACCGTTTCGGTGAGATCAGTCCTAATGGTGTTAGTAAGCTGGGCTTATAATTAGGCCTTATAATTAGGGTTGGGTGTGACAGGCATCTGCCTTGTGTAGGCCAATCGGCTTTCTGCAGACTCCCATTTTCTTATGTTCTTATGTTAAAACTACCACTAATTTTCCCATGGTTTTTGTTATTGATCTTAGGTAGTTTTTATCATTATATAATAGTTGAAATTAGTTACAAACCCCAGAAAATGTTTTTTCTCCCATTATCCAACGATCTTAAAATATTCAGATGCAAGTCATTTTCAGAGTACGTATATAATTATACAGTATATACAATTTGTTTTGCCTTTGGATACAGGATGGGTTGAGGGGGGCAAAGACTTATTGAAATCAGCATCTATTTTAACAGTAAGGGGCTTAACCCGGCAGCTGCGGGGAGACTCTTAAGAGGTTTTACTGGGCGACTGCGACTTTTAAAAGGCCCCATTAGCATTTGAAACATTTTTTTTCCCTTCATACCTCATGCTATGCTTACAGGTACCTACCTGATAGCACTATCGTTAGTGAGTGCTATATATATATTTTTTTTTTAATATTATATATCTTATCAATATTTTTATTTTGTACTATTGTTAAGGTCTTGTCAAGTTGCAAATTTGATTTTAACCCGGCAACGGCGAGAAAGCTCATAAGAAGTTTTACTGGGCGAGGGCGGCAAAGCTCTTAAGAGGGAAGGCCTAAAAAAAAATATTTAAACGGCCCCAGTAGCACTAACAAAATTTTTGTTTTGTTTTCCCTATACCTCATATCACTCCTCCACATCCCCTCCTTCCCCCTCCCCCTTCAATTATCACATATTTTCCCTGTTATTCCCTAATTCATTGGTATATTTTTGTGCTAACATTAGCAAAATGTATGGAGGATGTGCTTATGTGCCTAGCGGGTGTGGATGAGTAAGCTCAGTCAGATTTGAGGCCTCGTGAAGGGAGGGGTTGCCTCAATTTGCTCCATAATTCATGAATGGGCTGCTCCATGTATATTCGCGATTTTGACCAGAAAAATTATATTTCCACTTGTTTTATTGTTGTTACAGGTTACTATCTTCATAGTGAAGGTAAAATAGGCGCATATGAATAAGTAATAACGATATTTATCGTAAAATGACGATTATAGGCATGAATGGAGCCTAATATGCTCGCCCAGGGGCATCGAGTTCAATACCCCCTGCTCGCCGTTTATAGGTTAAATGAACATTTTAACACTAATTGTAGTTTCTTTTATTCATGCAGAGTTTAGTAATACTTGCCAGAATGTCCCGGACTTCCCAAATTGACTAATTCCCTGAACGTGACGATAGTGCGATGTTATGTGTGTAATTAGTTTGCTTGGGAACCAGATTAACTTGCTCATGTAGTAATATACACCCTATGTGGTGGATTGTGTTCTTTCATTTCATAAATTTTATTTTAGTAAGCGTTGTTTCCACATAGCAATTTTGATATTTTGTTTTGACTTTATATTGTCTTTCTCCCAGTTTTGGTTTGATTTTGTTTGCAAGTTTTACATTTTAATCACTTCCCCACATCTGTCAAAGTCCCCTCCCATCCCCCCTTCAATTATCACCTATTTTCCCTGTTATTCCCTTATTCATTGGTATATTTTCGTGCTAATATCTGCAAGCCGGTTGCAGGGTGTGGTTATGTGACTAGCGAGTGTGTTGGCAGAGGTAGAGGGTGGGGTGAGACTCTCAGTCATGCTCCAGACCTCGCGAGAGGTGGGGTTGCCTTGCTCTGCTCCACATTTCAGGGGTTTTGGGGCCCCTTCTGTTCATTATCTACATAAATTATCTTGACCCAGGCATAAAGAGTAGGATCAGTAAATTTGCTGATGATACTAAAATAGGTAGGATAATAGTCAGCTAGCAACGGGAATGTCTTCAAAATGATCTCGATCATTTGCACGAGTGGTCCATAAAATGGCAGATGAGTTCCAATGTAGACAAATGTAAGGTACAGTATTAAGGATTGGAAATCGTAATTTAGATGCGAAATACAAACTAGACAATGTAGAATTGGATAACTCAAGAGTGTGAGAAGGATCTGGGGGTGCTCGTTAGTAATGATCTGAAAACCAGAAAACTATATGTATAAATGTTAGGAACAGGGCAAATAATAGAATTCTAGGATTCATATCTAGGAGTGTTAGCAGCAGGACTGCTGAAGTTTTCTTAAAACTATACTTAGCACTAGTAAGACCCTATTTAGACTATGCTGTTCAATTTTGGTGCCCTTATTACAGAATGGATATCGACCCTTTAGAGGCAGTCCGAAGAAGAATGATGAAAAAGATACATAATTTTAGAAATTTATCGTATGAGGAGAGGTTGAAAGTCTTAGGCTTGCACTCACTAGAAAGACGAAGATGTGGGGGAGACATGATAGAGGTATTTAAATGGATAAAAGGTTTAAATAAGGGCGATATAGACGAGGTATTAAAGCTAAAGAACGGCGACATAACCCGCTCAAATGATTTCAAGTTAGATAAGTTTAGATTTAGGAAAGATATAGGAAAGCACTGGTTTGGGGAATAGAGTTGTTAACATGTGGAATTCACTGCCCAGAACAGTAATTAGCTCAGAAACAGTTGAAAGCTTTAAGCATAAGTTGGATTCCCATATGGGTGATATGGGCTGGGTGTGAGTGGGAGCTGCCTCATGTGGGCCGCATGGCTATATGCAGTTTCCCGCGATCTTGTGTTCTTGTGTTTATTGGGGTTGGGTGTGACAGGGATCTGCCTTGTGTGGGCCGATCGGCTTTATGCAGACTTCCATTTTCTTATGTTCTTATGGGCCGCTCCGTATTTATTCGCGATTTTGACCATCTAAACACTATTCCCACTTGTTTTATTGTTGGCACATGTTACTATCTTCATATTAAATGTAAAATAGGTGCATATGGATAAGTATTAATTATATTTATGGTAAACTTACAATTTTAGTGAGGAAAGAATCATAATACCTACGCACAGGGGTATGGTATATACTACAGGGGCTGCGCAGCCGAGAGGTTAATAAGAGTTTCACTGCCGTCTATAGGGAGATTTTTTTTTTACAGTGCTTTATATAGTGCACGTAAAATGTATCTCCGGAGGTTGAAACAAATTGTAATTATGATCTTTGCAACAACCTTATTCTATAATAGCCTTCAAATATTGAGAAATAATTAGAGGTAGTTTCGGTAATAAGTACATAAGAACATAATATAGTACAGAATATATAGTAGGCTATTAGGTGTATTCTGCAGAACAACAACTCCTCGATTACGGGATTCCTGTCTTATGATTTTTTTTTTTTTTTTTTTTGCTCTTACCTTACTGATGTGCAGATAAGTGCTCTTTTCTTATTTTGTCAATTTGATTTTCACTCCCCTATAATAACATTATCAGTTATTTTTGTACAGCCAGTCCAGGACACTTTGTTTACATTCTACCCTCCTCCTTGGAGGCTCCTCCCCGATGTTTAGTAGCCAATCAGAGTGGAGCTTCACCTAAAAGAAGTCGGTACCGGTACATTTGTATTGGTACTTTCCTGTTATCGACTCCCAAAGCTGAAGATTGCAGAGTAAACACAATAGAGTTTATCCCATCCATTTTTTATGGTTTTAATACCCAATCAGCGGGGGTGTGGGGGCAGCAGCCCCCACCCATAATACTAGGATAGGTTAGGTAAGGTTGTTAAGTTGGGCTAATGTCTCTTCAAAGTTTATTAAATCGAATAAACATCTAGATTGTTGGGGTATCTGAATTACAATTAACAATGCAAATGCTAATAAAGTGTTTTCCGCACTTTCTAACAATAAAATGCACACTTACAAAACATTAAAATACCAAAAGAAAATAAATAAAACCTAAAATAACAGGAGTTGTAGTTATGCAGAATTACCAGTATTAGTACAGTAGGCCTATAAATAATAAAGAAAAGAGGGGAGCAAGACGTTTCGCAGCAAGTGACGGTTCGCTTTACCGCGGCGAACGAGCCCGGACGCTAATTGGAACTGAGGCGAACCGACCCACACCAGGGCTACCAAATCAAGATGCTTAACCCTTCTTTGGCGGCGCCCGGCTATAGTCGAGTGAAATAAATGTGGCCTATGTGGCGGGGCCCGGTTATAGTCGCATGCAATTTTGAGCACGTAATGTGCTCTGAGAGAGAGCGGAGCGGTGGGAGGAGCGTAGGTTACTTTATGACCGCTCGCCACGGTGGCCGTGGAGCTACTGAGATGTACTCCGCCCTACTCCACCCTCCCTCACTCGTTTCACACGTAATGATGTAAGGAAATGACCGTATTTTACCGATTTTGCCCTTCGGTTGCACGATCGTTGCAAGACAACCAGAGATCGTAGAAGGATGGTTCTAGTGTCATTGGAAAGCTCATTTAACCCATCAGACCCGGAAGGGCTCTTAAAAACCCATAAAAAACACACCCGAGCTACCCGGAAGGGCTCTTAAACACCCATGAGCTCAAAGCCTGTAAGCTTGGTGTGCGAGGCGTACGTCCGACGCATGTAAACAACAGCCGGCTAGACCGACGCCCCGCATCTCCGGCCACAAGAAGGAGTGCGTCGCTTGTTCGTGTGTGTCTGTATGTTATTGTTAAGTATCGAAAAGTAGTGTAAAGTGGCTGTTTTTGCCATAAAGTTATCTCCAATGAAATCATCATCACAACTGAACCAGTTGACTTAGAGAGCTCTACTTAACGCCATTCTACAGGTACGAAAAACATCTACGCTTGGGGATGCGCGGGAATGCGGAAGCAAGCCAAATAACAAAGATGCGGTAGCCAAGGTGTAGAAGTTTTTCGGCCAAAACCCCCGGATTTCGGGGAATGTATATATAATACATAGCCGGGGCTGGAGGGTTAACGCCCTTTCAGGGATACATACTTGTATTACACTCTGGCTCTTGTTTATGCATGAAAACGAGCACGGAAACAAGCTCGTTTACGGTAAAAACCCCCCGCTGGGCGGCACAGTCAAATATACTCCACCACCCGCTCTTTGAGTGTTAAATACCGCTGGAGTCGTGGGAAAATAGCTAAATTGACACTGACCAACAAATTTTTTTTTTTATTAATATATATTTTAAAGTATGTTTTAATAGAGGCTGCCACTGTTGCTAGAATTAGGTGTGGCTGGGGGAAGTTCAGAGAATTGATGCCAATCCTGACCATGAAAAGAATGCCTCTCCCCCTGAAGGGAAAGGTGAATGCCTCATGTGTTAGAAGTGCAATGACGTATGCCTCAGAAACATGGGCCGTTAACCCTTTCAGACTCATATGACGCAGAGGTTGCCAGATTAGCAATAAGAAATAGAGTTCTCTCACGCTTATAATTACCTCTCCAAAATTAGTTTTCTGCCCACAGCTAACTCAAAGACAACTGCAGAGGTTGAAGTAACTAAACTAAAGGTTTCTAATTACCCCCGATGGTAATAAAGGCTTTAAAGTATCCCTAATAGGCTCAAAATTGCGTCATATGTCAGAGAGGGTTAAGTAGAGGATGTCAACAGAATGGAGCGTAATGAGATGAGAATGGTGAGATGGATGTGTGGGGCCAGGCTACAGGATAGAATAACAAATGTTGAGCTGAGGAGACGTTTAGGTATAAAGAGTATTAGCGAGGTGATGCATACAAGTAGACTGGGATGGTATGGACATGTGGAGAGAATGGATGAACAAAATTGGGTGAAAAAATGCAGGTCTGTGATTGTGGAGGGAGCTGCACCAAGGGGTGGACCGAGGAAGACCTGGGATCGGACTATACGCGCCGATCTCAAATCCAAGAACTTGACAAGTGAAGCAGACCTTAACAGGGTTGCCTGGAACGCCGCCATTAGGACAAGAGACTGAAACTGCACTGATGTGTGGAACACTCGGTCTTAAAATTTTATATATGTATGGATGTATGTAGTACTTAAGGAATAGGTTAAACACCAACATGCAGCTTCTTAACCCTTTCACGCACATATGACGCAGAGGTTGCCAGATTGGCAATATGAAATATAATTACCTCTCCAAAATTAGTTTTCTGCCCACAGCTAACTCAAAGACAACTGCAGAGGTTGAAGTAACTAAACTAAAGGTTTCTAAATACCCCTGATGGTAACGAAGGCTTTAAAGAATCCCCAATAGGCTCAAAATTGTGTCATATGTCGAAGAGGGTTAATATACCGGTATTTTATATAAAAAAAATAAAAAATAAAATAAAATGGTGTCATGGAAGCGAGTGGGGAGGACCCCATCATCTTCCTCAACGCAGGGAGCAACGACATTTGGAAATGCAGAACTGAGGAGTTGCTCACCACGTACCAGGAAATGTTGAAGAGGGATCAAGGAAAAGGGTGGAGTTCCTGTGGTACACAGTATCCTACCAAGAAGAGAGGTAAGGAAGGAATGGTCCTCCAGGGCTATTGGTGTAAATAGCCGGCTGGAGAAGTATTGCAAGGCAAATACTATTCCATTCCTGGATAACTGGACCCTCTTGTATGGTAAGGATGAACTGTATGCCCAGGATGGAGTACATCTCTCTCGACTAGGAGTTTTGACCTTAGCCAGCTCACTCGACAAGTTTGTTGCGGGGTTTTGTTAATAAACCATAGGTGTGTAAGTAAAATAGAATCCCAGCCAGCATAAATGGTACTGTACTAAGTCAGAATGGGGATCAGTCAAGAGTGGTGTCCCCCAGGGATCTGTATTAGGTCCTCTGTTGTTTATTATATACATAAATGACATTGATTTAGGTATAACTAGTAGGATAAGTAAATTTGCAGAAGATACCAAAATGGGGAGAAAAATTGATTCAGTTAGAGATATAGTGTCTGCAAAGGGATCTAGATACCTTACACGAATGGTCAGTAAATTGGCAGATGAAGTTTAACATTGACAAATGCAAGGTATTAAAGATAGGGAAGATGCATACAAATTTTAAAAATAAACTAGCTAATATGGAATAAGAAAACTCAGACTGTGAGAAAGATCTAGGTGTATTTGTTAGCAATGATTTGAAGCCTAGAAAACAATGTACTGTATAAGCGTTCGTAACAAGGCAAACAGGATTCTCGGGTTCATATCTAGGAGTGTGAGTAACAGAACTGCTGATGTTATCTTAAAACTTTACTTGTCATTAATTAGTGAGACCCCATATGGATTATGCTGTTCAATTTTGGTGTCCTTATTACAGAATGGACATAGTTTCATTGGAGAGAGTACAACGTAGAATGACAAAAATTATCCATAATATTAGAAATCTTCCGTATGAAGAAAGGTTCAAGAAATTAGGCTTACATTCGTTAGAGACGCAGAGTTGGAGGTGACATGATAGAGGTATTCAAGTGGGTTAGTGGAATTAATAAAGGAGACATGAAAAATTTACTAAAGCTCAGTGATAGCGAAATAACTCGTACAAATGGTTTCTATCTATCTATCTATTGCCTGACGCCGTGATCCCCGAAGGGGTGGCCACGAACGAACCGCCCCCATGCACCTCTGTCCCCAGTCAGTCGACGCCCCTCCCCCCAACCAGCACCACCTTCGTTCATGTACTTCCTCACTCCATCCTTCCACCTCTCCCCCTCTGTCCCTCCACCTCGCTCTCATACACCCTCTTAGTCAAATGGTACAAATGGTTTCAAATTAGATAAATTTGGTTTCAGAAAAGATATAGACAAATATTGGTTTGGTAACAGAGTTGTAGATGGGTGGAATAGGCTACCAAGTGATATAGTGGGATCAAGAACGATAGGGAGCTTTAAGATAAAATTAGATAGGCATATGGACGAGATGGGTTGGGTGTGAGGGGGATCTACCAGGTGTGGGCCAATCGGCGCTCAGCAGACCCCCGTAATCTTGTGTTAATCTCTGACCGTTTTGGTGGGGTCAGTACCGGTACTCAAGGTATTAGTGAGATGGGTCTATAATTGGGCCTTGTAATTGGGGTTGGGTGTGACAGGGATCTGCCTTGTATGGGCCGATCGGCTTTTTGCAGACTCCCATTTTCTTATGTTCTTTTATGAAATTGATAGTAATAACGAACATTCTGATAGCGTAGATTTTCCGTCTAGGTCTAGTAGTTCAACAGGTAAAAAATTAATTAGTTAAAAACAATAGAAAAATAGTTGCAAATACAAGTAATAGTTTGAGGGTTTATTATACAAATTGTAGTTTATGTAACAAAATGAACGAACTTAGAGCACTGGTTAGCAAAGAAAATACAGTATAGACATAATAGCGCTAACTGAAACATGGATTAATACAGAAACCAGGCATTTTTTAGCAGAGTTTGATATACCGGGATATACAGTAGTTTGTTTAACCCGTACAGCCCCAGCGACGCGCCTGACGCGTCGGCGATGTATGTAACGCACAGCCCCAGAGACGCGCCTGGCGCGTCACCCTAATTGCGCCGACCGTAACCTCAGGTGTAGCCACTCAAGAGGGCTCAGATTTGTATGGGAACTGTGTACGTATCCCACGCAACCGTGCCGATGGTTGAAAACTCTCAAAGTCCACGTGCGTGAGCGTGAGCGCGCAATAACCTGTTTTTTTGGGGTAATTGCCTTCAATTTTTTACTCTTGTAAAATACGTTTTCGGGGACTCTGTAGGACCATTCTTTAAGCTTTTTGAGAGTTTTTTCGTGGTTTTTCCTTCATTCCTAACCCATTCGCTATTGTTTCTGGAATAAAACAATTTTTTTGAAAACCGGCCGGGTTCTGGTGAACAAACATTACAAAACTAGCCAGGGCTGGACGGGTTAAATATGACCGAACAAGTAGGAGGGGCGGCGGTATAGCAGTGTTTGTCAGGAGTTCATTAAAAAGCTGTATTAAATCAGGTATTAGAGTAAATACTGTAATGAAAATGAAAGTGTTTGGGTAGAGGTTAACGAAGGTAGTGAGACCTTAGTTATTGGAGTTATGTATAGACCGCCAAATATGAGTAGAAATTACGGAACATCATTATGGGAGGAAATTAAAATAGCATCAAGGTTTAGCAACGTGTGCATTATGGGAGATTTTAATTTCCCTAATATAGATTGGCAGCAACAAATAGGCGACTCTGATTCAAAGGAGTTTATTGAGGTAGTACAAGATAGTTTTTTTATCTCAATTCATAGATACGCCGACTAGAGGTGATAATATTCTCTATTTAGTTTTCAGTAACAATGAACATATGATAAATAGTGTAGAAATCGGGGACCACCTAGGAAATAGTGATCACAATTCTGTGTATTTTAATATACAGTGGAAAGGTAATACCAGAGAGAATACAACATTAATACCTGACTTCAGAAAAGCCAATTATGGTGGGTTAAGAAGAGCCCTATTAGTGGACCCTATGGTCAAAAAATTAAGTCGATCCAGGTGTCCAAATGAGCGTATCCCTTCTCAGGCACCTGTCATCTTAAGTCAGGAAGAGACGTCAAACTTGGTAGATACATACGATAATTTTATCAAGTCAGTATTCAATGCGCAAAATAAATATATCCCCAAAAGAAAATTTAGATCAACACAGAACCAACCCAAATGGATGAATAATAGACTATTAGATCTTCTAGGAAAAAGAGAGGAATATATAGAAAAATTAAGAAAGGCGAAATTCACCTACTTGCTTACTATCAGAATCTATCACGACAGGTAAAAAAGGATATTAGAAAAGAAATTATGAAATTAAGGTTGCCAATGACTCCTAAAGCTTTTTACCAACTATATAAATCCAAGGTTAGAGATGTAATTGGTCCCCTTAAAACTTCGGTAGGAGAAATGAAAGAAAATTATTTAGAAATGTGCAGTACATTAAAATGTCAATTTCTTTCCGTTTTCACTAATGAAAATTTGGCAGTTTCCAGAAGTCCGTAAGGTATATAGCGATAGTATAGAAAATAGGTTAAGTCTCTATCTATCTATTGCCTGACGCCGTGATCCCCGAAGGGGTGGCCACGAACGAACCGCCCCCATGCACCTCTGTCCCCAGTCAGTCGACGCCCCTCCCCCCAACCAGCACCGCCTTCGTTCATGTAGTTCCTCACTCCATCCTTCCACCTCATATTCGGTCTACCTCTCCCCCTCTGTCCCTCCACCTCGCTCTCGTACACCCTCTTAGTCATTCTCTCGCTTTCCATACGTTCCATATGGCCGAACCATCTCAAGTTGTTCCTTTTCACACTTTCCAGCACATCTACCTCCACACCACACCTCCTTCTTACTTCCTCATTAGTCTGTCTATCCCTCCATGTAACTCCGCACGCACTCCTTAAGTAATTCATTTCCACTGCTCTCACTCTTGGTCTGAGTCTCTCAACCAACGTCCATGCTTCGCTTCCGTAAGTCAGTGTCGGGATTACCACACTGTCATGCAAGGACTTCTTCACTTCCATACTGACCACCCTATTTCTTGTTACTGCTTTTAGCGTTCCTACAACCCTCTTCCCCTGTTGTACCCTCTCCCGCACCTCTTCATCCATAGTCCCATCTTTACTCAACACACTGCACAGATACTTAAAAGAGTTGACGATCTCCATAGCCTGACCGTTCAGCTTCACCTCACACTCTGTGACTTCACCCCTTTCAAAGACCATAACCTTGCTCTTCCCCGTATTTACCTTCAAATTCCGTTTTTTGCACATAGGTTAAGTACGGTTAGTATAAGTAGAAATGATGTGCTTAAGGAAATTGACAGACTGAAACCTCATAAATTGCCTGGTCCTGATGAGGTATATGCTAGAGTATTAAAAGAATGCAGAGATGAGTTAAGTTACCCATTAACATTTCTATTTAACAAGTCATTAGAAACAGGTATAGTTCCAGAAGCTTGGAAGCTTGCAAATGTAGTTCCGATCTTCAAAAAAGGTGATATCAATAGCATCCAATTACCGTCCCATTAGTCTCACTTCAATCATAGGAAAGCTACTAGAGTCAATTATTGCTAGGAAAATGAGAAACCACTTAGAAACATTTAACTTAATCAATTCTTCTCAGCATGGATTCACTCAGGGACGGTCTTGCCTTACTAATTTGCTTAGTTTTTTCTCAGAGGTATATGAAGCAGTAGATAATGACAAGTCATATGATATTATATATTTATATTTCAGTAAAGATTTCGACATGAGTCCCTCAGGAGAGATTGATGAGAAAGGTTGAGGCACATGGAATAGGTGGGGCGTTGTTAGGATGGATTAGGTCATGGCTAATTGGTAGGAAGCAGAGAGTCAGCATAAATGGTACCAAGTCAGAATGGGGAGCAGTCAAAAGTGATGTCCCCCAGGGATCTGTATTAGGTCCTCTGTTGTTTATTATATACATAAATGACCTTGATTTAGGTATAACTAGTAAGATAAGTAAATTTGCAGACGATACCAAAATGGGGAGAACAATTGATTCAGATAGAGATATAGAGTGTCTGCAAAGGGATCTAGATACCTTACACGAATGGTCAGTAAATTGGCAGGTGAAGTTTAACATTGACAAATGCAAGGTATTAAAGATAGGGAAGATGCATACAAATATTAAATATAAACTAGCTAATATGGAATTAGAAAACTCAGACTGAGAAATATCTAGGTGTATTTGTTAGCAATGATTTGAAGCCTAGAAAACAATGTATAAGCGTTCGTAACAAGGCAAACTGGATCCTCGGGTTCATATCTAGGAGTGTGAGTAACAGAACTGCTGATGTTATCTTAAAACTTTACTTGTCATTAGTGAGACCCCATATGGATTATGCTGTTCAATTTTGGTGTCCTTATTACAGAATGGACATAGATTCATTGGAGAGAGTACATCGTAGAATGACAAAAATTATCCATAATATTAGAAATTTTCCGTATGAAAAAAGGTTCAAGAAATTAGGCTTACATTCGTTAGAGGGGATATGATAGAGGTATTCAAGTGGGTTAGTGGGATTAATAAAGGGGACATGAAAAATTTACTAAAGCTCAGTGATAGCGAAAGAACTCTTACAAATGGTTTCAAATTAGATAAATTTAGTTTCAGAAAAGATATAGGCAAATATTGGTTTGGTAACAGAGTTGTAGATGGGTGCAATAGGCTACCAAGTGATATAGTGGGATCAAGAACGATAGGGAGCTTTAAGATAAAATTAGATAGGCATATGGACGAGATGGGTTGGGTGTGAGGGGGATATACCAGGTGTGGGCCAATCGGCACTCAGCAGACCCCTGTAATCTTGTGTTAATCCCTGACCATTTTGGTGGGGGCAGTACTCAAGGTATTAGTGAGTTGGGCCTATAATTGGGATTGGGTGTGACAGGGATCTGCCTTGTATGGGCCGATCGGCTTTTTGCAGACTCCCATTTTCTTGTTCTTATAATTATAAAATAATACATTTTGAATGCCGGCTTATTCGGACCATGGCTGATTCGGACCTTGGTCGATTCGGCCCATATCAGTGGCCGATTCGGCCCATATCAGTGGCCGATTCGGACCATATCAGTGGCCGATTCGGACCATGCCATTGGCCGACTCGGATTATGCCATTGGCTGACTCGGACCATGACATGGCTGACTCGGACCACTAATATTTTGTCTGATGGCATAATGGTTTCAATCTGACAAAATACCATTACAGGTTTGGCATGAAATTTTTATTACTGTATTTATATACGCAAATTAAGTGTTAAGTGCGATAGTCTTTATCCATTTAATTTCCACAGATCCTTCTTAAGCTGTTTAAAACGTCTAATGAGAGCCAAAAAATATAGCTAAACTTGCATAAGCTTCAAATGGTTATTGGTTCAATTGACAATCGATTCTTTTTCCGATTCAGTCTCAGTGGTCTACAGTTGAGATTTCTGGACAATGACGATCTTAGACAATGAAGATTGTAGGATATGATTCAAGAATATTCTGTAAACTTTTTTGTTGTAGATTACAAAAAGGGGCTATGGAAGCTCTAAGGTCATTTTTCGACGAGCCTAGTATTCTTGGGCGATTTATATTGAAAACAATTATATAAATTACTCTAGTAATTGGTCTGATGTAGAGGGCTACATCATTATTTAACATAAGAACATAAGAAAATGGGAGTCTGCAGAAAGCCGATTGGCCTAAGCAAGGCAGATCCCTGTCCCACACAACCCCAATTACAAAGCCCATTTATAGGCTCAACATTCTAATACCCTGAGGATCATCTTACCAAACCGGTTAGAGATTAACGCAGGATTACGGGGGTCTGCAGAGCGCTGATTGGCCCAACCCGGCTGATCCCCCTTCACACCCAACCCTTCTCGTCCATATGCTTATCCAATTTTTTCTTAAAGCTCCCTATCGTTCTTGATCCCACTATATCACTTGGTAGCCTATTCCACCCATCTACAACTCTGTTACCAAACCAATATTTGCCTATATCTTTTCTGAAACGAAATTTATCTAATTTGAAACCATTGGTACGAGTTCTTTCGCTATCACTGAGCTTTAGTACATTTGTCATGTCCCCTTTGTTAATCCCACTAACCCACTTGAACACCTCTATCATATCCCCTCTAACTCTGCGTCTCTCTAACGAATGTAAACCTAATTTCTTCAACCTTTCTTCATACGGAAAATTTCTAATATTATGGATCATTTTTGTCATTCTACGCTGAATTCTCTCCAATGAATCTATGTCCATTCTGTAATAAGGACACCAAAATTGGACAGCATAATCCATATGGGGTCTCACTAATGACCAGTAAAGTTTTAAGATAACATCAGCAGTTCCTTATGCTTCTACCGAATACACTGATATTTTCAACTGAACAATTACTAGAGTTATTTATGTAATTGTTTTCAACATAAATCACCCAAGAATACGAGGCTCGTCGAAAACTGACCTTACAAACTGGCACAATCTCCTAAATAGGAGGGCAAGGCTAGGGAATCTCCCTTTTGACTTCCTAATAGAATTGTTGCAAGAAGTACTGTATTCCCAATCAAGTAGATTACAGCTAATAAAGAGAAGGAAAGTTAACCAGGCGCCTAAGAAAGCATATCAGGACAACTAAAAAAATAAGGATACTCTATGGGACAAATATAACGAACACAAAATTTCTACCGACCATCTACTCAAATCATGGGCTTACATCTATGTACCAAAATGAATTTTATATATTATATTTGTTCATTTTAGTTTTCGTTAGGTCTTACTGACAAATGTGTATTATTATGCTGTATTTTTATCTATGTACAATAGGCTAACCATAACATTGTGTGTGTCTATTCCTCTTAGAATTAGTTAAAATTATATTCGCTGGTTATCACTGACAAATCAAAACCGTATACCTGGGCCGAATATTATTCAATAATATGAATAAGCCAGGTCCGAAAATTATTGTGGTCCGAGTAAGCCTGGGCCGCATCAGCAGGCTACCAAAAATGTTATGCGATTAAACCATCCCTAGACGTTGTTATACAGCTAAGTAAGGATCTCTTACATTTATAATCCCATGTGATGCTTTTCAAATGATAAACATTATCTCAATTCATTCCATATATATTTCCTAATATGAATAAAACAGTCTAATATCAGCCAGAAAGTAGAAATAATATGGGTCATCGTGTCATAATTTAAAAAAGGTTAAACAGGTATTACATGATAGCCTACACATTAAACGAAGAAGTTCCGAGACTCAAACCTGAGACAACTCACACAGAAACTAAAACTTTAAAGCACCACGATAGACCGAGACATAGATGGGTGTGACAGGGAGGGATCTGCCTTGTATGGGCCAATCGGCTTTTTGCAGACTCCCATTTCTTATGTTCTTATGTTTTATAATTGACAAGTCTTTCTTAACCCGGCAAGCGCGATAGGCCTCACGGAAGCAAGACCATAAAAAAAGACTTCCCAAAAAAAAAAGGGCCTATCAAAACAAAGGAATTTGTCTCTAGGTGAGATAATTCCCCTCCAGTACTCATCCATGTAAATCTCACCCACCCCCCTCCCTCCCCTCCTCAATTATCACCTATTTTTCCTCTTATTATCATCATTTATCGGTTATTTTTCTCTCCGGCACAAACGCGCCGTTTTATTTTCGTCGAAAACCACATTTAACCCTCTCACCACGGAAGGGCTCTTGAACGCCCATAAAAAAGCATATAACAGGTACCCGGAAGGCCTCTTGAACGCCCAGTGGTTGAAAGCCTGTGAGCTTCGTGTGCGAGGCGTCGGTCCGACGCATGTAAACAACAGCCGGCTGGACCGACGCCCCGCATCTCCGGCCACAAGAAGGAGAGCGTCGCTTGTTCGTATGTGCCTGTATGTTGTTGTTAAGTATCGAAAAGTGGTGTAAAGTGGCTGTTTTGGCTATAAAATTATCTCCAATGAAATCATCATCACAGCTCAACCAGTTGACTTAGAGAGCTCTACTTAATGCCATTCTACAGGTAAATAACACAGCTACGCTTGGGGATGCGCGGGAATGCGGGAAGCAGTCTGATTAACGAATATACGGTAGCCTAGCCTAGACGTTTTTCGGCCAAAACACCCGGGTTTCGAGGAATATATATAATACATAGCCGGGGCTGGAGGGTTAAAGGGATAATATCGTTTTCAATAGGGTAAAACACCGATAAAGGTACCGTCAGCCAATTAAAGTACCGGTTTTCATTTGCACATTACGCATTACTGTACAGTAAAAACTTTCGGAATTAATACCACAAATTTTCATTTTTTTTTTATAAAAAAATTGGTACGATTTAGTTACTGGACACCTATTTGACAGGTACCACCGAGGATTTAATACATTTTTTTTTTCGGTTTCCACGCATCCAACACCAAGCTACACCTTTTTCTGGTCCGGTAATAGTATTGAAAACGATATAATAACCTTTTAAATGTGGTTTTCGATGATTAAAACGGGGCGGTTGTGCCGAAAATCGGGGGGGGGGGAGTCCGTCGTCGCGGTTTGTTTACCCAGGACGCTCGAGGTTACTACGGCCAGCTGTTTTACTTGCCCCCTGCTGGCCACATATATGACGATTATTATAATTCACGGAGGTGTGAGGGGGGGGCAGAGCCCCCACCTCAACCCTGTCCTGTATCCCACGGCCTATAACGCAAGTCAGAAAGTGGCAAAAAAAGTAGGCTCAGGTTTTCTTGTTTTTCAACTTAAGAAATCCCAAAAATGAAAAAAAAAAAAAAAAAAAAGTTTTGGCAAAAGTTGTTGGATGATAGCCTGCATGGGATAAGAACATAAGAAAATGGGAGTCTGCAGAAAGCCGATTGGCCTAAGCAAGGCAGATCCCTGTCCCACACAACCCCAATTCAATACAAAGCCCAATTATAGGCTTCACACTCTAATACCCTGAGGATCATCTTACCAAAACGGTTAGAGATTAACGCAGGATTATGGGGGTCTGCAGAGAGCTGATTGGCTTAACCCGGCTGATCCCCCTTCACACCCAACCCTTCTCGTCCATATGCTTATCCAATTTTATCTTAAAGCTCCCTACAGTTTTAGATCCCACTATAGCACTTGGTAGTCCATTCCACCCATCTACAACTCTGTTACCAAACCAATATTTGCCTATATCTTTTCTGAAACGAAATTTATCTAATTTGAAACCATTGGTACGAGTTCTTTCGCTATCACTGAGCTTTAGTACATTTGTCATTCCCACTAACCCACTTGAACACCTCTATCATATCCCCTCTAACTCTGCGTCTCTCTAACGAATGTAAACCTAATTTCTTCAACCTTTCTTCATACGAAAGATTTCTAATATTATGGATCATTTTTGTCATTCTATGCTGTACTCTCTCCAATGAATCTATGTCCATTCTGTAATAAGGACACCAAAATTGGACAGCATAATCCATATGGGGTCTCACTAATGACAAGTAAAGTTTTAAGATAACATCAGCAGTTCTGTTACTCACACTCCTAGAGATGAACCCGAGAATCCGGTTTGCCTTATTACGAACGCTTATACACTGTTTTCTAGGCTTCAAATCATTGCTAACAAATACACCTAGATCTTTCTCGCAGTCTGAATTTTCTAATTCTAAATTAGCTAGTTTATATTTAACATTTGTTTGCATCTTCCCTATCTTTAATACCTTGCATTTGTCAATGTTAAACTTCATCTGCCAATTCACTGACCATTCATGTAAGGTATCTAGATCCCTTTGGAGGCACTCTATATCGCTATCTGAATCAATTGATCTCCCTATTTTAGTATCGTCTGCGAATTTACTTATCCTACTAGTTATACCTAAATCTAGGTCATTTATGTATATAAGAAACAACAGGGGACCTAATACCGATCCCTGGGGGACACCACTTTTGACTGCTCCCCATTCTGACTCTCTGCTTCCTACCAATTAGCCATGACCTAATCCATCCTAACAACGCCCCACCTATTCCATGTGCCTCAACCTTTCTCTCATGAGGGACTCTGTCGAAAGCTTTACTGAAATCTAAATATATAATATCATATGACTTGTCATTATCTACTGCTACCTATACCTCTGAGAAAAAACTAAGCAAATTAGTAAGGCAAGACCGTCCCTGAGTGAATCCATGCTGAGAAGAATTGATTAAGTTAAATGTTTCTAAGTGGTTTCTCATTTTCCTAACAATAATTGACTCTAGTAGCTTTCCTATGATTGAAGTGAGACTAATGGGACGGTAATTGGATGCTATTGATTTATCACCTTTTTTGAAGATCGGAACTACATTTGCAAGCTTCCAAGCTTCTGGAACTATACCTGTTTCTAATGACTTGTTAAATAGAAATGTTAATGGGTAACTTAACTCATCTCTGCATTCTTTTAATACTCTAGCATATACCTCATCAGGACCAGGCGATTTATGAGGTTTCAGTCTGTCAATTTCCTTAAGCACATCATTTCTACTTATAGTAACCGTACTTAACTTATTATCTATACTATCGCTGTATACCTTACGGACTTCTGGAACTGTGCCAAATTTTCATTAGTGAAAACGGAAAGAAATTGACTATTTAATGTACTGCACATTTCTAAATCATTTTCTGTCATTTCTCCTATCGAAGTTTTAAGGGGACCAATTACATCTCTAACCTTGGATTTATATAGTTGGTAAAAAGCTTTAGGATTATTTTTTGAGTCATTGGCAACCTTAATTTCATAATTTCTTTTTTCTTTACTAATATCCTTTTTTACCTGTCGTGATAGATTCTGATAGTAAGCAAGTAGGTGAATTTCGCCTTTCTTAATTTTTCTATATATTCCTCTCTGTTTTTTCTAGAAGATCTAATAGTTGATTATTCATCTATTGGGTTGGTTCTGTGTTGATCTAAATTTTTCTTTTGGGGATATATTTATTTTGCGCATTGAATACTGACTTGATAAAATTATCGTATGTATCTACCAAGTTTGACGTCTCTTCCTGACTTAAGAGGACAGGCCAGGGGATCTTAACTTAAGACAGGTGCCTGAGAAAGGATACACTCATTTGGACACCTGGATCGACTTAATTTTTTGACCATAGGGTCCGCTAACAGGGCTTCTCTTAACCCACCATAATTGGCTTTTCTGAAGTCAGGTATTAATGTATTCTCTCTGATATTACCTTTCCATTGTATATTAAAATACACAGAATTGTGATCACTATTTCCTAGGTGGTCCCCGATTTCTACACTATTTATCATATGTTCATTGTTACTGAAAACTAAATCGAGAATATTATCAGTACTGGGACCTCTCTATTCCTCATCATGATAGGAGACATCGACAGGGACCTGGAACACTCAACAGCCTCATCGTTTGCAGACGACACCAGACTCATGAAGAAAATCACCTCACAACATGATGCACAGCTACTACAACAAGACTTGGACAAAATCCTGAAGTGGGCAGAAGAAAACAACATGGCCCTAAACGGAGACAAGTTCGAGCTTCTAAGGTACGGGAACAAGAGAGCACTACAAAACGACACCAACAACAAAAGTGAACAGCAAGAAATTACCGCCAAAGACACAGTGAAGGACTTGGGAGTAAATATGAGCAGTGACGCCACTTTTTCCCAGCATATTACCAAAGCCACAACAACAGCAAAACAAATAGCAGGCTGGATCCTGAGAACCTTCCACACAAGAAATGAGAGGTGTATGTTAACACTGTGGAAGTCACTGGTCCTACCACGACTGGAGTACTGCTCTCAGCTCTGGTCTCCCCAAAAAGTAGGAAATAACAGAAATCGAAGCAACCCAGAGGACATTCACCAGTAAAATCCATGGGTTTCAACACTTTAACTACTGGGAGAGACTCAAGGAGCTGCAGCTGTACTCACTTCAAAGACGTAGGGAGAGATACATCATCGCAGACGATACTAAAATGGGGAGATCAATTGATTCAGATAGCGATATAGAGTGCCTCCAAAGGGATCTAGATACCTTACATGAATGGTCAGTAAATTGGCAGATGAAGTTTAACATTGACAAATGCAAGGTATTAAAGATAGGGAAGATGCAAAACAAATGTTAAATATAAACTAGCTAATTTAGAATTAGAAAATTCAGACTGCGAGAAAGATCTAGGTGTGTTTGTTAGCAATGATTTGAAGCCTAGAAAACAGTGTATAGGTGTTCGTAATAAGGCAAACAGGATTCTCTTAGGAGTGTGAGTAACAGAACTGCTGATGTTATCTTAAAACTTTACTTGTCATTAGTGAGACCCCATATGGATTATGCTGTCCAATTTTGGTGTCCTTATTACAGAATGGACATAGATTCATTGGAGAGAGTACAGCGTAGAATGACAAAAATGATCCATAATATGGATCATAATGAACATACTCTCTCTCAGATACCTGTCTTAACTCAGGATAATTTGACAGCTACATATAATAATTTTATTTCTTCACTCCACAATGCGCAAAATAAATATATCCCCAAAAGAAAATTTAGATCAACACAGAACCAACCCAAATGGATGCATAATAGACTATTAGACCTTCTAGGAAAAAAGAGAGGAATATATCGAAAAATAAAGAAAGGCGAAATTCACCTACTTGCTTACTATCAGAATCTATCAAGAGAGGTTAAAAAATGTATAAGGACAGACAAAAGAAATTATGAAATCAGGATAGCCAATGACTCAAAAAATAACCCTAAGGCTTTTTACCAGCTATATAATCTAAAGTTAGAGATAAAAATAGGCCCCCTTAAAACTTCGATAGGAGAAATGACAGAAAGTGATTAGAAATGTGCAGTACATTAAATAGTCAGTTTCTATCCGTTTTCACTAATGAAAATTTGGCACAGATTCCAGAAGTCCGTAAGGTGTATAGAGATAGTATAGAAAATAGGTTAAGTACGGTTACTATAAGTAGAAATGATGTGCTTAAGGAAACTGACAGACTGAAACCTCAGAAATCGCCTGGTCCCGATGAGGTATATGCCAGAGTATTAAAAGAATGCAGAGATGAGTTAAGTTACCCATTAACATTTCTTTTTAACAATTCATTAGAAACAGGTATAGTTCCAGAAGCTTGGAAGCTTGCAAATGTAGTTCCGATTTTCAAAAAAGGTGATAAATCAATAGCATCCAATTACCGTCCCATTAGTCTCACTTCAATCATAGGAAAGCTACTAGAGTCAATTATTGCTAGGAAAATGAGAAACCACTTAGAAACATTTAACTTAATCAATTCTTCTCAGCATGGATTCACACAGGGACGTTCTTGCCTTACTAATTTGCTTAGTTTTTTCTCAGAGGTATATGAAGCAGTAGATAATGACAAGGCATACGATATTATATATTTAGATTTCAGTAAAGCTTTCGACAGAGTCCCTCATGAGAGATTGATGAGAAAGGTTGAGGCACATGGAATAGGTGGGGCGTTGTTGGGATGGATTAGGTCATGGCTAATTGGTAGGAAACAGAGAGTCAGCATAAATGGTACCAAGTCAGAGTGGGGAGCAGTCAAAAGTGGGTGTCCCCCAGGGATCGGTATTAGGTCCCCTGTTGTGTTCTTATATACATAAATGACCTAGATTTAGGTATAACTAGTAGGATAAGTAAATTCGCAGACGATACTAAAAATGGGGAGATCAATTGATTCAGATAGCGATATAGAGTGCCTCCAAAGGGATCTAGATACCTTACATGAATGGTCAGTAAATTGGCAGATGAAGTTTAACATTGACAAATGCAAGGTATTAAAGATAGGGAAGATGCAAACAAATGTTAAATATAAACTAGCTAATTTAGAATTAGAAAATTCAGACTGCGAGAAAGATCTAGGTGTGTTTGTTAGCAATGATTTGAAGCCTAGAAACAGTGTATAGGCGTTCGTAATAAGGCAAACAGGATTCTCGGGTTCATCTCTAGGAGTGTGAGTAACAGAACTGCTGATGTTATCTTAAAACTTTACTTGTCATTAGTGAGACCCCATATGGATTATGCTGTCCAATTTTGGTGTCCTTATTACAGAATGGACATAGATTCATTGGAGAGAGTACAGCGTAGAATGACAAAAAATGATCCATAATATTAGAAATCTTCCGTATAAAGAAAGGTTGAAGAAATTAGGTTTACATTCGTTAGAGAGACGCAGAGTTAGAGGGGATATGATAGAGGTGTTCAAGTGGGTTAGGGGGATTAACAAAGGGGACATGACAAATGTACTAAAGCTCAGTGATAGCGAAAGAACTCGTACCAATGGTTTCAAATTAGATAAATTTCGTTTCAGAAAAGATATAGGCAAATATTGGTTTGGTAACAGAGTTGTTGATGGGTGGAATGGACTACCAAGTGCTATAGTGGGATCTAAAACTGTAGGGAGCTTTAAGATAAAATTGGATAAGCATATGGACGAGAAGGGTTGGGTGTGAAGGGGGATCAGCCGGGTTGGGCCAATCAGCGCTCTGCAGACCCCCATAATCCTGCGTTAATCTCTAACCGTTTTGGTAGGATGATCCTCAGGGTATTAGAGTGTTGAGCCTATAATTGGGCTTTGTAATTGATTTGGGGTTGTGTGGGACAGGGATCTGCCTTGCTTAGGCCAATCGGCTTTCTGCAGACTCCCATTTTCTTATGTTCTTATGTTCTTATATTAGAAATCTTCCGTATGAAGAAAGGTTGAAGAAATTAGGTTTACATTCGTTAGAGAGACGCAGAGTTAGAGGGGATATGATAGAGGTGTTCAAGTGGGTTAGTGGGATTAACAAAGGGGACATGACAAATGTACTAAAGCTCAGTGATAGCGAAAGAACTCGTACCAATGGTTTCAAATTAGATAAATTTCGTTTCAGAAAAGATATAGGCAAATATTGGTTTGGTAACAGAGTTGTAGATGGGTGGAATGGACTACCAAGTGCTATAGTGGGATCTAAAACTGTAGGGAGCTTTAAGATAAAATTGGATAAGCATATGGACGAGAAGGGTTGGGTGTGAAGGGGGATCAGCCGGGTTGGGCCAATCAGCGCTCTGCAGACCCCCATAATCCTGCGTTAATCTCTAACCGTTTTGGTAAGATGATCCTCAGGGTATTAGAGTGTTGAGCCTATAATTGGGCTTTGTAATTGATTTGGGGTTGTGTGGGACAGGGATCTGCCTTGCTTAGGCCAATCGGCTTTCTGCAGACTCCCATTTTCTTATGTTCTTATGTTATCATCTACGTCTGGAAGATTTTGGAAAAAAAGGTACCAAATCCAAACATCCAAGAGACTCAACACCAAAGGCGAGGGAGGCTATGTGAGGACTACACCGGGATCAACACAAAAAATCAAATCCCTGATCCATCACAGCTTTACATACAATGGAACCAGACTGTTCAACTGTATACCAGCCCCTCTCAGGAACATGACCGGGGTGTCTCCAGACACCTTCAAGAAACACATGGACATGTGGCTGGCCAAAATACCGGACCGGCCACCAACACCAGGATACCCCAGCACCAACTCCAACCGACTTCTAGAATGGAGAGTGGAAGAAAGGGAGCTGCCTGGTCGCAGTGGAGCCCCAGCTCAACTGTGTCACTAACGGACGGAATACAACAAAATAACCAAAAATAAAAATAACCTCTAGTCGGCGTATCTATGAATTGAGATAAAAAACTATCGGTCAATATTTACGAGTCACACCACAGCTGGGATCTCATTTTTAACGGTAGTTTTGGGTTCCTATCATTCTATGCTTCATTGCTATATACTTTTTATCCACCGGAATTTTTTTTTTTTTCTTGGCTTTTTTTTTTTTTTTTAGCATTAGCCTAGGCTAACCTAACCAAACCTAATAGCCCCCAAATACATTTAGGTTAGGTTAGGTTTTTAGGTTAGGTTAAGCCTAATGCTAAAAAAAAAATATATATATATATATAGGTCCTAGGCCTATTTTCCGGTGGTTAAAAAGTATATAGCAATGAAACATAGAATGATAGGAACCCAAAACTACCCTTAGAAATGAGATTCCAGCTGTGGTGTGACTCGTAAATATTGACCAAACTATCTTGTACTACCTCAATAAACTCCTTTGAATCAGAGTCGCCTATTTGTTGCTGCCAATCTATATTAGGGAAATTAAAATCCCCCATAATGCACACGTTGCTAAGCCTTGATGCTATTTTAATTTCCTCCCATAATGATGTTCCGTCATTTCTACTCATATTTGGCGGTCTATACATAACTCCAATAACTAAAGTCTCACTACCTTCGTTAACTTCTACCCAAACACTTTCATTTTCATTATTTAGGCCTACTCGAATACCTGATTGAGTACAGCTTTTTAATGAACTCCTGACAAACACTGCTATACCGCCGCCCCTCCTACTTGTTCGGTCATATTTAAACAAACTATATCCCGGTATATCAAACTCTGCTAAAAAATGCCTGGTTTCTGTATTAATCCATGTTTCAGTTAGCGCTATTATGTCTATATTTTCTTTGCTAACCAGTGCTCTAAGTTCGTTCATTTTGTTACATAAACTCCTGCAATTTGTATAATAAACCCTCAAACTATTACTTGTATTTGCAACTATTTTTCTATTGTTTTTAACTTATTTATTTTTACCTGTTGAACTATTGGACCTAGACTGAAAAGCTACGCTAATCAGAATGTTCGTTATTACTACATTCTGATAGCGTAGCTTTTCAGTCTAGGTCCAGTAGTTCAACAGGTAAAAATAAATTAGTTAAAAACAATAGAAAAATAGTTGCAAATACAAGTAATAGTTTGATAGAAAATGAACTTGCCCAGTAAGCTCATTATCCATCATTTAAGCAACATTAAAGATTTTAGCCTAACCTACCAACCTTACCTAACCTAACCTAGTATTATGGGTGGGGGCTGCCAACCCCGCTGGTTGGATAGTACATTGGATAGAAAATTAGGTAAATTCCTAGTGTTAATTAGACTGAAAGGCAGGGAGAAAGAGGTCCGCCGAGTCGTGTTGTGTGCCGTCTATGGGGAGGGGAACCCTGGACAAATATCGTTACAGGTTCTAGGTTCTGTATCTTCCTTAATATAATTTTTAAAAGGGTTGACACTTATTTTAACATGGAGTATAGGTTAGGCCTATATTAGGCTACATCCTAGGCTAAATGAAATTTTAAAAATCTGTGAAAATTCTTGGGTTGTTTATATAATAGAAGTTACTGTGAGACACGTAATATGTTGAAGGGGGAGTTCTGCCCCCTCTAAACACCCGTCACTTATGTCATCATAATCTGTTGTACTTCATAGGGGGTCCAATTAAGGAAAAAGTGAATTAACAGACGAATTAGGCCGCAAACTACAATAACATAGCGGGCCGCCCTTTTACACATCATTTTCGATGTTAATTTTCTTAGGCTAGGCCTAATCGATTTTTCCAAATTATCAAACTTACATAAAAATGAAGTAGCCTAGGCTACAGTTTATAGGGATTCCAACATACATTTCAAAATTGTCATGAAAATTGGTGGGTGGTTTGCTTAATAGTCCTAGGCCTATATACCGAAATGTGCTACCTAGGCCTATATTGTTGCGTCTCCTGTATATTAACCATAGGCCTAGGCCTATAGCCTATTGTAACATTACCAAATTATTGAGATAGCCTAGGCCTAGCCTAAGAACAGGTCCACCCGCTACACAGGATTATACCAAATGTGTTACCAGTTTGGTCCAAATGATAACATTGTTGTCCCACAAAACTACCACTAGGCTAGACCTAGGCTATGCTCATAATGCTAGTGTGTCTGCATTCTACAAAATAAGTAGCCTAATAGCCTAGCTAGGCTGATCACTCAAACACAAAGCAAGCATAGCCTAGGCCTAGCATTGTTTTCCCCAGGTCAGACAAAAGTTGACCCACCCAGTGAACAAAGGATGACGGGCTAATTAACCTCAAATCTTACCCTTTAGGTGAATCCGGAGTTACAGAGTGGGTGAACATGCGGCTAGAGGAACAATAAACCCTGAGGCAAATGACCACGAGTTAGCCAGGCCGACAACCCACCGCTGCAGGATTTTGACCTCACTTGCACCCTCGCCTTGCCTCCACCCTTACCTCGCGCACTACCAGTAACACAATTTTACCAACCCCCATCGCCTATTTACCTCATGCAAGCAAACAAATTCACACTGTATAACCATAACCTGTAAGCTTATCCACGTGGGTAATTAGATAGGCATAAACACCGGCACCAAAATCTAGAACTGTCAAATGGTCATCGCGGAGGGGGCCTCTCTAAGGTGGTGTAAATGGCTTAATGCGGACATCCAGACCTCCTTACCTTGGACTATTCTACGGAGAAACTACTTAGACGCTTGGAAAGGACTCCTGCAGTGGGCTAAAGGTGGAAAGGTAACACATTCAAGGCGTCTAGATTTTTGCGCATAGTACTTCTGCTCCAGCCGCCATTACTATCTGAGCGTCACGAACTGGCTAGGTGGTTCTGATTTGCATCATTACACTCGTGTATTTTAGGTGTATAACTTGCAAACCTATATATTGATTTACTACATTAAAATACAATGGTTTATAGAATTTATACAGATAACTCTAATTTACTTTTCAAAAGTAGTGATAAATGCATGCAAACAAAGTGGGGATAAACAATGAGTCATCGATGAGGTGGATTTTTCCTCTTGAATCATTTTGAAATAAACATATATCAAGCTGAAAAAGGACAAAATATCCAATTAGCGCTATTTTGATGTTGAATGGATGGAACAATAACAAATGCACCTCAGAGCCCATATCTCCGCCACACAGCCATATATATATATATATATATATATATATATATATATATATATATATATATATATATATATATTATTTTTTTTTTTTTTTTTTTTTTAGGGTGGCTTGTGGTGTAGCTGGTAGCATGTTCGCTTCCTAACCGATAGGTCCGGATTCGAATCCCCGTAGGTGGAGATGGTTGGGCAATCTCCTTGCGCCCCTTGCCTCTGTTAATTGTCTATATAGCTAACGTACAGTAGGCCAACAGTAGCTGCAGGCACAGTCTACAGTCTACAGATATAAGGTCGGTCCGCCAGGCGGCCCTTTGACGTAATCAGTCCTGCGCGTGAGAGAGAGAGAGAAAGATAGAAGGAAAGAGCGCGCACAATTAAGACTGATGACGTCAAAAAGTCGGCTGGCGGGACCGACCTTATATCTGTAGATTGTGGGTGCAGGGTGCCATGCACTGTTCTCTCGTCCCTTCAACCCAAGAACAAAACAAAACGAGGGGGTGGCGGGGGTTCCTGAATAGTTGGGGGTTCTCACCTGGTGGGCTTCCCATACCCTCGCAGCATACTATAGTGAGGAATGGTCCATGGAAGCTTGCACACACTGCTGATTTGCCAGCCCACAGATAATAGTTGAAGTTTAGATAAGCAGGAGTAGCCTATAGCTATAGTGTAATGCCCTCGAAAATATCCCGCGCCCAAAGCCTGGCCCCAATACTGAACTACGTACCCGAGTTGATGTCTGGAATAGCATAAAATAGACGTCGTTGGTGGCGAAGTCTAAGAAACGCCACCACGTGTAGGCTATCACCACGAGACTATCACCTGGTTCTTTCAAGGAGAACTAAGGTTGCTATTCTATTGTACGTCCGTGGTAGTACAGTGGGTTAGCGCGCAGGTCTGGTTGACCTACGGAGGATATGGTCACTAACCAGGGTTCGAACCCCACACCAGGCATCTCGAACCCTGGAGGGATTTTAACCCTCCTGAAAACTCCCCAGGTTTTGAGATGCCTGGTGTGGGGTTCGAACCCTGGTTAGTGACCATATATATATCCTCCGTAGGTTAACCAGACCCGCGCGCTAAACCCACTGTACTACCAAGGAAGTACAATAGAATAGCCACCTTAGTTCTCCTTGAAAGAACCAGCGGTGATAGTCTCATGGTGATACACGTGGTGGGTTTCTTAGACTTCGCCACCAACGACTATTTTATGCTATTCCAGACGTCAACTCGGGTAGTTCGGTATTGGGGCCAGGTTTTGAGATGCGTGGCGCGGGATATTTTCCCACGTAATTCCAGCACTTTCATCATCATAACTGTAATCCATAAAAACCCAGTCAACAAAAAGGGTACCCTTGCTTCCACAAGGGTTAAGAAAACCACCACCGCAAGCACTTTCACCAACTACAACATTCCCTTCATACGCAAGATTAAATGGATAAAGGCAGGTGGAACAACTAAGTCTATCCGTTTCCTAGACCAACTAGAAGCATGCACTCGGGACGTATACAGAGATATCTTGCATAACTCGTTATGCTAACCTGAGCAAACCAGCAGATGCACGCTCACTGAAATGGTGGGAATATCTCGATAAGTGCAAATTTGTTTTCCACCAAGAAAATGCCTGGTGTTACCAGCTCCAGCCACTGGGTCGTGGCTATCATAATGGAGAAGGTAGTGAAATAATGGAAACGCTTCTCACCACGCCTGTAGCCTACCACCACCAGGCAGAGCCCGAGTGGCGGAACGAATCTGGAATGAGAGGACTAACCACCGCCACCGCCACAACCAACATACCGAGATCTTCACCTCCACCACCACCACCACCACCACCCAATTCTCCAACACACTCAAGGTCAACCAGACCCGCGCGCTAACCCACTGTACTACCACGGACGTACAATAGAATAGCAACGTACCTTAGTTCTCCTTGAAAGAACCAAGTGATAGTCTCGTGGTGATACACATGGTGGGTTTCTTAGACTTCGCCACCAACGACTATTTTATGCTATTCCAGACGTCAACTCGGGTAGTTCAGTATTGGAGGATGGAGCCAGGTTTTGAGATGCCTGGCGATAGATATTTTCGAGGGCATTACATATAGGTTGGATGGTGCATCATAAGTAGCTAGGGCAGATTAAAGCAGGTATAACACTCGGCAAAATGTTCTCCGTTCTCCCGCAGAAATGGAGATACCGCAATTAGTCTCTAGCACATTATTTTGTCATTTGACGGGAGGAGGGATGCAACCCTCACTATATAGGAAGCAATTCGTTTTGGTGGAGGTATAGGCAGGATGTGGTCTGGGCTGTTTGCAATTATGCTTAATAATTGTTATGTCAGAGATTTTTACTAAACTGAGGTGGATTCTTCCGAACTGGGAAAGACGTCAAAAGAAAACTAGAATATACTTAACTGGCCAGCAGCGGTGACATCTATCCCTTCGGGAAGGTTCTGTAAGGGAGCTGCGTGTGATGCCTGCATCTCAAGAAAAACCTCCCACATCTCAAGAACACTCCACCAACTAGGAGGTTAGAATTAATTTGTTTTGGTAATCCCAGGGAAAACAAAGCATGTTATCCGTAAAAGGCTTTCTTTGACGGGTGTCCTGTTTTCTCTAACAGTATGGGAGCTTCAACCCCCACCAGAGCCATTTGTTACCCAGTCATGTGCCATTGTTGACCCCGCCCAAATGGCACAAGACGACCTTCTTCCTCCCAGAACATCAACCAGAAAGAGAGACAAGAAATCCAGCTTATGCCAACCCCACCAATAGTTCGGCGGTTCATCTCAGGACAACCCAAACCGAGTAAAGTGCAGCGCAACACGTCAGTTAGCTACTCTCGAGGAAGTAATTTCGTGCAAAACAGTTGGCGGATTGAAGAGGTCAAGAGATTGGTGCAACACAGTTGACCAAACCTCCCCCACTTGCTACTGGGATTTACCAATGCACAGACCGTGAGAAGACGGAGGCACAGAAGGCAGAATATATAAATTTCCCCACTCCCATTAGAGATATGACACCTACATATCCTTTGTCAATCATTCCCGGAAAGTCATTGGGGTATTGAACTAGGAATTATATAGCAGTGTTTATTTTTCCCTCTGTTGGGTTCTGTTATGCCAGGTTTTTATCAAGTGGGTTCTTCCTAACTGGAGAAGTCCTATATTGTTTTACCACAGACACAGAAAGACAATAGAGGATAATTATCACAAGACGTGCATTCATATTCCGTTTTATTGGCACAAGAATAACGCATACGTAAAAGCTAGAACAACAATGGTCAAGAACAAAACAATAATAATTGGCGGGTGCCCAACCCTGAAAGGGGTTGAAATAGGGGAGCCAAAGGTGGGCTTCTAGGGCCTTTCCTAGCTGATGCTGAGAGGATTGGGTTTCTAGTCATGTGGTGATGGGCTGGTCTATCAGAGTGAGAACTGAGCGATCTCTGCCATATCCATAGCTTACTCTGACTGTTCCTTTTAAACTTATTATTTTTAAGATCTCAAGTGAACGGCGTCTCTTCCGTGGATTGAGTCCCATCTACCAAGATTGGAAGCCAAAGCGTCACATTTTCCTTTGCCCCTCAACTTTTTCTTCATAATTGTTGAGGGGCACAGGGCCCTGGGTGGGGGCTTTGGTTTCCTGGGCGTTTCCGCACCCTCCTCAGCTCCCCGCCATGGAGTGGCTTCGGTTACCCAGGCTTTATTGTAGTCGGCAGGGAGGGTTCTGTGGGGGCGCTCGGTTTATGGCCTTGGCCTTGCTCTGGACCTTGGGGCTGTTCGGCCAGGCAGCTTGGAACAACAACAACAACAACAAAACAATATAGATGCACGAACGAGGCTCCCCTACGTCTGACTCGCAAGACTGGATTATTCTATGCAATCTCTAAGTGAGTATTGTGGACCGCTTTCCAACTGAAAGATGAGACTTGTCCTATATTTATGTTCAGAGATAAGAATAGCACTCCTTTCAATCGAGGATTTACACATGTGCTTAGAAAGGCTACGTAGTAATTATATATGTGAACTTTTGGTTTTTACCTGCGTAGAGTTGTTCTGGATTTGGAAGCTGAACGTAATTATTTTTCTGGTGTTAATTCACTATGGGGCTTACGCATAAGTTAGTTTGAATTTATTTGTTACTTTCTTTATCAGAATTATTATCATTACTTCCCTGATTATTTGGGTTTCACTAGTACTGTACTTCCTTTCTCTCGCTTTTTGCATACATGCGTAGTATTCATATATTTCTGGAATACTTCCTTATTATATACCCGGTAGAATATATTTTAACTACTTTCCTCTTTTGATCTTGGTATACTTTCTCTCTGATAATACACTAAGTATATATTCTTTCCACAGTTAGATCTTCTATAACTTTTAACGGTATAATAACTTCACTTTAGATGTGTAGAATAAGTAATCCAATTTGTGTAGAATCAGTAATCCAATCTTGGGTAGATGCGTTGGCCGTGGGGGGTTGTCCTGTCGTGACTGGGTTAGCACAGTTTAACTCGAGTTCTTGAATTGGGACCTTGAATACTATTTACCTAGCCATCGCTGAAGGTAAAAATAGAATCAAGTTAACGCAGGAGTGAACTCCTGACTACTCTGGTCTTTGAAAGAACTTTGGTGCGCACTGAGGGCTGATAAGTTTCTTGCGGTTTGGTCTATCTCGGATAAAGCTACTATCCACTGGTAGTGTCTTATATCCACAATAGCGCCGGGGTTGGGGTAGGGCGAGGATATTAGCTTGCTTCACACTGAAAGATTCTAATAAACCAGCCTTGTTGATACCCACTCAAAATAATTATTATTGGTGAGTGACTACAGTATCGCAATTGTTTCTACGTCCATCGATCAATAAGAACAATTCTTCAACTGAGCCCTCAATCTTCGAAACTGTCCTTCCACCCTTGGCAACAAGGAACAGCTCTAAATTGAGATACTATATGAAAATCGGCAGGATTATATAGGCCCCTTTTCTCAGTGCCAGATCGATGGTGTGGCTGCGCATCAGAAAGGCGCCTAGGGGTAGGGTGTTGTATGGCGGTTGAGTCCGTGTGGCCTGGAGGTGGGGTGATATCTGGTAACTGTATATCTCGGCTTCCCTGGTCATGGCGGCGATGCGGCTGCGCTCTAGAGTGGCGTGGGGATGTCTGCGTGTTTATGGTGCCATTTTTCTTGGTTGATTTCTCTTCTTCGCTTTTCTTCTTCTGCAGGACTTTGGGATTGGTTATGGTGATGAATAAGTTTTTCCCTGGTGTTGGAGGACGTGTCATCTCGATGGCAGTAACTCGTGTTGGATTGGGGGTTGTTCCCTTGTAGCTCTGGGGTGGGGTTATTTCTTATCTTCATAAATGCGATGTGGAAGAAGAGGTAATTTATATTTGGCCTTCTGGTTTGTTCTGGGGCTGCTTATGTGGTTTGTAGGCTGGAGGTAGATGGAGTGGACAGTGGTTGCAAGTTTGTAGGT